>OVBL01001007.1:0-514297 GCA_900406555.1 Pseudoturritis turrita | reverse complement strand
GAGTCGTGTTCACCCTCTGGGTTATCCTCCAGGTTGATCACTGGATTCATCCCGCCCATAGTCTGCGTGTTTGCCTCCTGCGGTGTTGCGTTCAGCTCTGCGGTCGTGATTGGTTGGTTTGTAGGGAGCAATCCGCTCTGGGTTCTCGTCGTATGGTGGAGTGTTGAGAAATCGAGGGCCGTTGGGTTGAGACGTCGAAGAGGGCGCCTCATTAGGTCAACTCTTGAGCCTCTACCATGGGCTTGGCTTGCTGTTGCAAGGACTTCGAGCTTATCGGTCATCGTCGTGTTTAGCTTGTCCTGCTCCTCCGCCTTCTTGAGCAGCGTCTCCAGCATCATCTTGATCTGTGATAGGGCCTCTAGGCTCGTCTCCACGACTGCAGGCGTTGGTATATCTGTAGCTCCAGGTCCATCGATCCCCGTGTCCTGCGGGTCGTCGGTTCGTCCGTCGCTAGTCATCTTCTTCGAATCGTTCGTGCGGTGGTTCCTTGGAGTAAGAAAGTTTCAAATTCCCCTCCTTCTAGCGCCAAATTGTGGGAGTCGAAATCAACACAATTAGAATTTGTCGGAGGTTTGTTAAGGGGGATGAAATTTCTGCGGATGAACCACGAACGGAGAGATCCAAAGATGGTTTTTATTAAGCTGTGTCGAAAAGCTTTCGTACAAGAGTTTGAGAGCAAAAAAGTCTAGGGTTTTCTGCTAAGTAAATTGCGGATCCCTTTTTCAAAGGATGAACATAGATCTATCTCCTCCTTTGAGTCGGCCAGGTCAATCCTAAAGATATAAGGAAAACTTCCTAATCCTTTGCGATTTCCTTTTTAGCGAAGTCGGCTTGGCTCCGTGGGCCTTTGACCCATCGCGGGCCAAAGATGGGCTTGTCGTCCTCGTATAAAAATGACTTCGGCCGCGTCGTCTTCTAGCTTCGTATAGATATGGCTTCGGCCGCGTTGTCTTCTAGCTTCGTGTAGAATTGACCTTGGAAAGACGGCTCCGTATGGGAATGACTTCGGCCAGGATTGTCTTCGGCAGCTTTGACTTCGGCCAGACAGTCTCGTATAGAAATGACTTCGGCCAGGATTGTTTTCGGCAGCTTTGACTTCGGCCAGACAGTTTCGTACAGAAATCGACTTCGGCCGAAATGAGCTCGTATCATGCCTAAGTGGATTCGTATCATGGCCGAAGTGAGCTCGGTGGCCGAAGTGGAGGCTTGCCGAAGTGGGCGTGGCCGAAGTGGAGCATGGCCGAAGTGGGCATGGCCGAAGTGGAGCATGGCCGAAGTGGGCATGGCCAAAGTGGGCTGCCGTGTGTGCCGAAGTGGCATTGCCGATGTCACGGGTCCTTGCCAAAGTGACATTGCCAAAGCCATGAGCCCTTGCCGAAGTGACATCGCCGAAGCCATGGATTGTTGCCGAAGCCGTGGGCCCTTGCCGAAGTGACATTGCCGAAGCCGTGAGCCCTTGCCGAAGCCACGGGTCCTTGCCGAAGTGACATTGCCGAAGCCATGGATCGTTGCCAAAGCCGTGGGCCTTTGCCGAAGTGACATTGCCGAAGCCGTGAGTCCTTGCCGAAGCCACGGGTCCTTGCCGAAGTGACATTGCCAAAGCCGTGAGCCCTTGCCGAAGTGACATCGCCGAAGCCATGGATCGTTGCCGAAGCCGTGGGCCCTTGCCGAAGCGACATTGCCGATGTCACGGGTCCTTGCCGAAGCCACGGGTCCTTGCCGAAGTGACATTGCCGAAGCCGTGAGCCCTTGCCGAAGTGACATCGCCGAAGCCATGGATCGTTGCCGAAGCCGTGGGCCCTTGTCGAAGCGACATTGCCGATGTCACGGGTCCTTGCCGAAGCCACGGGTCCTTGCCGAAGTGACATTGCCGAAGCCGTGAGCCCTTGCCGATGTCCCCTTCTTTCTTTGCCGAAGTCTCCATGCCGCAGTGACTAGGCTTGCCGAAGTGGGCTGCCGAAGTGAGGCTGCCGAAGTGACTAGGCTTGCCGAAGTGACTAGGCTTGCCGAAGTCTCCGTGCCGAAGTGGCTAGGCTTGCCGAAGTGGCTAGGCTTGCCGAAGTCTTCGTGCCGAAGTGACTAGGCTTGCCGAAGTCTCCGTGCCGAAGTGGCTAGGCTTGCCGAAGCCAGCTTGCCGAAGCCAAGCTGTGCCGAAGCCAGGATTGCCGAAGCCAGGCTGTGCCGAAGCCAGGCTCGCCGAAGCCAGGCTTGCCGAAGCCAGGCTTGCCGAAGCCAGGGCTGTGCCGAAGCCAGGCTTGCCGAAGCTAGGCTGTGCCGAAGCCAGGCTTGCCGAAGCCAGGCTGTGCCGAAGCCAGGCTTGCCGAAGCCAGCTTGCCGAAGCCAGGCTGTGCCGAAGCCAGGCTTGCCGAAGCCAGGCTGTGCCGAAGCCAGGCTTACCGAAGCCAGGCTTGCCGAAGCCAGGCTGTGCCGAAGCCAGCTTGCCGAAGCCAGGCTGTGCCGAAGCCAGGCTTGCCGAAGCCAGCTTGCCGAAGCCAGGCTGTGCCGAAGCCAGGCTTGCCGAAGCCAGGCTGTGCCGAAGCCAGGCTTTCCGAAGCCAGCTGTGCTGAAGCCAGGCTTGCCGAAGCCAGGCTTGCCGAAGCCAGGCTGTGCCGAAGCCAGCTTGCCGAAGCCAGGCTGTGCCGAAGCCAGGCTTGCCGAAGTCTCCCTGCCGAAGTGAGCTTCTTTGGCCATAATGGCCCCTCTTGTGCTTAAGTGGACTCGTACAGAAATGACTTAGGCACAATTTCGGCCTTGGCCGATTCTTCGTATTTTCATACTTAGCCATTTTCCATTGATCACAACTGGGCGGGTTTTGACCCCAACAGGCAACAAGGAAAAAGGAGTGACGAGCCAACATCTTGGCTCGGCAGCTGAAGAAACAATGATGAGCCAACATCTTGGCTAGGCAGCAGGGAGAAAGGAGTGACTAGCCAACGTCTTGGCTCGGCAACTGAAGAAACGATGACGAGCCAACATCTTGGCTAGGCGGCAAGGAGAAAGGAGTGACGAGTCAACATCTTGGCTCGGCAGCTGAAGAAACGACGACGAGCCAACATCTTGGTTAGGCAGCAAAGAGAAAGGAGTGACTAGCCAACGTCTTGGCTCGGCAACTGAAGAAACGATGACGAGCCAACATCTTGGCTAGGCAATGGAAGAAGCAGGAGACAAGCCAAGCTTGGCTCGGAAACATGTTGGCAAACCAACGAACGGTGACGAGCCAGCATGTTGGCAAACCAACGAACGGTGACGAGCCAACATGTTGGCAAACCAACGAACGGTGACAAGCCAACATGCTGGCAGACCAACTTCCTGGCTCGGCATCAAGGAAAGTCAGGCTACAGCCAACTACCTGGCTCGGAATTGGGAGAAGCAGGCGAGACAAACGACAAGCCAGCTCACCGATGACTCAGCGAAGCAACGAGCCCAATATTTTATTGGGTCAAGGCAACGAGCCATAAGAAATTGGTGGGCCAAGATGACGAGCCTAAGAAACAAGCCCACATCCGAGCCATAGAAAGGAAGTTTTCCAAATACCTTTAGGAAACAGGCCTAGCCGACTTATTCATGTATAAATAGACGATGTACCTCTCTGAAAAAAGGATCCGAAAATTGACCTAGCAAAACACTTGTTATTCTTTGCAACAGCTTTCAAAACAGCTAAGATAATAAAAGCCATCTTTGGATCTCTATTCTTGGTTTCCTTACATAGAAGTTTGTCGAATCCCTAAATTCTCCTTACAAGTTTTGGTTGTGCGAGTTTCGACTCCCACAAGCCTCAGAAACTCCACGGACCACATCTGTTCGGCCCGAAGTCACCATTCTCTTTCTCTTGTTTTCCGACTCTTCTTCTTTAGCCTCTTTACGACTCACTGTGGTCTCTTTCATTCTCTTTCTCTTTCTCTTGTCATCCGTTCTGATTTGAACGTCGGAGAGTCGTCGGAAAACACCCCCCCCCAATCGTGTTTTCCGAGGCCTTAATGTGTTTGCTGATTGTGCAGGAGCGTATCCCCCCAGTGGTTGTTCAAGAGACATGAAAAAAGACGGAGAGAGAAATCTGAGAAGAGGGAGTATAGATCAGAAAGCCAGCAGAGTAGGAGCGGAGAGCCAAAGCTTAAAGTAAAAAATCCAAAAGTAGAAAGTAGATCGGAAAGAATGGAGGAATCCTATTGATCTAGCGGATTTATATATAGTAAAGAAGATGAAGGGGGCAGTCAGAGACGTGTGAGAAGCATAGATTATCAACCATTGGAAAGATCTTGAGACCGTACACGGGAAGCACAGATGGGGATGCGTGAACCAGAGCCGCCCACGCTCCCAGGAGGCCAGACAAAATCAACACAGCCCAGGCCCATACGGCCCAACAGCGGGAAGTCTCACGGCCTCAACTTCGCGACCACGTAAGAACAATTATAAACAATTATAAAAATAATAAAAAGTAGTTTTTCTACTTATCTTCCCTTTCTTAAATTCGTATATACATATTAACGGGGATAAGCCTAAAGGCCCTATAATCGAAAGAGGCCTAAGGCCCAATATAATAATAGTTCAGATATATTATTTTAACATATATAAATATCTCTCTCCCGAATATGACAAAAGAGGTACTCCCCATCTCGTAATGGTGTACTCTTATGTCGGAAGCGAGGAAGAGAAAGGTCACTATCAAAGCAGCATACGGCTGGCACCCCATAATAGCGGATCAGTCCGATTTCAAGGTTATCACAACCTTCATGCGGGAGTTCTTATACTAACCCATTAGATCTCCAAACTCAGGTTATCGCAACCTTCACAGGAGTTCTCGTGTTATCCGTCAGGTCTCCAGACTCAGGTTATCGCAACCTTCGTGTGGGATCTCATGCTCTCCCAGATTTCCGGACTCAGACAAAGGCTTCTGGGATCTCGTGCCCTCAGGTCTCCGGACTCAGGCTTAGGCTTTCATAGGGATCTCGTGCCCACATGTCTCCAGACCCGGATTCTGGCCCAGAGGTTATTGGTGCATCGCTCACGGCTACGCCCATAACCGACAACGAGATGAGTATCTTGACCGCATGATCAATCGACTGCGTTCAGGGTTCACTTCTCGGATAAACTTACGAATATGGGAGAAATCCTATATTCGACCGTTGCCTGAATCATCAACTCAGGCTGACAAACGGGCTTTTATACTTGACAAACGGGAACGAAACCTGAAAGTAAATGATCGAGGGATCCTACTTTGAGGTGGAGTTCCCGGAGAAACACCTACAGAAATTTAAGTGATTCAAACCCATCGCCCAAACTGTCAACTCGGGCTGAATAGCGGTTTAACACTTGACAAACGGGAACGAAACCTAGAAGTAAATGGTCGAGGGATCCTACTTCGAGGTGGAGCTCCCGGAGAGTTACTCAAAGAAATTTGAATAACTCTAACCCGTCATCCGAACTGTCAACTCGGGCGGAATAGCAGTTTAACACTTAACAAATGGGAGCGAAACCTAGAAGTAAATGATCGAGGGATCCTACTTCAAGGTGGAACTCCCAGAGAGTTACTCAAAGAAATTTGAATAACTCTAACCCGTCGCCGGAGCTGTTAACTCGGGCTGAATAGCGGTTTAACACTTGACAAACGTGAACAAAACCTGGAAGTAAGTGGTCGAGGGATCCTACTTCGAGGTGGAGTTCCCGGAGAATTACTCAAGGAAATTTGAGTAATTCCAACCCGTCGCCTGAGTTGCCACCTTGGGTTGAATAGCGGGATATACCACCCGACAAAAGGGCCCAGGGCTTCCTAATAATTGGTCGAAAAGACCTTGTCACTAGGTCTGAGTCCCTGGTAGCAGTTACACCCCTTTTCTTAGAGAAAAGAAAGATAACAGAAGTAGATAAAGCATGTTTTATCCGTCGTCTTAGCCCTTGACTAGGGCTCGAACAACAAAGGGGGAAATGGTTGGGTATAAAATAATCACCCTTGAGTTAGACGAATCACCCGTCGCCACGTGTTATGGTGGGGGTTCCTAACATTTCGGGTGGAGCTGATAGCCTAATGATAGCCTTAAAATGGTTTTTGGGCTTGAATCTACAATGACCCAAGCCCACAGGTGAAGACACCCGTGTCCAAGAAACAAATCCTCGGTAGCGGACCTCGCCGTCCGGAAGGAATAGGACCCGGGGGCAAGTATTCTTCCATTTTCCTTCTTTCTCACCGCTAAATTTCTCTCTCAAAGCCTCAGAAACTCCACGGACCACCTCTGTTCGGCCCGAAGTCACCATTCTCTTTCTCTTGTTTTCCGACTCTTCTTCTTTAGCCTCTTTACGACTCACTGTGGTCTCTTTCATTCTCTCTCTCTTGTCATCCGTTCTGATTTGAGCGTCGGAGAGTCGTCGGAAAATACCCCCCCCCCCAATCGTGTTTTCCGAGGCGTTAATGTGTTTGCTGATTGTGCAGGAGCGTATCCCCCTAGTGGTTGTTCAACTTGACAGATTTGTAAGTCACTTTTCTTGTTTATTTCATGCATACCATGTAAAAAGACATCTTACTATCTTCATTGGTTACCATTTGTAGGGAGAATCCTTTAGATGATAGCATTGCAGGGGTTGAATTCTATCTGACAATAATGACACCAAAAAACTATTGGCCTGCAGATGATAACCAGTACGGCTGGTTGGGTGATAAGGTAAAATACTTTAGCACAGTTGTTAATGTTTTAATGGCAGACTTATTTATATTGTAATGGCAGACTTATTAATATTTTAATGGCAGACTTATTACTCTTCATTTCATTAATATTTGATGTTTTGCAGCACATGGTAGCTGCATTTCATATGTTATGAAAAAGATCTTTACGAAATCCAACACCATTTCGAAGTGAAATGATTGCTTTCATTGACCCGTGGTTCACGAGCCTCTGGTGTCATGACTACAAGAGGGACTTTATTGGGAAGGAGAAGAATTGGGTGTTTCCAAAAGGCTATTTTAAAGTCTACAATGGTAAGTCTCCTGCATTCGCTGTGACAAACAAGAAATGGGTAGATGATGTCGATATCTTGTACATTGCACACAATGTAAATGGGGATAATTGGATTGTTGTTGAGGTGAATTTACTAAAGCGTAAACTGAAGATATACGATAGCATCTGCTCAGTCAATGTAGACAGCGTAGTCATCGACTCATGCAAGCCATATACAAGAATGATTCCACTGTTGATGAAGCAGGTTACACCACCAATGAAGAGGAAAAAAATGAGTGTAGCTGCCTTCAATAGTTACAGGGTCAAAAGTATTCCAAAAAACTATCAAGTTGGTGATTTTGGTGTCTATACTTTGAAGTTCATCGAGTGTTTGGCTCTTGGGTATACTATGGATGGCCTTTGTGATGCTAACATGGCACCATTCGACTGAAACTTGCAGCAGAGATTCTCGATGAGGTATCTATGTCGGAGACGCATCAATTTTTCTGATCCAATTCCTGTAGGAGAAGAGCTTAACCGCTTACCTTTGGATACAACTTCTGAAAAGTAACTGTATTTTGTGTTGTGGCAGACTTATTTTATTTTGGCAGACTTGTTTTATTGTTACATATTGTGGCAGACTTGTTATCCCTCTATCTATATTCCATATATAGTGGCAGATTTAGTTTTGTATTTGAGATTTTTCTTGGATATGCGTGCGCTTTATGGAAAAATGTAACTATTAGGGTTTTGTTGTCCCTATAAAGGAATCACCTACACCATTAGCGTCTTCTTCGTTGCCGTCATACTCCTTTACACAGTAAGTTTTTTTTTTTTTTCAAACTAAAATTGTATTATCTAAGGATTAAACTTTTCACCTCAGTTTTTTTCTTCTTAAAATCTGAAAAGGTCGATGGATAATGGAAGAGAAATCCCCAGGAATTGCATATGTGGAGCTGTGACAATCCTTCTAACTTCGACTACAGATTTGAATCCTGGCCGTAAATTTTACAGATGTGCTTTAACCTCAGGGCCAAATCACATCTTCAAGTGGGCAGACGAAGCACACATAGAAGAATTTGATGTCCTCACCAACAACCACAGGGCCATAGTAATGCAACTGGCGGAGTTGAGGTAAGATCTGCATGATATGAAAAACGACATAGTAGAAATTGTATCAACTATCGAATCCCTAAGATCTAAATTTTAGCAATTTAAATAATGGCAGACTTGTTTTCATATGCCCAGTTATGGCAGACTTATGTATTGTGGCTATCGAATCCCTAAGATCTAAATTTTAGCAATTTAAATAATGGCAGACTTGTTTTCATATGCGCAGTTATGGCAGACTTATGTATTGTGGCTATCGAATCCCTAAGATCTAAATTTTAGCAATTTAAATAATGGCAGACTTGTTGACTTGTTTTCATATGCGCAATTATGGTAGACTTATGTATTGTGGCAGACTTATTTAATATTATTTGCAGACTTATCAACTAATTTAAAACTGTGTAGACAACGAAGTTTTTAAAATAAACATAAAATGCAAATGTTACAGAAAGAAAGTTCAATGTATGAAAAAGAGTTTAATTTACAAATACAAGCTTATTTAAGCTTTACATGTTGCTCGATTATGTCCAGGTTGATGACAGTTTGAACAATGGTGTTCTTTTCTAGGACGTTTCTTCTCCATTGCGACCTCCAGTGCACTTTTTATTCGTGTGTTCTTTGGCCTACTAGGCTGTTGGCGAACTAAAGGAGGCTTGCAATTTGGTTAGCTACATTTTCCTGTACCGGTAGAGCAATATCTCTTGGCATTATCGGCTTTGCGTAACCGTTGTATAAGTAGTTCTTATTGTAGTACGGATGGCAAAGGGAGATCCGTGAACTCTTAGCGGCCTCTGCTGCTGCAATAGCATGTACACAAGGAATTTTATCCAAGTCAAACCTATGACATGAACACTTTTTAGCTTTCAAATTGACGACATGCAAAGACAGACCGCCTGTGACCTGCGATTGATGAGCATCTATCTCTTGCACCGTCAGTAGCTTAGCATTTTCGACGCGCTCCTGGTGGTATCAAGTTAAGAAAATACAATAATTACTGTTAATTATGACAGACTTATTTGGAATATATGACATGGCAGACTTAATGTGTTGATTTCATACACATGACAGATTTAAATTAAATACATAGCAGTCATTACCTGTAACAGTTTTTCGGCTCCACGTGTAAGAGTTGTGTTCATTAGACCTGCATTTTTCTCCTTGTAGCGAACCACCTTGTTAGCATCGACCTAATAGCATCCAAAAGTTGCACTATTGGGTAACTTCTTGCAGGCGAAAGCACTTTGTTAATTGATTCCGCTATGTTGCTTGTCGTGAAGTTGTACCTATCTCCAGGAAAATGAACACGAGTCCACATACGTACATCCGCTCTTTGCAAGTAACTATGAAGTTCAGGATTTAGAGCTTCAATCTGCTCAAACAATTCATCGAACTCCGCAATCTTATAAGCAGTAGCGGCTTTTTTTAGAAGTTGAAAAGCATCCACGTCTTTGAAATTCAAAAGAATTTTCTTATGCAAATGATACGTGAAAATTCCACGACTAGCAAGAGGGTATACCTTCCCTATCGCTTTACCTATTGATCGGTGTCTTTCTGAAATGATGGCAAGTCCTTCGTCATCGGGGATAACATTGTTTAGCTGTCTGAAGAACCATTCCCAAGACTCATCATTTTCTGTGTCAACCACGGCGAAAGCTATTGGAAATATATTAAAATCCCCATCTTGTGTTGTGGCGATTAGTAGCGTGCCTTTATATTTTCCTTGCAAAAATGTACCATCAACAACAACAACTTTCCTCATAAAAAGAAATCTGTGAATGCTTCCAGCAAATGCAATGAACAAAAAATTGAACCTATCTTCCTTGTCTACTTGAAGCCTTGTAAACGTCCCTGGATTAGCTCTCCTTATCATGTATAAGTACAAAGGAAGTTCCTCATAACCATTCTTTGAAGTGCCCCTCACTAAAAGTCGAGCACATTTTAATGTACGATGTGCCTTCCAATACTCTATGCCATGAAAACAGTTATTAAGTCTGCCATGAAAATAGTTATTAAGTCTACCATGAAAACATGTAGTAAGTCTGCCATGAAAACATGTATTAAGTCTGCCATGTAAAGCGTACCTTCAATCCGAATCGTTTATTTAGAACATCAGCGACATGATTTGGCAAAACCTTTGGTCCAACACCACCTAAAAAATCCTTGTAAATTTGTCCCAGAATCTCAGGAGTAGCTTGCCTGCTACAACATGAACGCTCAGTCACAGAACATGTATGCTCATCAACGAGTACTTTGATATGAAATTTAGGACAATCTCCAACATTTGTTGCTCGAACTCTCCATTTACATTCTTGCACCCAGCACCTAACTGTCAACAATGTCGGCGTTGATTTATCCACATCGAAGTCGAATTTCTGTACAACCGAGAGAATTTTCAATCTAGTCTTCAAAGCAATTTTTGTGTCATATCGTTGCCCAACCACTAGATTCATTGAAGTCATTTATAAACTAACAAACTCATCAACGACTTTTGATTCTTTTTTCTCAGATACCGAAGCCCTCTTTTTCAGTGGTAATACTTTCGTCACTTCGTCCTCTTCTTCAGGAAACCTTCCACACATAGCATAGTCTTCGTCACCAGAGCTTGCACCGTCCGGATCATCGCAATAATCAAATCTATATTCTTCTTCTTCATCTTCTTCATCTTGTTCATAAACCGGTTCTTCCTTACGTCCTTTTTTGCTGTTTCGCCTTTCTCCACAATTAGATTGTTGTTTCGATCATTTCATTGGTCTCACATCCTCCATGCCATCATCTTCATCTTCTTGATCTTGTTCATAAACCGGTTCTTCCTTGCCATCATCTTCATCTTTACCTTTCTCTGCAATTTTCTCTGCATTTTTTTCTTTAATCTCAACACAGAGACGAATACGATCTGCTTTAAACTGTTGCAAAAACCCATTAAATTGTCTAGAATTCCTGACAAATACAGGAGGCGTATCTTGTGGTAATTTCTGCAAAGACTTCGTCGCACACATGTAACTCAAATCTATGTGACAAACCTGCATATCCAAACCATAATCTTCGTACACCATTTTTATAAAATCTTCATACTTCATTTTTCGATCTGCACCCAAAATCCTAGAACCGCACTCTTTATCGACAAGGAAATCCATCAATTTTTCTGGAAACTCCATTCACCATAAACTAAAACAATTTGCTTCATTGAAGATAACCCTAGGTGAAACACTGTAAAAATTGAAAAAAATTTGGACGAATTTTTTTAAAAAAATCAAGCAAGAGGTTGAAGACCAGGAGCTCACAGTGTATCGACGGCGGCAACCCTAGATCTGTAATGTCTATGTTGGTTGTCTTGCAATTCTGGGTTTTTTCTGGGGCAAAACTGTAATTTCACGAAATCGCTTGATTTTGGTTAATAAGTTTGCCGTTGTGATTAATAAGGTTGTCCAACAAAAAAATCTGCCACAATAGAAATATATAAGTCTGCCAAAAAAGGTTATTCTAGTAAGACATAAGTCTGATGTTAAAAACGACATAACTCTGCTACCATTACGAATAAATCTATCGTGAAAATAAAAATCTGCCATCACTAAAATTAAACCTGCTGTCACTATAAGTCTAGTCTAGTAATAAATAAGTTTGTATTAATCTGCCGCCAATAGTAAAAAGTCTGCGACGATTTAATAAATCTGCTACTAATAAACTCAATACCTCTGCCAATATCCGACAAATCTGCCGTCGTTACTAACAAGTCTGCGAAAAAAATCTGCCATACACTTTAAATCTGCCAAACATAAAAATATTTACCATGTCGTAGCAAAATAAATCCGCCGTTCACTAAAAAAATCTGCTGCCGGACGAACAAGTCTGCCAATCGAAAAATAAATCTACTCAAAAAAATAAGTCTACTCTCAAAGAAAATAAATCTGCGAAACAAATCTGCCGTCCTCTAAACAAATCTACCATTCTTAAATAAGTCTGCCATTTTTACATAAGTCTGCCACCATTGGAACGGCAGACTTATCGTGGAGACTTGCTATGATCCGAAAATTCCAGTGGCATCCTCCGTAATTAAATGACAGGTTTTTTGTAATTAAATGCAACTTTTGCTGACGTGAAAAATATAGTAATGACAGTTTTGTAAATACGTTTTTCCTAACAAATGGTTATAAGGGTATAATAGACACGAAAAATATTCTAGTAATTTTATAAAAATAAGGCTCAATTTAGTCATTTTGATACATTCCAAGGTTATTATAGTAACTCTCCCAATTATTGTAGATGAAATTTTAATCTGTTTTGATATCTTTGTACTTTTATCCATCTGAATTTTGGAGAAAGTGTGGTCGCATTTAATCTTTCCTCAATGATTTGCGAGTTGCTCAATTTTTTGTTTTGTTTTGATGAACTAACATACAAGTGAATTTGGTGACTAAACTTTAGAATTCTGCGAGGAATTGAAAGAGATTGGATGATGCACCAAGGTTGTATTTCGTGAGTTTAGCGAAAAAGGTAATCAATGCCTACTAATCATGGGATTCAATGGTTTTTAACAGAGTGGATGATGCCAATAACATGTATCTCCTAAATATGAGAATGTGAAGAACATTGGAAAGGAACCACAATCTCTTAAACAAAGCATCAAGTATGAGTCTATTCCAGAGTGAAGCATTTGCACAAGTGTTTGTTCCTTGAGAATAATTGTATGATTAATTTTGTTCAACAATGTATCATTCTCACAGGAAACACAATGTATTATTTTTACAAACTGGTGGAAATATCATCTGTCTTACCTATCCATGAGCAGGTACAAATAATTAATATATATACATATATTTGATATATATTTTTGGCATAGATATTGTGATTTATGATATTCTGCTATTCAAAAATTAAATCATTACATGTATATTTTATTTCAGGTAGTTACAAAGACGGTGGTTTAGATTTTGAAGAGTAGATACGGGTTATATACAATACTAGGACCCGCGTGATACGCGAGGTTTAATAATAATTTTATTTATATATAATAAAAATAAAGTAAAATACTCGTTGTCAGTAACCGATTAAATTTAATAAAGATAAACCGCACATCTATATACACTTACACTAAAACATATGTGTATAAATACATATATAAAGAATAGCATACAAATATACTACTCTATGAACTATTAAACAATATAAAACAAAAAATAATAATACAGATCATCGTATGATATCTATATATATATATATATATATATATATATATATATATATAAACAAAAAATAATAATAAAGATCATCGTATGATATCTATATATATTATTTATTTATTTATTATTATATAAAATTGGATGTGTTTTATATAAAATTATGCATGTTCTTAATTTTTCCTTTATTTTATGGAATCAGCTATCATATTAAATTCAAATATTCTATTTTACTAAAACTTACCATTTACCTAATTCTTTAAAATGAAATTTTATTTATTTATATAAAACAAAAACACAAAATAAAAAATATTCTATTATATTGAAATGATTGGTCATGTATGATTTGTGATTAATTATCAAATTTAAATCCAATTTTCTATTTTAGTCAAGTTCACTATTCATTTAACTATTTTAAATCAAACTTTTCAATATTCTCGATATGTTATATAGATATTAATGATCACGTATTTTTGCAATTAATCATCAAATTAAAAATTTATATCTTTGTCAAGTTTAATTTTTATTTTTTAAGATTTTTTTTTACCTTTTATTTCATTTTTAAAATGAAAACTTTTTTTCAAATTACGTATAGGAACAAAACTTCTTAATACTTTTAGAAATTATAAATAATATGTCTTTTTGTGCAACATGAAATAATATGTTTTATTTTACTTTTTATAGTTTTTATTTACTATTTTCTTTTAGTTATCCAATAATATGTCTTATTTTTCCTTTTTATCTTATTATTTCTATTTAGGTATAGAGCAATTTGATTTAAGTAATAACTAATTTACATAAGAAAAAATGTTATTTTAACATTATTTAGATTTGAAAATTTTTAATATTCTCGATATATTATATAGATATTAATGATCACATATGTTTTGCAATTAATCATCAAATTAAAATTTTATAGCTTCGTCAAGTTTAGATTTTATTTTTTAAGAACTTTTTTTTACTTTTTATTTCATTTTTAAAATGGAAACTTTTTTTTTCAAATCACATATAAGAAAAAAAACTTCTTAATACTTTTAAAAATTAGAAATAATATGCCTTTTTGTGCAACATGAAATAATATGTTTTATTTTTTTTTATAGTTTTTTATTTATTATTTTTTTTAATTATCCAATAATATGTCTTATTTTTTTTTTTTATCTTATTATTTCCATTTAGGTACACAACAATTTGATTTAAGAAATAACTAATTTACAGAAGAAAACCTTCTATTTTAAAATTATTTAGATTTGACACGTGTCACAATCTAAATTAAAATTAACACATGTCAGGATCTGGTGAGTTACGATTTTGTCTATGTGTCGTTTGCACGTTGAGCACATTCTACTTTATATAATAAGATTGTGAACCTTTGTGTCTATGATATTATTTTTTTAGTTTCGAAGATAAAGTTATTTTCTGTGTAAAAACATGTTAATTTTTATCAATGAAATGATTATATGGAATCAGTTTTCAAATTTTTTTTTTAAATCACATTTTTATTATTTTTGTTACATTAAATAAATAATAATTAATGTAAATTACAAAAAATGTTGCATACTTGCGTCGGTTATATAACTGACTCGTCAAAACTAAACCGACGCTTAATGCTATACAGTATTATGCAGCATGTTGCTAAGTTGAATATGAGAAAAATTATTTTAGAGATAACGTTTTAGGTTAACAGTTTTTAAAATGAAAATTTTGGTTGCGTTCCGATAGATTGTATCAATGAGTGTGAGGAGTTTTTTTGGTGAATTAGGAAAATAGGTATCTTTATAAAAGTTTTTGGAAAATAGACCGTTTACTATTTATAATTAATAAAAGAGGTACTGTTTCACTATTACACTTTATAATTAGTAAAATATGCATTTTAAATTATTTATGGTGGACGATGGATACACTGTTTATGGTAGACACACAGTTTACGGACACACGGTGGACACTGTTCACGATTCACAGTAGCCACACTGTTCACGGTTTACGGTAGACACACTGTTCACGGTGGACACACTGTTCACGGTGGATACACTGTTCACGGACACATGATGCACACTATTCACGGTGGACACTATTCACGGACACACGGTGCACACTATTCACGTGGACACACTGTTCATGATTGACACTATTCACTGTTCACGGTTGACACACACTGTTCACGGTGGACACTGTTCACGGCGGACACTATTCACGGTTGACACACTGACACTATTCACTATGGACACACTGTTCACGGTGGATGCTATTCACGACGGATACTATTCACGCGGTACATTGTGTTCCATGAATAGTATCCACCGTGAACAGTGTGTCTACTGTTTACCGTGAATAGCATTCGCCGTGAACAATGTGTCCACCATCCACTATAAATAGTGTATTAGAAATGAAGGTATGTATTAGTGTAATAGTAAAATGTGTATATTTTATCAATTATGAACTGCCTATTTATCAAATTATATACTTAAAAATATCTATTTGGCCAATTTTTTCTTTCTTTTTTAAGTGAATTTTCATATACAACCTCTAAAAGATTTTTTTTTTTTTTTTTTATTAGTAGCTCTGGATTTTATCATGGTTAAGATCTCATGTCTATGTCTTATGTTAATGGTTCTTACTCAAACATTCAGTTTGTGAATTCATATTTGTATATGGATGTTGGTCAGGTGAGGTTACCTCTGCTGGTTTGGATGAGAATATCAGAGTCTGTCATACACGACAGGAAAAAGAACTTTCGTTTTTGGCTGATGTTGGTACAACAGTGGGATGAATTTTTGTATCTCAGTTTGAATTAGTTGTTTGCATTGAAGCAACAATGCACATATTTGATCTCCATTACTTTAGTCAACCATTTCGATCTTATGCATCATAAGTGAATGTGTACATCAGGTATAATTTTCATTCCTTTTTTTTGTTCCTAAAAATGTAAATATCATTATAAAATGAAATGTTTATCATTTACAAATTGTGTTCACAAATTGATAATCCTCTAGATATTGTCCCATGGCAAAAAAATATAAAAAACATGAAAGTAAAGCAATCAGTATTGTAGCGAAACATTTAGATGTAGAGCATCAGACACCAAAAAAGCAACGATAATGATTCTAAAATTTGAAGAGAAGATAGAAACGTGCATAGGCCGATTAGAGAATTACAACTAAGACGACTGAAAAAATGCAGTCCTCACAAATCAAAAGCTATTTCACAGATAACCTAAAGCTAGGGCCTTCAATCTTAGGAACTAACAATCGAACAAACAAAGGTTTTTCTCCTCGTATGTGTATCGAGACTCGTCCAACAAACCTAAGAACCTTCACTAAAACGAAGCTACACATACCAAATGAATCTTAATGCGCTCATTCACTCTACCAAGTCGGCTAGCGCAGAAACAAGCAGCACTGAACTACATCAGCCTTACTAACTCATCCAATAGCAAAGGAAGCGCTACACAACCGAACCTAGGGCTGGGAAAAAAATCCGAAATCGAAGAACCGAACCCAACCCAACCCGACCCAAAATTACCTGAACTAGTTTTCTTTAATAGAATTTGTGTGTCAAAAAAGTTTAAATTTTTTTTGTAATGCCAAACCCTCTAATTGAGGAAGAGTGTTCACATTATATATAGAAGAAAACGATTTGGGGATTATTGCCTTAATCCCTTTTACAAATCGATTTCTTCTTCCTCCGGTGGAGCAATTTCATCTTCCTTTATGTTATTTTCGAACAGACTCGAACCGCCTCTCTCTTCTCTGCTTCGCACACTACATTCTCCTCCAAGTAATTCATACTATCACTCCTAGTTAACTTCAAATTTCTCGTTGATTCTAGCCTAGTGTTTTGCTAAAACCGAAGTTAGCTTCAAGTTTCTACTTAATTTTGCTGAGAAAAATTTTAAATCCCAATTAAACCCAAGTACAAGCAATCAAGTAGTAACTAAGTATCAAACCACAAGGAGATTAGAATAACTAAACTAGAAATCCAAGTAATTAACTAAGCTAAGCTAAATGATATTTTGTGTTTTTAGAATCCTAATTATGCAATTAAGTGAAATAAACGAAATAAGAATGCAAAATGAAGATAGGAAAGATTAAATAACTTAAATAAAAGTGAGCAAGATCAAAGCAAACCATAACTAATCATAAACAGATTCAAAATGCAAAAAGTCAATAAAAGTCAATCGTAAAGTCAACAACTAAAAACTTGATCAAATATGGAAATGTATGGGCTTTGGACAAAGCAATTGATTTGGGATGATCAGTGACTAACTAATGATGCTAGGACTAACACTTCAAACTCAATTGTATGACATGAATCACTCAAATAGACTAATCCACTTCCATGACACTAATCCATTTATTAATCATTTAATTAAGCTAATTTTCTAATTGCAATTAAATTATCAATAATCATTAAACATAAATTCATAAAGCCAATAATCACCTTAAGAATCAATTCCCATTGGTCAAAAATGAAAAGCAAGTTTAAGATTGGTCTAGACATTTCATCGAACATCTTCTGGATGTGAAATATTCAAGTTCTAGATTTTGATTTACTAAGTCTAATCTAGCATTATGTACACCCTAAACTTTATAAATCATAAAAATCTAAGCTTAGACATCACTAATCATTCATCAATCATCCCTAATCTACTAAGCCCAAAACCCCATTAAAAGACCACTCACTAATCATGATGCTAAACACAAAGATAACCATAAATAAAGACATAAACATGAAAGAAATGATAAAGGATTAAGAAAACTTCACTATATATGATAAGTAGCAAAAATCCAATCACAAATCATATGAAAAGGGTTTTCCACCAAAGAAGAAAATAGCTAATCAAAACTTGTCCAAAAACTTGGTTTTTACAAGTCCACAAAACTATTTATATTAAATAAATTCATGTTGGATCGATCCAGTCCAAACCGGGTTGGATCTTCAATTTGGTGAGAAATTGGGACTGCATCTATCACATGTGCTCAACGCTTGGGATTGACATACTAATTCTCATGGTTTGATTTCTTCATTTTCAACTCCCTCTAACTTGCTCTATCTCTCATCCAACTTGCTTCTTCTCATCCTCTTGGTAAAAATCACATCCAATGCTATCATTCTTTGTCCAAATCATGTCTTAAACTCTTCTTCTCTAAGATCCAACTTCAAAAGACCTAAGAAACCAAAATGCATGCAACAACTCCTAGAAATACCTAAATGCAATTGCATAATGACCAAAAATAAATTAAAACAAGTTACAAAAGAGGCTAAAATGAGAGTATATCAACTCCCCCACACTTTTCTTTTACTCGCCCTCGAATAAACAACAAGGTTAAATCCGAGAAAATAGTTTGAAAACGGAAATTTATATCCAATACCAAACTCAAAAATATTAACCCCAAACACCCAACATCCAATCTTACATCTTTGTCTCTTGTATGTCTTTCTTCATTCAACTTCTAAATAGCATCACATCTTTGACATATAACTAAACTGGAGAACCATTGGGTGTTGTATCAAGCTACACTTATCATGATGCTAAAAAGAAGTGAGTTTATTTTGAATGCTCTAGTTACATTTCTTTTGTTCTTTTTCTTATTTTTTCGTTTACAAATATTAAGACTTGTATTGTATTTCACGAGAATCCTATATATATATATATATATATATATATATATATATATATATTAATTGAGAAGATATAGTGCAAAAAATCTTAGGTGTCGTTCAATGAGTATTTTAGGGGACACATCATTTAATTTAACTAATCAGAATATTTCAATTAAAACTATATGCCATGATGGAAATCTCTACATATTCTCATTAATTTTATAACATAAGCCCATTAATATATGTTTTACAAATTTAAGCACAACTCAATGTAATAATCTAGATTTACCATATCATCTATTTTTAATTTTTTCTGATATATTAACAAAATTTTTATTATTATATTTATAACAATATTATCAATTGTGTAAATATGTATTTAGATCAGTATACTATACAAATATTTTTATTATGATGTAGTTTATTATACATATTTAATCACTCTTACAAATAATTATACATTTCATTATTGGAAAATATATATTGTTTTTCGTTTGTTATGTCCGACAAATTCATATAAATCTAAAATTTATCTGATTTATAGTATACTCTATGATTTACACGAATAATGAAGATTAATTTGACACTTAAAAGATATTGAAATAAATAATTCTTGCATGTTTTGATCAATTTTACACATAAATATATTAAACTAATGACATTAACATATGTTTGATCAAAAGTATTCAACTTTATTTACATTTATGCACAATACATATCATTTTTGTACGTTTATAGATATTAAAAATCATATACTTTGTCATAAACGTTTAAATATAAAAAAGTTATATATGTTAAAATCGATTAGTCAAATGTTCATACATAAGTTTGATAAGAAATTATCAAAATTGATTTGATGAGAAGTGATCAGAATTAACTAAAGAGGAGTTGGCAAAACTAGCAACGAAAACATTTATAATTTGTCATATAACCATATTAATTGATGGTTAGGATACTTGGTGTGTAAAGTGTATCTATGCTCAAAAGCCCTTATTTCTCTTCTCTTTCTTCCTTTTCTCCTTCATTGGTATGATTTCGTGACCATACTAAAAAAAAAAAAAATTACGCATATATCGTAATTTGAATTTTTTTAAAACAGACATAAATTAATCTTAAAAAGATATATGTTGTAACTAACACAAAAAATATAATGCGTAACTCTATACTATTTTATACTTTTATATAGTATAGTCAAAACCTTTTATAACACTATTCACCATTTGAAAAATACGTATCAGTTTAAAAAAATTCAAATCATGTTAGATGCGAAAAATCTAGAGTTTTAGTATTATCATGAGATATTATCAGTTTATATAAAAAAAAAAGATAAAGTGAGACCAATTATTTTGTTTTGCATAGAACATAAATAAATAGTATAGAAATAAGCAAAGAGCAGATGATATATATAGAACGACTTGTTCTTAAAAAATACTATTCACCATTTTAAGAAATACATATCCATTTTTAAAAATTCAAATCATGTTAGACGCGAAAAAATCTAGATTTTTTTTTATAATCACAATATTGCATTAATATTTACAGAAACAAAATGGAAGCAACAAATTATAATCACATCAAATTATGTTTGTACATATAGGAAAGAGAAAGAGGTTTTGAAGAGTGAGAAATGCTAATTTTGTCTATTCTATCTCTGAAGTAGGTAAACAGTACATACAATTGTTACTTGGTGAATTATTCAAATAACATGACTATATTCTTTATTTTGTGTCCCAATATGATTAGTGGGCAAATTGACCATTAACTAAAACTCCAATCTTTGTGGCCTTTTGATTTTTTATCATAGTGGAAATGAAGAAAATATCTATTTAATTTAGACCATCTCAGAGTTTGGGTTAAATGTAATTATGATATATCACATCATGATGGCGATCGTGAATCGAGCATGGACTGGATCATTCGAGACTCGAACGGTTTGTTTTTTCATTGTGGAATGGGTAAATTCTAAGGAAGATATATAATTGATGAAGCTGAAATTTCGGCCCTTCTTTCGGCAATACAAGCTACATGGTATATCGGTTATAGAAAAGTGGAGTTTGAAGGTGATAACTCAACCATTTTAATCATCATCAATGGACTCAGTTCGAATATTCGGTTGCAACATCAAGTGAAGGATATTGCTCCATAGAAATCAATGTTCCTCTCATTAAAGTATTTACATACAAATAAGGAATCGAATTCGGTTTCGGATTTGTTGGCTAGGAAATCACTTACATGTCAATCATATGAGTCTCTATTTCATTGTTGTCAAAGTTTTTACAGTCTCTTGTAAACGATGATGTAAAACATTTGAAAGTAATAAAGACTAGTGTAGACCCGCGTCTTGCGCGGGACAGTAACATCTTAACATTAAATTTTATGAAATATTGAATTAAACAGAGATAATAATATCATTTGATATTAAATTAAATTCATAAAAAAAGAAACATAATAAAATCTGACATCTTATTATATAAAGCTTGATGTGTCTAATGTTGTAATTAACATGATCGTGACACGTGTCAAGTTGGTCCACAATATTTAAACACGTGTAAAAAATATTTTCCAATTAGATTTTGATAAGTGTTAAAAGAGTTTATTTATTTAAAATTTTTTAATAATCCAATTAGAATTTTACATGTGTTAAAAGAGTCTATTTCATTTAAAACCTAATATACCTTTATATTTTTGAATCAGATTACAAAAATGAATTAAAAACCCAATACCATTATTTTTTATGTATAATGTGCATTATATTGTAATTTTTTTTCTTTAGTTTACCATTATGTAGACGCGGTAAATTTAACAAAATTGATGTTTCAGAAGAAATTTATATTGAAAGTTTTTCATGTTGTGAAAGTTATAGAAAAAAACAAATTAATGAAACACTTATAATTCATTTCTCATCAGAAAAAATATAATATGTCGATTCAAAAAAGAAAAAGGCAAGTCAAATATGAGTAAAAGAAAGAGTAAATCTAATTCAAACAGAAATATGATAATTAATTCATCAATATTTAAAAAAATAGATATATGAATAGTTAAATGATAAAAAAGTAAACATAATTCAAAATTAAAAAAACTAATTATTTGAAAATATGTGAAAAATTTAACTGAATATCAAATAACATAAAAAGTAAGAGAATCAACAAAATAAATAACTATTAGAGTTCTCTATTAGTGGTTTTGCGTCAGCGTTCTCAGTATTTTATTATAAACTTTGACATATGATTTGATTTTATTTTTCAAATTTTCGGTTTTGGTTTTTTTACAGGTTATCATATATTAAATTATAAATCCGCATATTCAATTATAAAATATGGTGACAAATGTATAACTAATTCAAATAGGAATACTACAATCAGTTCCTATGACAAATAGAAATATGAATACTTAAATAATAAAAAGTAAATACTTCAAATAAAAATATGAACAACTAAGACAAAACTTAATTGGAAACTAAATAACAGAAAATATGAGATTCCAAATAAATTAATAATTGTTAGAAATTTTTAGTGGTTTTGTGCATGCCTTCTCAATCTTATTTTTTCGTGAGTGATTATTTTTTTCCACTTTTCCGTTAATTTATTTCACGGGTTATAAATATTTATTACAAACCCGCGTATACTCGGATCCTATATCTAATATATAATAAACTATAGGAAAATACATAATACGCTAAAACATAATGTAACACAAAAAACCTAAATAAGGATAATTACTTACTTCGAGTATCAAAATTACACTGTAAACACAAATAAGTATTTACAAAATAAATATGAGTTATGTTTCTATATTATACACAGAAAATTCTCTAAACGAACACATAATTTTGATATATAATATGTCTAACAATACATGAATTATAATTTTACAATCCAAACTAATCAACACTTAGTATTATTTAGAAGATCAACATTTAAGATTATTAAAAAACAAAAAATATAATATATATATATATATTATCCACACGAAAATAAATTCGATTTCTAAGTTTATAGTTTTAGCAAATTAATGGGTACTAAATCCTAATATGTGAGTCTAAACCCTCACAAATGTATGTAAAATATTGGAAACAGTTTCGAAGGATTTTATTCCTCTTGAACAACTACTGGGGGACCCGTTCCTCCACAGTCAGCAAACACGTGAAGGCCTCGGAAAATACGATTGGGGGGTGTTTTCCGACGACTCTCCGACGCTCAAGTCAGAACGGAGGACAAAAGAGAGAAAATAAAAGAGAAAGACCACAGTGAGTCGTAGAGAGTTTAAAGAAGAAGAGTCGGAAAAAAGAGAAAGAGAATGGTGACTCCGGGCCGAAAAGAGGTGGTCCGCAAAGTTTCTGAGGCTTTGAGAGAGAAATTTAGAGGTGCGGAAGAAGGAAAACAGAAGAATATCGGTAAAGCTCCGGCTGTAGAATGGCTGGAACAAGCAAAAGAACCGAAAAGAGTCCGGGAGAATAGTCCTAAACAACGAAAAGAGACTCAAAACTCAAGAGAGTGGGCTTTGAGCTCTAGAGAATATGGGCTTAGTGTAAAAGTTTCTAGCCAAAAGTTCGGATCCTCCATTATGAAGGTGATAAGAGAGTATTTATAGGCAGTTACCTGCTCGGGTTCGGATACCGGGCTCCACGTTCTTAAGTCGGTTCGTGTTTGGATCGGTACGGCGCAATCGAGTGCCTTTCACCTACTTTCTTTGTCGTCTCGTGCCACTTGACCGACCATACAGCTCTGCTACGCTGCACTTGACTCCTTGTACCGCTGGCAGCACCTGACACGCCGGATCGGATGCCGGGGTGCACCCTCAGAATCAGTTCTTTTATGCTTTAATCGCCTTCCAAACATGGATCTCTTACTTTTAACCTAACACGCATAAGGTGAAAGTGCTTTTACCCTTTGACTGGGAATTCAAATATTTAAACTAAAGAAGAAATCCAATGTGGCGCGATATGAAGATATTTTTTACCTTGCCCGAGTTCTTGATAAGAGAAATCGGGCCACGTGTTCCATCTCCGGGTTGCGACGTCCTTCTTTGGACCTTTGAATACTTTTCCCCGGGTCCTATTCCTTCCGGGTGGCGAGGTCCGCTACCGAGGATTTGTTGCTTGGATCCGGGTGTCTTCACCTTTGGGCTTGGACCATTGTACATTCATGTCCAATATCGTTTTAAGGCTATCATTGGGCTATAAGCTCCTCCCGAGATGTTAGGAACCCCACCATGCCACGTGGCGACGGGTGATTCTTCTAACTCAAGAGAGGTTATTTTATCCCCAACAATTTCCCCCTCCATTGTTCGAGCCCTAGTCAAAGGCTCGGACGATGGACAGAACCTGCTCTATCTACTTCTTTTATCTTTCCTTTCTCTAAGAAAAGGGGTGTACCTGCTACCCGGGACTCGGACCTAGTGACAAGGTCTTTTCGACCAATTATCAGGAAGCCTTGTCTCCGTTTCTCGGGTGGTATATCCTGCTATTCAACCCAAGGTGACAACTCAGGCGTCGGGTCAAAATTACTCAAATTTTCTTGAGTAATTCTCCGAGAAATTTGAGTAATTCTCCGGGAACTCCACCTCGAAGTAGGATCCCTTGACAATTTACTTCCAGGTTTCGTTCCCGTTTGTCAAGTGTTAATCAACTATTCAGCTCGAGTTGACAGCTCGGGCAATGGGTTAGAGTTATTCAAATTTGTTTGAGTAACTCTCCGGGAGTTCCACCTCCAAGTAGGATCCCTCGACCATTTACTTCTAGGTTTCGCTCCCATTTGTCAAGTGTTAAACCGCTATTCAGTCCGAGTTGATAGCTCAGGCTATGAGTTAGATTTATTCAATTTCTTTGAGTAACTCTCCGGGAGCTCCACCTTGAAGTAGGATCCCTCGACCATTTAATTCCAGGTTTTGTTCATGTTTGTCAAGTGTTAAACCGCTATTCAGCCTGAGTTGACAGCTCAGGCGACGGGTTAGAATCACTTAAATTTCTTTAGGTGTTTCTCCGGGACTCCACCTCAAAGTAGGATCCCTCGATCATTTACTTTCAGGTTTTGTTTCCGTTTGTCAAGTATAAAAGCCTGCTTGTCAGCCTGAGTTGACGACTCAGGCGATGGTCGAATGTAGGATTTCTCCCGTATTCGTAAGTTTATCCGAGATATGAACCCTGAACGCAGTCGATTGATCATGCGGTCAATATACTCATCTTGTTGTCGGTTATGGGCGTAGCCGTGAGCGATGCACCCATAACCTCTGGGCCGGAACTCGGGTCCAGAGACCTGTGGGTACAAGATCCCTATGAAAGCCTAAGCCTGAGTCTGGATACCTTAGGACACGAGATCCCTGAAGGCCTTTTCCTGAGTCCAGAGACCTGAGAGGGCACGAGATCCCATACGAAAGTTGAGATAACCTGAGTCCGAAGACCTGACGGATAGCACGAAAACTCCCGTGAAGATTACGATAACCTGAGTCCGAAGACCTGACGGGTTAGTATGAGAACTCCCGCATGAAGATTACGATAACCTGGCAATCGGGATAATCCGCTATTATAGGGGTGCCAGTCGTATGCTGCTTTGACAGTGACATTTCTCTTCCCCGCTTCTGACATAAGAGTACACCGTTACGAGACGGGGAGTACCTCCTTTGTCGTATTTGGAAGAGAGATATTCATATATCTTATATTATTATGGTATAGCTTATTATCTTATTGGGCCTTTAAGCCTCTTTCGCTTTATAGGGACTTTAGGCTTATCCCCGTTAATGGGTATATACAAATTTAAGAAAGGGAAGATAAATAGATAAAGCACTTTTTAATATTTGTATTATTGTTTATAACTACGTTTATATGGTCAAGGAATCGGAGCCGTGGAACTTCCTGTTGTTGGGCCGCATGGGCTTTGGTTGCTGTTGATTTCTACTGGCCTCCTAGAAACAATGAAAGGACTTGTGTTTATGTCTCATTAATTGTATGGACGGCGCCGGTTCACACTTCCCCTTTGTGACATCATCTAATGGGGATATCATCATTGCTGCCTCCTCGCTTCTCGTGTATAACTCTAGATCTCTCCACGTGTGCGGTTGAGATTCTTCGTCTCGTACACGCCTCTGTTCTCCTTCTCCATCTTCTCCTTTATTTATAAGTTATATTGGTCATGAAGGATCCTCCATCCTTCAAAGTTGTTTTCGAATTTTCTATCGTTCATTCTCTTTAAGATTTCTTGTATTCGACTCTACAGTTTTTCCGATTTTTACTCCGTCGATCTCAATTCTTTTCTTTGTTCTTCGTCATGTCTCATGCCAGTTCGCCTTCTTCTTCTTCTTCTACCCCTCCTACACCGATGATGATTCCTTTTTTAGCATTCGAGTGTCAGCCTCCTGTATTCCTTGAAGATGGGATATCCGCTTCGGTCCGTCCTGGCCTTTTTCTTCCAAAGCACAATATTGACCCATCATCCCCACCTACGGGTTTTACCACCGTCTACTTGTCCTATTTTCTGGCTGGTTTTAGGGAGCATTTAGCGAGCCTGATGGTGTACTACTGCTCGTTGGTCCAGCATGCCCCCGTGCAGTTAGATCTTACTGCATAGGGCCTCATCAATGCCTTCCAAATTCTTTCCGATCTGTCAGGTGTTGACGTCTCCGCCAACATGGTAGCTGGCACTTTCCAAACGAAGCTGCTACCAAGCAATTTCCGCCGATTTACTCTGGTCTATTGCAAAGGGCAAGGCCATTTTACCCCGTTCATTTGCATGTGTTATTGGCTCCACCTCCAAGCGGGGAAGAGGTTCTCCTTCTTCGTTTTGGAAGGGCCTCCCTCTCTTCGATCCACTAGACTCCTGAAGGTACTAAACTTCCATCTTTGGATATTCTTCTGGATTCCCTGTTTAATTCTTCTTCTCATTTCACATTTTTGCCTTACATGGACTCTCCCCATGATTTGCTCAACCTCCCGGCACCTTTTTGCGATCCTTCCTTCTTGCTTCAGAATAAGGTGGTGGGCAGGAGTTCTCTGGCCGTGCTTCCGGGGGCGCCTTTCGTTCGATCAGGTCCTCTACTTATCCTATGATCCTTCCTCGTGAATTTTTTCATATATTCGTTTATAAAATTTTCCTTCTTTGCATGCAGAGTCCGTGCTAACGTTGGCAGCCTTCTGGTTTAGTCTAAACCTCATCGACTTCACGCTTCCATTCCCTGACATGTCTCTCCCCGGCTCTCCGATAGAAGGAATGATCATTCCACCTTGTCTGGTTTGTCAAACTTCGGAACCCGGGGAGAATCCCCTTCGTGTTGATGGAGAAGGATCCGAGAGAGAAACAGAGGAGGTCTTCGTTCCTGAAACTGTCAAGGTCGAAGGAGTTGAAGCTCAACCTTTTGCCCCTGGAGGCCATTAGGCTCCTTTGTCGGTAGTCCTGACCCTTTGCATTAATTTTTCTCCTTCGAATGATTGTTACAAGATGGGCTTTTCTCCGATCATTTTTTACTAAGGTTTTGTGTATTAATTTTAGAAGTCGTTACTCTTGCTTTTGCTTCTAATTCGATCTTTCGCTCGTATCCCTTGAGTGGCATATTTGCCCCGAACATTCTTGTTCCGGGCCTTCGTATTGTTGACCACGCTTTGTGGCTCCACTCCGTCAAGGATTTTTAGGTTTCCCTAAGCAGGGGCCCAACCTTCTCCTGCTTGGTGATCACAGAGAATTCAACCCATTGGGTGGCGCCTTCTCGTGTGACAGGCAGGAGTACTTGCTGATGGCACGTCCTTCCTTCTTCTCGATCGCCCCCTGGTGCTTTATCTCCACCCATAGGATCATCACACTCTCAAATTCAATTTCCGGCTATGGCAGTGATGTCAGTTATGCCCTTTTCGTCTAGCTTCTCCGCCTGCTTTCGCGTAACCAGCGAGTTTCGGCCACCCATACGCAAATCATTGCGGGAAAATCTTCCCTCTTTCGAAGCATTTTTTCGCGACTTTTTCTTGCCATTTCTACCGCTGTCGGTGACTGTGGCCTTCCGCTTCTGCCGAGTATTGGTTTCATAATCTTCTTCCTGCCCCTATCTTGGTTCCTCTCCGTATGAGATCTCTTCGGGCCACACGTATGAAGGGTGGCAAGGATCATAAGGTTCCTCTCAAGGGATTCTCCTGCTTCCCCGAGCAATTTCCGAAACTTGACATCCTGGATGCGTATGACTCAGCAACTCAAACGTACCTACCTCCATTAGAGAGCTTCCGCTTGGTCGTCTTATCGTTCCATCCCTTTTCCGCAGTTCCATCCCGTTGTTCCCGAATACCCCTGGTTTTCTTGGGATTATGCCATCTCGCCGGCCCTTTCCACCGACTTCCAGGTTCGGGCAGGGTATTTATCAATCAGACCCTTTGATCCACCTCTTTCTGCATCTGCTGGCTCCGCCACTTCTCTGAGTTGCTCCCTCAGCCCTTGATTTTCTGATATGACACATCGAAAGCTTGACAGTGTTTGGTAGTCTGGCCCTAACGCCTCTTTGCTCGGGTCATCTTTTCCGTAAGCTAGTATGGTCAGTTCTACAACACCATTTCTCCATGTTTTCCCCATCGTCACTATTTTCGAATTCTCCACCTAGATCTTCAGTGGTGTCTTGTTGATTTCTGGCAGAACAATTATCTTCCCCCCTCTCTCTAGCGCCAAATTGTTTCGGAGGATTTTATTTCTCTTGAACAACCACTGGGGTACCCGCTCCTGCACAATCAGTAAACACGTTAAGACCTCGGAAAACATGATTGGGGGGTATTTTCCGACGCTCAAGTCAAAACGGAGGACAAGAGAGAGAGAATGAAAGAGAAAGACCAAAATGAGTCGTAGAGAGTCTAAAGAAGAAGAATCAAAAAACAAGAGAAAGAGAATGGTGACTCCGGGCCAAACAGAGGTGGTCCGCGGAGTTTCTGAGGCTTTGAGAGAGAAAGTTATAGGTGAGAAAAAAGGAAAATGGAAGAATATCGGTGAAGCTCCGGCCGTAGAATGGGGAAACAAGCAAAAGAACAAGAAAAGGTTCGGGAGAATGATCTTAAACCACCGAAAAGAGACTCGAAACTCAAGGGAATGGACTTTGAGCTCTAGAGAATATGGGCTTAGTGTAAGAGTTTCTAGCCAAAAGTTTGGGATCCTCTATTATGAAGGTGATAGGAGAGTATTTATAGGCAGTTACCTACCCGGGTTCGGATACCAGGCTTCGCGTCCTTAAGTCGGTTCGGGTTCGGGCTTTTGGGTCTGGATTGGTACGGCGTAATAGAGTGCCTTTCACCTACTTTCTTTGTCTCTCGTGCCACTTGACCAACTATACGGTTCTGCTATGCTGCACCTGACTCCTTGTACCGCTGGCAGCGCCTAACACGCCGGATCGGGTGCCAGAGTGCATCCTCGGAATCAGTTCTTCTATGCTTTAATCGCCTCTCAAACATGGACCACTTGCTTTTACCCTAACACGCATAAGGTGAAAGTGCTTCTACCCTTTGACTGGGAACTCAAATATTTAAACTAAGGAAGAAATCCAATGTGGCGCGATATGAAGATATTTCTTACCTTGCCCGAGTTCTTGATAAGAGAACTCGGGCCACGTGTTCCATCTCTGGGTAGCGACGTCCTTCTTTGGCCCTTTGAATACTTGCCCCCGGATCCTATTCCTTCCGGGTGGCGAGGTCCGCTACCGAGGATTTGTTGCTTGGACGCGGCTGTCTTCACCTGTGGGCTTGGGCCATTGTAGATTCAGGCCCAAAAGCATTTTAAGGCCATCGTTGGGCTATAAGCTTCTCCCGAGATGTTAGGAATCCCACCATGCCACGTGGGGATGGGTGATTCGTCTAACTCAAGGGGGTTTATTTTATCCCCAAACAGAAACAATTTATAATTTTAACAAATTAAGGAGTTCTAAACCCTCACAAATGCACGTAAAATATTGAAAACAATTAATACATAGATCATAAACCCTATAATCCTAGCATCAGAGCCTTAATCCAAATACACAAATTTATCCAAAGTTTATATATACTGTGTTAGTTAGTTATGGTCGGTTTGATTCGGTTTGTCGGTTCTTCATTCTTTTGGGTTGGAAATATTCTACCAAAATTAACTGAAACTAATTGAATAAAACTATGGTTCGATTCGATTATGAAAAAATTCGATTCGTATGTAATGTTGCTGAATAAAACTGAATTGTTAATTCGATTCAGTTTTAAGTGAAAAATTTCTGTTAATTTCGGGTAGTTCGGTTAATTTTGATTAGTCTGGTTTATTTCAGTTAGTTCAAATCGGTTAACTAATGAAAATGAGATGCATAATTAGATTTTAGAATTCTTTTAAAAAAACTTCGGATAACCGTTTGGTAAAATATGTTAAGAAATCATGGAGTTAGACTAAATTACTTAAGTTGTGTTTCTTTTAAAAATCGCCTTGCGCGGGAAAAAGTTTTAATTAATGTGTTTTTTGTTTCAAAAATGTTAGTCATTAAAATACAATTTTTTTACATGTTGTCTTTCAATATACATGAGGTAAATTTATTCAAATTCTAGTGTCAATAAATATGTTATTATGGTTGATTACTAAATTTAGTTTTTATGATTAACTAAATGATATTATTATTTATTATCCACAATGTAATTGTGATAAAAAAAAAAGGCGAGTGTTTATTCTTGTCATTGCGAAAGCAATCAATAACATATTCGAGATTGTGATCGATTGTTTTTAAATAGGTATATTTCAAATTTTAAATCGAAACTAAAATCATGCAACTAAAGTAAACACATGTCTAATACACTTTTCAGATATAATTAATTATATAGTATTATGAGCGTTTTAGGTTGTTACAACATCTAAACTATATTAAAAATTCTGGCCCCATGAGAGGAAAATAGGAAAATCCAACGATACGAAGGCCTGACTAACACATATATCTGTTTTTCTCTGTTTTCTCCTAGTTCTCCAATCTCTAATCTTGGCCAAACTCTTTTCCACCTGCATAATACATGCATATAGATTCAATGCTAGCTCATTTATCGCAAGCTTTCTCTGCTTCAATCTTTCGTCAGCATCATTATCTTCCTTCTTATCGGATATCTATTTTTCATTATCTTCATGCATCAAACACTCTGCTTTCTTGGTTCCATCATCGACCATAATTTTCTTCTTTGCATTGATCCCATTTACATCAACCTCATCATCACAGCCACAGTTTTGTCTTGCCTTTAGTGGTAACAGTGACACAACATTGCTAACTACTCCTCCATTAGAACCAAGTCTGAAGAGTTGTTTTCATTAGATGGGATCAGAACCGCAATTTTTTAGGATGTACTAAAATATGAATAATATTTTTCCTCTTCTTTTACCACGTTCTCTTTTTCTTAAAAAAAACAGAAGTTTGAAACACAAAACAAAAGGTTAAATGATGCATGTGAATTATAGGTCCAAAGCAATTAAACTAACAAAACCATCTAAACAAAAAAATTTACAGAATTAACTTCTTCTTCTTCATCCTCTTCTTCGTACCTTCCTTCTCCTTTCTCTTCTTTCTCTGAAGATAAAAACATAATTGGAAAACAACACGACCAATTAGATAATTTCCACAAACCTAAAGAATTACCTCCTTCTTTTTCTTCGCCCTCTTCGTGTTCTCATCTTCTTAAATTCTTCTTCAAAGATATAACATTTGTTTGATTATAAGATTAGGGTTCTACTAACTGTACAACAACTATATCCTGCAAACAATGCTGAGTATTAAGCAATCTAGTTCGAGTATAATAAAGAAGAAACCAAGTATCTACAGCAACATCAAAAGTATAAAAAAAATATACACCATTATTTATGTAACCGAAAATATATACCGGACTGGCTCCACTTCGGCATAAGTCTGCACTCTCCTCTCCCGGAATTTAGACCATTTACATGGAAAACCCATGCTTTTAACTAAACAAAAGAAAAAAACGATCAAACGATTATATGACACTCTAATGACACCAAAAATAGATGGATATGCATTCTCTTACCTTTAAATGTCACAGAACATTAAGAATTGGAACTCGTTGGATATGACTAAAAATCCCTTAAAAAAATTATAGGCAAATTAATAGATACTTAATTAAAAATCAAGTCGAAAAGATTTTCATATTATAAGTGAAATAAGATACAAAATAATAAGCCAAAAAGAAGGAGGTGAAGACATACCCATCAGAAGTTTAATGGTTCTCTTATCTCTAGTAGATAACTTTCAATGTTAATTTATTTAAATGGTTAATGAATAAAAACATCAATCGGTCACAATAAGAAGTAAATTACCTTGTTGTTTGAGTAGTTGTTCTTCGTTGTAATCTACTACATCTCACTACAAGAAAACATGCAGTTTTGCGAGGAGAAATTGTGACTACATAATGTAGTCGCAAATTTGCGAGTCGTTTGCTACGAATTTGCGACGATGGTCGTAAATTTGCTTGGAGAGTGATTTGCGACGACAAGTACTTTCGTAGTAAATCCGTTGCAAAATTGCGAGTGATTTGCTGCAAAAGATATTTTTTAGCACTTGCGTCTAATTTGCGAGTATATGAGGCTGGTAAAGCACCACATTTTTTATGATTTCTAACTACTTTTTGCTACTAATATTATGGTCGCAAATGGGTAGCAAAGTACTAGAAATGGCCTTACAAATGTTTTGGTCGTACCAAATTAGTGATAAACTTTGGTCGCAAATTAGTGGTTAAAATTGATGATCCTCTATAAATAGCAAACAATGGGGGAGACGAAAATCATAACAACAACATCCCAAATCTACTCACAAAAAAAAATTATTCCGCAAAAACACTATATAAATCCGATATTTTTTGTGAAGAGGTCGATAATCGATCATGTCTTGGCATCATGAGATATACACGGTTCGGGTATGGATGTACAACCGCCGAGATCCAGATACCAGTGAAGTGACTAGTGAATTTAGAGATGGTCTAGATCAATTTTTGACCCACACGATAAATCATTCATTCGCGCGAGACAACTGTAACAAGATTTTATGTCCTTGTGTTAAGTGCAAGAACATTGAGCATCATGTTCCAACCACTGTTTGGAAATATTTATATACGAGGGGGGGTTTAACCTAACTATTATGTTTGTTTTTCGCACGGGAGAATTTTGTTGTTAATGTTCCGGATAGTTCAAGTACGAGTTATCATGGCAATCAAGATGGCGCGTAGTTTTGATAATAACCATGATCAGCATGCTCATCATCAAGATTATAATGAATATGGTTATGGTAATAGTGATGGGAATAGGTTTCATGACATGGTTACTGATGCATTTCATGAAACTACTGCCTCGTTTAATGATAATACTTTTGAAAAATCAACCCCGAGTGCTAAATTTTTTTACGATATGTTAGACGCTGCTAATGAACCCATCTACGAAGGATGTAGAGAAGTGCTTTCAAAATTGTCACTAGCATCTAGGATGATGACGAAGATAACATTAGTGAAAATTGCATGGATAAATGGACTGCATTGTTTAACGAGTATTTGCCTGAGGGTAATAATTTGGCAGAGAATTACTATGAAATACAGAGACCGGTCGCAAGTCTTGGTTTACCGTATCAGATGATTGCCATATGCATTGATAACTATATGATTTTCTGGAAAGATGATACTCAGTTGCAGGAATGTCATTTTTGCGAAAAACCGAGATATAAAGAGACAAGTGGCCGTACGAGGATGTCGTTCTAGCGTATGTGGTAGATTCCGATAACAGATAAAATGAAGCGATTATACCAATCAGAGTAGACATCTGGGCCAATGAGGTGGCACACAGAACACTTAAGTGAGGAATGGGTGATCTCTCATCCATCATATGCGAAAGCGTGGAAACACTTTAACACGGTACATTCGGACTTTGCTGAAGAACATAGAAATGTTTATTTGGATCTTTGCACTGATGGGTTTAGTCTGTTTGGTATATCTGGTCGGTAATACTCATTGTGGCCAGTCATAGTAACGCCTTATAATTTACCTCCGGATATGTGCATGCATCGAGAATTTTTGTTCCTTAGCATTCTGGTTCTGGGGCCTAAGCATCCAAAAAGATCTCTTGATGTCTTCCTGTAGCCTCTGGTCCACGAATTACAGGACTTGTGGCATGTCGGTGTACGAACGTTCGATTCATCAAACCACCGGACCTTCACCATGAAGGATGTGCTTATGTGGACCATAAGCGACTCCCCGCCTAAGGTTGTGCTTATGTGGACCATAAACGTTCGATGTGATTGGTTTGATCCCACTATTAGGGTTGGCATAAGATCAAACAAATTCGGAGTCATGGATGTACATGGACACATGAGTTACACTGCCAAGTTCGAGCCATGCATTTTAGCATCTCAGGCGGAACAAGTATTTTTCATTCCTTACCCTCATACTCAGGTTTGACGTGATCATAATTGGTTGTCAGTTATTAAAATTAACACACGGGGTCGAATTGTAGGGGGCTTAGCTGATGTTGATGATGATCTACCCCCGTGCAACCTGAAAGGACAGAAGAAATTTCTATCCCTGTCGATTCAAGCAATTATTTGACTAGAATTGACCCGCTTTATAGGGGACTTGAAGTCATATGCGAGGAATCTGATGGTCAAGCGGAGTCAGACGAGTTTGATGAAGGGGACAAAGTTGAGGATGATGACGAAGAAAACAAAAATGGACAAACTTACGTTTCCGATCCTGATGAGTAACTTTAAGCATCGTGTGTTTTAGTCATCGGGTGTAGGAATTATGTATCGTGTGTTTTTTTTTTAAATAAACTAAGTACAAGTTGAATAATACGATATTTTATAAGATTTCTATATTATCCTAAACCCTAAACCCTATATGCACTAAACCCTAAAACCAAAACCCTTTTATGTTAAATTATATAGGCCAGTTGAATAAATCATATAAGCTCTAAACCCTAAATAAACACTATACACCTTAAACCCTAAGTAAACCTTAAACCCTTTTTGCGACTCATTGCTTCGATGACTCGCAAATGAGTCGCAAAAATATAAAACTTGCAAGGCATTTGCGACTACGCGTCGCAATTTAGTCGCAAAATGTAATAGCTTAATTCGATGCACTTTCGTTTCTTGCTCCTTGTAGTGGTATAAATCAATGCACTTAAGACATTTGGGTAAGTGTTCATATTTTGTAGAAGTCGTGCGTTGTCGATATATAAATTTCTCAGACAATATCTACATATTGGTTGAACCTATAGAGATTAAGTATGTAACTATATACTTAATGCATGATGAATCGATCAATTTTAGTACGATTGTCGAATCACTTATATAAATACCCAAAATCCTAAATCCATAACCCTAATGTATAATTATAGCATGTGTATATGTATGAACTATGTCTTAACCCTAAATCCTAAACCCTAAACCCTTTTCTTCTTGTTTGATTCGATTAGTCGCAAATTAGTCGCAAATATTTGGCAAGATTTGCGACGCCATGTGGCAAAAGCGTCACAAATTTTGGCGGTTTAGTTTGCCGCGTGTTAAAAATTTGACCAGATTTGCGACGTTTTTGCCACGTGGCGTTGCAAATTAGTCGCAAAACTTGTCGGTAATAAAAAAAATTAACTTTTTTAGTTTGTCGCATGTTGAATAGTTGACCAGATTTGCGACGCGGTTGCCACGTGGAATCGAAAATTAGTCGCAAATCTGGGCGGTAAATACGATTGGGTGAAAAAAAATGGTGCGTTTTACGACTCATTTGCGACCCATTATATTTTTATATAAGGCAGCCAAAATCTCTTTGCACTTTGCTCATTCCATCAATTCTCTTATCTCTCTACAAGGTAATTCCGAATTTTTTAAAAAAAATTATAACTTTTGCTTTATAATGGTTAGGATTAGATTTAGGTATGAAATACATTGGTGTAGTTTTCAGTTATTTACGTGGATAATTTTAATTTAAATATGAAACTTTAGATTGAAGTGGAAAATATTAGTTTTGACATATAGTATTTTTAAAATTATTAGTAAACGTATTTTTTGATATAGATTTTAAAATTTTTAAATATTTTATTACAGACGGGTGATACGTGTAATGAGTATACCGGTTTTCTATCCGCCACCGGAATACCTGTACCGCGACGTGACGAATCTCATTCACGGCGTCGAGTTCCTACATCGACTCCTCCTATCCCGGATTTCGTTCCGAAGACGTTGCCACATCATCCTCCACCAGCAGATGGAGATCATGATCAGCCACCTGAGGCTCCACAATTCGAGCATATAACGCTGGAGTAGCTTCTCATTAGCCGTGCACGGGCTGTTGTAACGAGATTGGATGCGCATCTTTCCCCGGGAACTTTGTGGTAAATATATAATTTTTTCATTTATTAATTAATAAACAATTTTTAAAAATAAATTGTTTATAACAATTTTTTTTTCAGGTTCGGGCATAATAAAGTTGGACAGGCTATTAGGAAATTGACAGAGCGGGATTTCAAATTCCCGCACCCGAGTTGGAGCAAGGTTCCTCGGGAGACAAGGGATAAGTGGTTTCACACTTTCGCGGTAATTCTATTTCTAATTTTATTTCTATTAATAATTTAATTTATAATTTATACAAATATTGAATTTATACTAATTTAAATTTTGATTTTTATAGCAAAAATACATATGAGATGTCGAGATCACGGGACAGGTCCGGGATGCCTTCGATGACAAGGCGATGCATCACCTTACTGATCAATTCGACCGCTAGAAAAAGAAATGGAATGAGGACCCCGAGCATGCGATGCCAGAGTGGTTCAACCCGACGGTTTGGGCGGGTCTCGTTGACTACTAGCAGTTGCCGACTTCTGAAGAAACGAGCAGCAAGTGCTGGGCCGCGCGTTACACCAAAGTTGACGGAGAGGATATTTCGAAGCATGTCTCGGGGCAATTGTCATTTGTGGAACAAGCGCGCCGTATTGTAAGTTGATTTCAATTTATATAGGTAGAATTTTAAAAATTCTTTAAGTTAAAGTATCGTACGAATTAACATATTTTTACCATTTTTTAGGCACATGAGAAAGGTGCTCCAGCTACGATGCCACACACATAGCTAAGGTATATATCATGAAAAAATAAAAAAATATAAATCAACCATCGCATAGAAAAAAACGTACCTTGCCGACGACAAAACCTGCGAGACCAAGATAAACATATATGAAACCCATGAGGTAACGAAACAAAAGATATTTAAAACCATGAGGTAACGAAACAAAAGATATTTAAAACAAAAAAACACGAAAACAACAATCAAAACAAACAAAATGAAAAGATAAAGAAAAGAAGATCTGCAAAGAAATAAAAATATAGGAGAGTGTATTAAAAAACCAACTAAACATATATGCATGAATAGAAAACAAAAAAACATCAAAAAACACACAATTGAATAACAAAGACGAAACCTGAAATTAAAAAATACCGATGCCACTTATGTCCGCCTAACTTCAAGCACGAAAGAGGCTGCCTCATGCTCTAGCATTAATGGATCCCCAACTACAATGGCTCCGACTACGATTGCTCAACATGATGACTCCTTCACTGCAGCTCTGGTAAGGACTTCTACTACAGTGGCTGCTACAGCCTCTATACCAAGAGCTCAAGCTTCTGAGTGCACTATTAACAATGATGTTCCTAGAGTGTCTAACCGGTTTTTAGCATTGGATTTCTTGGAAGCGGTAGATGATTCATATGATCAGGATGAAGATTCTGATATGTTGGGATCTTATGACCCCATCCGGGCAAAGACTACTGCGTGAAAGACCGGTGAAACCATCCATTAAGGTTCAGGAGATGCAATCATCTTCCAAACCCGGTGGACGGGGAAACAGAGGTCGTGGGATCCGTGGTGGACGTGGCTAGATGTCTCCCCGTGCTATCGAAATCAAACGAAGCAGAAGATTCGTTTGTTTATATTACATTGTATGTAATCCAATCTTTTCATCTCTATGCATTAATTTTTTTTAAATGTATGACTTCGGTCGTAACTTGTAACCGTTACCAATAATAAAATATATTTCCCGTTTAAAAAAAAAGGCAAGAGAGCATAAATACATCGTGACTAAACCCTAGGTAGCTATAATATTTATAACTAGATTAGGATCCGAGTTAATACACGGGTAAACAAATTAGAAATTATTGATAGAAATATTTAATTTTAGTTTGTAACCTATTGAATTGTCAAAATATTTTGAAATTCTATTTAAACATATATCTTAAATCATTATAATTTATATATTAATTTTCCTATCATAATCCATATCATGCGTATCCAAAAATATGTATAAGCGGAATTCAAATCATATTCTTAATAACAACTAAAAAATCATATTCTTACCCGTTATGAATATTTATTAGTTATATGATGAAATAGTAAAAACAATTCAAGTATTGTAGAGTTAAATCAGAAAAGAGTAAATTTCATGTTAATAATCTCATAAAAAAAACTATAAAAGATATTTATAAATAATGTTATCAAACATCACATAAGTACTAAATATATTATTATTATTTTATACCATTGATGTTATCATTTTCTTTTTGATAGAGATCTATACTCGCCAAATATTATTGACTCTTGAATCTTAGTACTAAATATATTATTATTATTTTAATTTATATAAATTTTCATTTATACAATTTTTTTTAACATTAGAAAGTATCAATGTCGTCATAGATTGAAGATTTTCATGTTCTTTGTGATATTCTACAATTATATTGATAAAATAAGTATGCTTGTAGTTTTTTTTAAAACATGCTTGTGCATATCTTAAATTTTTTAATTGAAATTTCCATATCCTTTCTAACTTTTTTTGTTTTTCAATTTATATATTCTCTTTTGTTTTATCATTTATTTTTCTTAATTAAAATTTTCATTCTCTCTTATATCTTCTTTATTTTCCTTCTTAATTTTTGTTTCCTAATCAGTTTGGACTATTAGAAATTTTTTTCTTTACTAATTGGTTAGTTACTTAATAATTATTTTGTTAGTTTTCCACTTTTAATTTTACTTTTTCTTAGTTAATTTTAAGTGTTAACACATGTCATCATCTGATTAATATTAGATACATATCGCGATTTGGTGAGTTATAATTTTGTCTACGTGTCACGCTCACATCGAGCGCATCCTGCTTTATATAATAAGATAAGATATTTTTCTTCTTAATTTTTGTTTCCTAATCAGTTTGGACTATTAAAATTGTTTTTTTTACTATTTGGTTAGTTACTTAATAATTATTTTGTTACTTTTCTACTTTTGATTTTAGTGTTAACACATGTCATCATCTGATTAATATTAGACATATGTCATGATCTGGTAAATTACAATTTTGTCTACGTGTCACGCTCACGTCTCTTAAATTTTTAAATTGAAATTTTCATATCCTTTCTAACCTTTTTATTTTTCAATTTATATATTCTCTTTTGTTTTATCGTTTATTTTTCTTAATTAAAATTTTCATCCTCTCTTATATCTTATCTATTTTCTTTCTTAATTTATGTTTTCTAATCAGTTTGGACTATTAGAAATTTTTCTTTTTACTATTTGATAAGTTACTTAATAATTATTTTGTTAGTTTTCCACTTTTAATTTTATTTTTTCTTAGTTAATTTTAAGTGTTAACACATGTCATCATCTGATTAATATTAGACACATGTCGCGAGATGGTGAGTTATAATTTTGTCTACGTGTCATGCTCACGTCGAGCGCATCTTGCTTTATATAATAAGATTTCATTTATACAATTTTTTTTAACATTAGAAAGTATCAATGTCGTCATAGATTGAAGATTTTCATGTTCTTTGTGATATTCTACAATTATATTGATAAAATAAGTATGCTTGTAGTTTTTTTTAAAACATGCTTGTGCATATCTTAAATTTTTAAATTGAAATTTCCATATCCTTTCTAACTTTTTTTGTTTTTCAATTTATATATTCTCTTTTGTTTTATCATTTATTTTTCTTAATTAAAATTTTCATTCTCTCTTATATCTTCTTTATTTTCCTTCTTAATTTTTGTTTCCTAATCAGTTTGGACTATTAGAAATTTTTTTCTTTACTAATTGGTTAGTTACTTAATAATTATTTTGTTAGTTTTTCACTTTTAATTTTACTTTTTCTTAGTTAATTTTAAGTGTTAACACATGTCATCATCTGATTAATATTAGATACATATCGCGATTTGGTGAGTTATAATTTTGTCTACGTGTCACGCTCACATCGAGCGCATCCTGCTTTATATAATAAGATAAGATATTTTTCTTCTTAATTTTTGTTTCCTAATCAGTTTGGACTATTAAAATTGTTTTTTTTACTATTTGGTTAGTTACTTAATAATTATTTTGTTACTTTTCTACTTTTGATTTTAGTGTTAACACATGTCATCATCTGATTAATATTAGACATATGTCATGATCTGGTAAATTACAATTTTGTCTACGTGTCACGCTCACGTCTCTTAAATTTTTAAATTGAAATTTTCATATCCTTTCTAACTTTTTTATTTTTCAATTTATATATTCTCTTTTGTTTTATCGTTTATTTTTCTTAATTAAAATTTTCATCCTCTCTTATATCTTATCTATTTTCTTTCTTAATTTATGTTTTCTAATCAGTTTGGACTATTAGAAATTTTTCTTTTTACTATTTGGTAAGTTACTTAATAATTATTTTGTTAGTTTTCCACTTTTAATTTTATTTTTTCTTAGTTAATTTTAAGTGTTAACACATGTCATCATCTGATTAATATTAGACACATGTCGCGAGATGGTGAGTTATAATTTTGTCTACGTGTCATGCTCACGTCGAGCGCATCTTGCTTTATATAATAAGATAGATATAGAAAAAATATTTAGGGTTTTCTATGAAACCGTGTATATGGACCATGATAGTAATGAGGCTCAAGCCCAAAATCATCAATAAACGAACATATTCAAGCCCAAAAATATTCAACAAACAAAACATGTGTATTTTGGTCAAAAAATTTCGATGGCAAGGAGCTTACAATAAGGTGATTTCATTAATGGCATTATAGTAAAATTAAATATGAAATCGATTATGAGATTGCCACATCAGCTTTTTAACCTCTCAAATCCTATCTTATTATATAAATCAGGATGCGCTCAACGTGAGCTCTTATTATATAAAGTAGGATGCGTTCAATGTGACCGCGACACATAGACAAAATTATAACTCCCTATATCGTGACACATGTCATTATTATTTTAGATTGTGACACGTGTCAATATATTAATATAAAATAAGATAAATTTTATAAAGAAAATTGTAAAATAAACATATTTCTTATAATATAAATTTTGATCAAAAGAAATTATAAAATGACCATATTTTCTTATTAGATCAATAAGAGAAGAAAGAAGCGAAAAAAAAAATAAAAAAGAAATGAAAAGGAAAAATAGAAAAGGAGAAAGACAAATTTTACATTATACTTTCTTGCCATCATTTTTATCAAAAAAGATAAAAATACGATAAAAAAAATTAGAAATGAAAATAAACAACTTTAAATTAGATCATTAAAAAAAAGGAAGCCGAGAAAAAAAATGAAAAGGAAAAAAAGGACAATAAAAAACAGACAACTTTTATATTATAATTCTCTATAATCAAAAAAGAGGAAAATACGAAAAGAAAATTAAAAAGGAAATAGACAAATTTAAATTATACAATATTTCCGTACGATCATTTTTTCCAATTTGAATTATCATATACGCTCACTTTATATTTATATATATACAATGATCTTGATTATTTCAAAATCAATTGTGTTTTTTTTTCTCTTGAATATAGTAATATCAAATTTCAACTATAATCTTCGTCTTGTAATATAGATATGAACGTTTGTTTCTGGAAATTTAATATATATTTTTTCTAATGTAGATGCAATTGGGCATACTGTCAAAATCGACGTACATAGTCAAACCAATCCCACATTTAGAAAATTAGATTTCGAGAAGTAAGTTAATCTAACTATATGCTGCCTCTATTTATTACAACTACTTATAATATATATGTTTATTACGTAGTTTTTATATACGATTGTTGCTTAGGTAAATTTTGATATTATTTAATTATTTATTTGTATATACAATTATGAATATTAAAAAAAAAAATTATTTTTGGATACTGAATGACTTACTATGTTTTCAGATTTAAGATTGAAGTAACTGTTGATGATGGACGTAATTATTCAACTTTTTCATATGGGATGAAGATGCTTCAAAAATCACTGGAACAACTACATCAAATATAATTATAGAAGATGTAAGTATTATGTATATATATTTTTACATTGTTAATATAGAAGATGTAAGAATTAAAAATGCCACTAATATTATATCATTTACTCAAAATATCATTGATGTTTGGGTTAACTATGTTATGTTAGGGTTTAGTTTTAGGTTTTAGGGTTTGTTAGGGTCAAAACCCTTTTTAAAGTTTAGAATTTTAGGGTAGAGAGTTTGAAAAATCATTAGAATTATATTATATATATAAAATGTAAAGTTTTCTAAGATGTAAAATTTAAATTTGTGTCAAAATTTTAATTTAAAAAACTTACATATATTTTTGTAATATTTTTTATTTCTCTGCTAATTATGTTTTGTTAATTTTTTACTAATTGTTTAATTCTAATGATATATTTAGGAGAAATTTTAAGAAATGTCACTTTTCTAAAATGCCACTTTTCTAAAATCTTTTCAAAAATGCCACTAATATTATATCATTTACTCAAAATATCATTGATGTTTGGGTTAACTATGTTATGTTAGGGTTTAGTTTTAGGTTTTAGGGTTTGTTAGGGTCAAAACCCTTTTTAAAGTTTAGAATTTTAGGGTAGAGAGTTTGAAAAATCATTAATTTGTGGCATTTTTGAAAATCGACAACTCATTGTGGTATTTTTGCAAAATGGTATTTCAAAAGTGGCATTTTTGAAATTCTCCCTATATCTAGACATAGATTTCATATGATGCATATATTATTTTGATATGAAATTTTTTGTCCTTATTGATTGATATAGAGTGCATGGAGTAGAAATCTGGTTTTATTGATTGATATAGAGTGCATGTAGTAGAAATCTGGGTTTTATTGTGAGATAAAGTGGGTGGAGTTGAAATCCAATTTAAAAAAGACTTACTAATTAGAATTCAAAAACAAATGTGTGGTTTACCAATCAGAATCTAAATATTTACATCAATAAAATTTAACATATATTTTTATGTTTTCATAAAGTTTATTTTATTACAAAATAAAATCAATTCAAAAATAATAATATTATATATACTATAAGATTCAAGAGTGTGTACAAGGTTTGGCGAGTATAGATCTCTATGAGAAAGAAAACGATGAACGATGGTAAATAATTACCAATCATGTATTTATGTGATGTTTGCTAACATTATTTATAAATATTTTATAGGTTTTTATGAGGTTATTAACATAAAATTTACTCTTTTCTTATTTTAACTCTACAATATTTAAATTATTTTTACAATTTTATCACATAATTAATAAATATTCATAACGGGTAAAAATATGATTTTTGGTTACTAAGAATATGATTTGAATTTTTTTTATATATATTTTTGGATTTGCATGATATAATATACATTGATCTCTAATAATTTAAGATCTGCATTTAAATAGTTTTTTAAAATATTCTGACAATTCAGTGGGTTACTAATTAAAATTTAAATATTTATATCAATAGTTTCTAATATGTTTATCCGCGTATCAACGCGGATCTTAATCTAGTATATATTGATAGAGAAGATATTCAAAAAAAAATCATAGGTGTCGTTGAAAGAGCGTTTTAAGGGACATGTCATTTAATTTAATCAATCAGAATATTTCAATTAAAACTATATGCCATGGTGAAAATCTCTACATATTCTCATTAATTTTATAACGTAAGCCCATTAATACATGTTTTACAAATTTAAATCCAACTAAATGTAATATTTTAGACTTACCATATCATCTATTTTTAATTTTTTCTGATATATTAACAAATTTTTTATTATTATATTTATAACAATATTATCTATTGTGTATATATGTATTTAGATTAATATACTATACAAATATTTTTATTATGATGTAATCTATTATACATATTTAATTACACTTACATATATTTATACAATTCATTATTGTAAAATATATATTGTTTTTCGTTTGTTAAGTTCCACAAATTCATATAAATCTAAAATTTATCTGATTTATCTTATACTCTATAATTTTACACTTAACAGATATTAAAATAAATAATATTTGCATATATTTTGATCAATTTTACACATAAAATATTTAAACTAATGGTATTAACATATGCTTGATCAAAAGTATTTAACTTTATTATATTTATGCACAATACATACCATTTTTGCATGTTTATAGATGTTAGAATTCATATGCTTGGTCATATATATTTAAATATTAAAAATTTATATACGTTAAAATAGATTTATTAATCAATTTAATCATTTATTCATATCAAAATCCAGTAATAATATAAGATAAGATTTGTAGACGGAAAAAGCAAAAAAACAAAAGAAATTAGACGCCGTAAGCTTATTGTGGGGCCGCGTGATTTGCACGCGATGCAACAGAGAAGATAAATCTGGACAAATCTGGACGGTTGATGAGATTCGAATCTAACGGCTGAGAATGAGGATAATAATACAGCAACCCTAAAAAAGCCTCCTTGCCTCTTCTCCCCGGTCTATATAAAATTATCATCACTTCGCTGACTTCTCAGATTTTCTCTCTTTCTCTCTCGCTCTTAGGTTTTCTTCAATTTCATCTCTTCTTCGTCGAGCCTCTCTCTCTCTCTCTTTCCTCCACCGGTGAAACATGTCTGACGAAGAGCACCACTTCGAGTCCTCCGACGCCGGAGCTTCCAAGACCTATCCTCAGCAGGCTGGTAACATCCGTAAAGGTGGTCACATCGTCATCAAGACCCGTCCCTGCAAGGTTCCGATTTCGATTTTCATCGTCTCTTGTTTATCTCTGTTGATTTTTTATCATGCATCGCTTCCGATCTCGATACCCTGATTCTAGATCTTCGTTCGTTTTGTGTACATAGCTCCTTGATTTTGTTTTATTATAGGATTTGGCTTTCTGGGATTTATCAGATTGAATTAATCAGTGGCTCGTTACCCACGATTTGTTGTGAATCTCTGGTTTATCTTTCGGTTGCGGTAATCAGATCGCTAATTCGGTTCTATGTAGAATAATATGATTCATCTTATCTTATTATCTCCTTTATTTTTTGGTACTATCTTGGAATTTGTGATATGAAAATAAACATAGATAGAGATCAAATCAGCTTTGCCTTTTCTTGCTTATGAATCTAAGAAATCTAGTATGCGATTTGATCTGATTTATATGGAGAATATAGCTCTTATTCTTTGATTAGATTCATCAACTTGGGCTTTTGATAGGTTGTTGAGGTTTCAACTTCAAAGACTGGCAAGCACGGTCACGCCAAATGTCACTTTGTTGCCATTGATATCTTCACTACCAAGAAGCTTGAAGATATTGTTCCCTCTTCCCACAATTGTGATGTAAGTCATAAAAACTAACTAGATTCAACAGTCAATCCGAGATTGTTTCGTCGATCTAATTCGAGATTGTTTCTTTTGTTTCAGGTTCCACATGTGACCCGTACTGATTACCAGTTGATTGACATCTCTGAGGATGGCTTTGTATGTTTTCATACTCTTAACTTTACTCATCAGTCCAGCTTTGTTTCTCTCTCTGGACATTGTTGAATTTAGAAATTTTCATTTGTTCACATCACAGGTTAGCCTCCTGACTGATAATGGTGGCACTAAGGATGATCTCAAGCTTCCCACCGATGATGGTCTTGCCACTCTGGTTATTTTCTTATCCTTTTCATACATACACACTTGACTTTTGTTCATCTTTGGAATGGTGTGATATTGAAAACAATTGTGTGGGGTTTTTGCAAATGTAGATGAAGAATGGATTCGAGGAGGGTAAGGATGTTGTGGTGTCTGTCATGTCTTCCATGGGTGAGGAGCAGATCTGTGCCGTGAAGGAAGTTGGTGGTGGCAAGTAAACAAAGTATCATTCTCTTTACACAGAGGATAATATTATTACCAGTTTGACGACAGAGGTCAATGTTATAAGAACAAAACGATGTTTTTTTTCTTCTCCTTTTTTCCTAATTTAGACCATTTGTGTGTGTTTCTTATTGCAAGACAACCATATCTATTGGTTTCTGGATTGTTGAAAAGTTTGTGTTGAAACAGGGAAAGTTTTCCTATGAGATGTGATTCTTAAACCCTTTATGCTTATAATTCTGTGGTTGTCTTTGTTATGCACCAAGATTCTGTTGAGCAATTTTCTTTCCCTCATTGCTCGATATTTGTGAATTATCTGTTAGTTTGGTCTTTATGATGATCAAAAAATGTGGAATTAAATAATGATTTGGGTGCGTTAGTTAATAATTTAAATTAGAGGCATTCCGAAATCAACACCATAAACTATTGTGTGAAATAACATGATTGGATCATATTTTGGCACGTAACAATCTCTTTTTAATGTTTTTAATGTTGAGCACCACTAGTATAGACAATGTTTTTTTGACTAGTTACTACTTAAGTAGGTAAAAGCATGTTTTGATCCGGAACAACTTGTTACTTTCATTTTCAATTTTTCAACAGCAAGGGTAGAAAGAGAGAGTGTGAAATAATTTGATTGGATCATATTTTGATAGCAATATGGCACATAACAATCTTTTTAATGTTGAGCACCATAAGTATAGACAATGTTCTTTGACTAGTTACTGAAATAGCCAAATGATTGATTGTTTTGTCCCAAAACAACTTATTACTTTCTTTTTTAATTTTCCAATAGCGAGAGATAGAAAGGGAGAATGTGAAATAATATGATTGGATCATATTTTCATAACAGTTTGGCACGTAACAATCTTTTTAATGTTGATCACCACAAATATAAAAACTATTCTTTGACTAGTTATAGAAGTAGGCAAATGACTGTTTTTACGTGTTTTGATCCAAAACAACTTATTACTTTTTTTATCAATTTTCCAACAACAAGAGATAGAAAGAAAGAACGTGAAACTTCTCTCTCTTCTCTATCTTTCAGAGAGAGAAGCTTTCTCTTTTTTTTTGTTTTTTAATTCCGATCTAAATCGGATAAAATGCTCTGGCTATGGTCAAATTATTTAGTTTCGTTGCTTCGGATAATAATTTCAGGTTTTTGTTTGGATTCGAATCCGACTTTGTTCAGACTTTTTTAGTTTGTTTTTCTTTTTTCTTTTTTTGCCTTTCACTCGTTCTTTTCAAAATTTGGAGATCGTGCGATTCTTTGTACTGTTTTGGCTTGGTTGATTCTTCTTTTTGGAGAGTGCAATTCCTCGTTCTTCCTAAATGAATTAATATTAGGGCGAAGGTTCTCTGCGATTGAAGATTCAAGATGATTCAGATTGACTGGAGCAAAGTATGAAGATTCGGAACTTTTCGCCATGTTCTGGTGGTTTTTCTGAAGAATAGCTCGACTGAGGTGTACCGAAATCAATCCAATAAACTATTGTGTGAAATAATATAACTGGATTATATTTTGATAGCAATATGGCACATAACAATCTTTTTAATGTTGAGCACCACAAGTATAGACAATGTTCTTTGACTAGTTACTGAAATAGCCAAAGGATTGATTGTTTTGTCCCAAAACAACTTATTACTTTCTTTTTTAATTTTCCAATAGCGAGAGATAGAAAGGGAGAATGTGAAATAATATGATTGGATCATATTTTCATAACAGTTTGGCACGTAACAATCTTTTTAATGTTGATCACCACAAATATAAAAACTATTCTTTGACTAGTTATAGAAGTAGGCAAATGACTGTTTTTACGTGTTTTGATCCAAAACAACTTATTACTTTCTTTATCAATTTTCCAACAACAAGAGATAGAAAGAGAGAACGTGAAACTTCTCTCTCTTCTCTATCTTTCAGAGAGAGAAGCTTTCTCTTATTTTGTTTTTTAATTCCGATCTAAATCGGATAAAATGCTCTGGTTATGGTCAAATTATTTAGTTTCGTTGCTTCGGATAATAATTTCAGGTTTTTGTTTGGATTCGAATCCGACTTTGTTCAGACTTTTTTAGTTTGTTTTTCTTTTTTCTTTTTTTGCCTTTCACTCGTTCTTTTCAAAATTTGGAGATCGTGCGATTCTTTGTACTGTTTTGGCTTGGTTGATTCTTCTTTTTGGAGAGTGCAATTCCTCGTTCTTCCTAAATGAATTAATATTAGGGCGAAGGTTCTCTGCGATTGAAGATTCAAGATGATTCAGATTGACTGGAGCAAAGTATGAAGATTCGGAACTTTTCGCCATGTTCTGGTGGTTTTTCTGAAGAATAGCTCGACTGAGGTGTACCGAAATCAATCCAATAAACTATTGTGTGAAATAATATAACTGGATTATATTTTGATAGCAATATGGCACATAACAATCTTTTTAATGTTGAGCACCACAAGTATAGACAATGTTCTTTGACTAGTTACTGAAATAGCCAAAGGATTGATTGTTTTGTCCCAAAACAACTTATTACTTTCTTTTTTAATTTTCCAACAGCGAGAGATAGAAAGAGAGAATGTGAAATAATATGATTGGATCATATTTTGATAGCAGTCTGACACATAACAATCTATTTTCAATGTTGAGCAACACAAGTATAGACAATGTTTTTTTATTAGTTACTAAAATAGTCAAATGACTGCTTTTGCGTGTTTTGACCCAGAACAACTTATTACTTTCTTTTCCAATTTTCCAACAGCGAGAGATAGAAAGAGAGAATGTGAAATAATATGATTGGAGCATATTTTGATAACAGTTTGGCACGTAACAATCTTTTTAATGTTGATCACCACAAGTATAAAAACTATTCTTTGACTAGTTATAGAAGTAGGCAAATGACTGTTTTTACGTGTTTTGACCCAAAACAATTTATTACTTTCTTTTTCAATTTTCCAACAACGAGAGAGAAAGAGAGAATGTGAAATTTCTTTCTCTTCTCTATCTTTCAGAGAGGGAAGCTTTCTCTTTTTTGTTTTTTGATTCCGATATAAATCGGATAAAAAGCTCCGGCTATGGTCGGATTGTTTAGTTCTGTTGCTTCAGATAATAATTTTTGGCTTCGTTTGGATTCGAATCTGACTTTGTTCAGACCTTTTTAGTTTGTTTTTCTTTTTTCTTTTTTTGCCTTTCGCTCGTTCTATTCAAAATTTGGAGATCGTGCGATTCTTTGTACTGTTTTGACTTGGTTGATTCTTCTTTTGGAGAGTGCAATTCCTCGTTCTTCCTATATGGATTGTTATTAGGGCGAAGGTTCTCTGCAATTGAAGATTCAAGATGATTCAGATTGACTGAGAAAAGTATGAAGATTCGGAGCTTCTCGCCGTGTTATGGTGAATTTTCTGAAAAATATTATGATTTACCTCGACTGAGGTTTGTTGAATCCAATGGTTGCAAAGTCCTTCAACAATTTCCGGCGATCTATGGTAAAAGGTATTGCAGTGATGCAAATCAAGCCTGGAGATTGTGATGAAAAGTTGATGTCGGAAAAGAAAGAGCATCGCCGATAGGTGGATTTCAGAGGTTCGGATCGTCGACGGTGTTTCCACAGACGGTACTTCAATAATTATCTTTTTCGTCGCCACGTGTGCCCTGTCTATTTTACCTTCGAACACATGTTTTGGAGGGGGGGAGGGAGGGAGGGGGAGGGAGGGATGGAGGGAGGGAGGGAGGGAGGGAGGGAGGGAGGGTTCTTCTTCATGAACAAGATTGTCTGGAACGGTTTTCTGAGAGAAAACCGTTTGAAAGGCGGTGATTTGCTGACATTCACTCACAAATGAGCAATGTGTTTCACTGTGATCATCTTCAGGGAGGTGCTCCAACCTCCTCAATCCACGGCCTCTTTTGCTTCATCTAGTAAGAGGAAGAGAGATTCTGCAGACCCAGGATTCACCATTGTCATCAAGAGATCATACCTCAACCTCCTGGTAAGATATGAGAAACCAAAACACTTTGGGATTTGTTTTTCCAAACAATTGATATGTGAGTGAATCAAAACAATTTCTTTTTTTTTCCTTCTTTCAGGCCATCAAGCACTCTTTTGCAAAGGATCATATGCCAACGACTAAGACGACATTCAAGATACATCATCCGGATATGAAGAAGTCGTGGGAAGTGGTTTGCTTGCTGAGGGAAGAATGCTTCACAGAGAATTGGAAGCCATGCTTCTCTGCTAGATGGGCTCGTTTGGCTAAGGAGTATCCCTTAGTCATTGGAGATACTTGCAAATTTACGTTCATCCAACCGGACGAGCTGCTTCTTGTCGTCACCAAACCGGGCGAGACGAGACTCACTGAAGATGATGGATGTGATGTTGGATAAGTTTCAACATCAGCTTGAAGTCCAAGATATCTTTACTAAGGTGGGTTAGGATAAGATAGGCCTAATGTATTCCTAATAGAATTATGAGTTATCTAGTTCTAATAGAAATAGGAATAAGCAAAGATGTGCTAGCTCTATATATATCATTGTTGAGTTGTGACAAAGATATCAAGAACAACACATAAGATATCAAGAACAACTCTATGTGCGAGAGTCATGTCGTTGGTGAGATCAATTGAGTCATCCGCTGCATCATATAAGCTTCACTCGCTGAATGAGAGGGGTAACAACAATTGTGGCTCTTCTGCTCAAATCTTTGATCCAGACAGCGCCAAGACCACTTGGTTGACTCATGAGTTATAAGAAGTCCATTAACATGTCTGTGAGTCTATGACAACATGTCTATGAGTATTTGTTTTTCTTATCATGATGGGTTGTCGTTTTAATTATATGGTATCCATGTGGACAATCAAAAATGGTCAAAGATCTAAAAAGTTTATGAAATGCAGTTGTTGAGTGTTTTCTTTGTGTTATGTAGACATTGAAAGTTAAAAAAAAAAACTAAATACAAAGCTAAAGAACCATAATGACAGTCCTTCCAGGTAAATGCTCAATATCTTTTGAGAGGGAAGCCACATTTCATGTATGCGAAAAAATTGTATTTTTTTGTGGACAATCGATTCATAACCACAAAACACTATCCATTTGTATTTTTCATTATGGCTAGTCACGAAATAAAACACTAGCCATTTGTATTATCGTGGAAAATCGATTCGTAACCACAAAACACTATCCATTTGTATTTTTCATTATAGCTAGTCACGAAACAAAACACTAGCCATTTGTATTATCGTGGACAATCGATTTTTAACCACAAAACACTATCCATTTTTATTTTCAGTTATGGCTAGTCACGAACCAAAACACTGGCCATTTGTATTATCGTGGACAATCGATTCGTAACCACAAAACACTAGCCAATCGATTCTAAGATAAGATATTCAGAAGGTAACACACACTCTCTCTCAATTTTCTTTTATTTTAACATTTGTCTCCTCTCTGAAGTTTGGGTACCAATTATGATTTGTTGCAGATATGTGATTTAGTTCGCAAGCCTGAAGTTCACAAGAATACACCTCTGAGTGAATTCTTCAATGTAAGGAGATAGTCTTCCCACATAGATGATGCGTCGTATGATGAATTTCTATCTGATTACCTTTGTATCGTTTCTAATTCATGAATATACATGTCTTACATTTCCTTATTAAGCAGTGCTTATTATTTTTGAAATTTGATTTGTTTCTCAATTAGAGTTGATCATATATGCAGGTAAGAGAAATAGTACGCGATGTTGAAAAATTATCGTGGACAATCAATTTGTAACCACAAAACACTATCCATTTGTATTATCCATTATGGATAGTCACAAAACAAAACACTAGCCATTTGTATTATCGTGGACAATCGATTCGTAACCACAAAACACTAGCCAATCGATTCGCAATCCCAAAACAAATTAGTGTGGGCAAACTTATTCTTGCTACTCATCATCGATCTTGTTTCCATGAATAGTAATAGGTGTTTATAGCATTGTGTTGTATGTAACCATGAAACTGTCCATATGCACAATATACTTTGTATAAAAAAAATTGGCATTAAGATTTCTTTGTGTGTAAAAATAGTCATAACATGGACACGATAACACCCATTCTCAACGATAGAAATAGATAGTTAACACAACCAAGCTCGAAGAATTGACCGTTAAGATTAAAGATACCCGGTTTGGGCGTGGATCATATATATTAGATAGTATATGATCATGGATCGTCTATCTTGTATACAACTAAATCAGACAAAACTAAACATTAAATCTAATGGACAAAAGAAACTAGATTTTCTTTGAAATTAACAACTCGCATGGATTCTCTCAACCCAGCACATCCGGCTACTCCACCCACATGTTTTCATCCGTCATCTTGAGTGGTGATGTTATCATCCGTCATCTTGCAGATCATTTGAAGCCAGAATACATTGTCTTTCTCGTATCCTTTTCATAATATAAAACACAAATTTGCTTTTCTTAATCCGTGTCCTCGCTCCCCCTTCCTATATATTCTTTGTTATCTGAGTAACTCTTTACAAAGACAGACGTACTAGGTGTCTACGATCGACCACCTTCAGAGCCTGATGCTGTGCTCTTGAAAGAGATCGGTTAGTTCCAAACTTTACTGTTTTCTTTTGAAATCCTTTTTCAAGTCTTGGTCTAATCCTAACCGTTTGTGCAGCTGTTGGAGAAGATGGAAGCTGGAAGGTGGGAGTCATGGGACTAATATAACAAGAGGGAGAGAGAGAGAGATGGAGTCATGGGACTAATATAACAAGAGAGAGAGAGTCATGGGAGTCATGGGACTAATATAACAAGAAAGAGAAATCTACAAAGTGGGAAGCCACTTGGCAAATAGAAATCTACAAAAACCCAGGATTCTTCTTCATGAACAAGATTGTCTGGAACTGTTTTCTGAGAGAAAACTGTTTGAAAGGCGGTGATTTGCTGACATTCACTCACAAAAGAGCAATGTGTTTCACTGTGAGCATCTTCATGGAGGTGCTCCAACCTCCTCAATCCACGGCCTCTTTTGCTTCATCTAGTAAGAGGAAGAGGGATTCTGCAGGCCCAGGATTCACCATTGTCATCAAGAGATCATACCTCAACCTCCTGGTAAGATATGAGAAACCAAAACACTTTGGGATTTGTTTTTCCAAACAATTGATGTGAGTGAATCAAAATAATTTCTTTTTTTTTTCCTTCTTTCAGGCCATCAAGCACTCTTTTGCAAAGGATCATATGCCAACGACTAAGACGACATTCAAGATACATCATCCGGATATGAAGAAGTCGTGGGAAGTGGTTTACTTGCTGAGGGAAGAATGCTTCACAGAGAATTGGAAGCCATGCTTCTCTGCTAGATGGGCTCGTTTGGCTAAGGAGTATCCCTTAGTCATTGGAGATACTTGCAAATTTACGTTCATCCAACCGGACGAGCTGCTTCTTGTCGTCACCAAACCGGGCGAGACGAGACTCACTGAAGATGATGGATGTGATGTTGGATAAGTTTCAACATCAGCTTGAAGTCCAAGATATCTTTACTAAGGTGGGTTAGGATAAGATAGGCCTAATGTATTCCTAATAGAATTATGAGTTATCTAGTTCTAATAGAAATAGGAATAAGCAAAGATGTGCTAGCTCTATATATATCATTGTTGAGTTGTGACAAAGATATCAAGAACAACACATAAGATTTTGTGAGTGTTTAGTTTTGAGAGAGTTTCTAAACATTAATAAAGAGAGTTATTCTTTATAAAAGCTAAGTGTGTTTGTTAAGGTTTTACTTTATTTGGTATCAGAGCAAATCGATCAAGTCAAGGATTCAATTACGAAACTTTGAAGACACAGACGTAACCGAGCTATGGGAGACGTCGAGCCTCCTTCTCGACCGAAGGATGTTATTCCAAGTTCTAACCAATGCCCCATGCTAAACTCTACAAACTATATGGTATGGGCCATGAGGATGAAGGTGTTATTGCGAATTCATAAGGTATGGGAAACAATTGAACCCGGTTCAACTGAATCCAACAAGAAAGAAATCGCAATAGGATTGTTGTTTCAATCCATCTCGGAGACTCTTATATTGCAAGTAGGCGAACAAGACTCTCCAAAAGGTATATGGGAAGCAATCAAATCGAGACACCTTGGAGCAGACAGAGTCAAAGAAGCTAGACTCCAAACCCTCATGTCCGAGTTCGAACGATTGAAGATGAAAGATTCGGACACAATCGATACCTTTGCGGGGAAGCTATCAGAGTTAGCATCAAAATCTGCAGCCCTATGTCAAACCGTTGAAGAATCAAAGCTAGTGAAGAAATTCCTTAATAGCTTGCCACGAAACAAGTACATACAAATCATAGCATCGCTTGAATAAGTCCTAGATCTAAACAAGACGGGTTTCGAAGACATAGTGGGACGACTTAAAGCGTATGAGGAGCGTATACTTGATGAAGAAGGTCATGTTGACACTCAAGGGAATTTGCTGTTTTCGAACACGAACTCACACGGCAACCAAGGAAGCTACGAAAACTCAAGAGGACGAGGAAGAGGTCGAAGTCAAGGAAGACGTTTTCGGGGTAGAGGCCGCGGGAGATTCAATTCACAAGACCGAAACAAAGAAAAAAAAGATAGATCGAATGTTGTGTTATCGGTACGACAAAGCTGGACACTTTGCTTCAATCTGTCCTGAAAGAAAACAGAAACTCCAAGAAGTGAACAAGGTCGAAACACAAGAAGCAGATGAGGCTCTATACATGCATGAGATTGTGTTCCATGGCCGAAGCAAGCACATCCACAAGCGTTATCATTTCATCCGAGAATGTGTCGAAGATGATCAAATCGAAGTAGAGCATGTATCCGGAGAAGAGCAATGTGCGGATATACTAACGAAAGCCCTAGCAAGAATCAAGTTCAAGAAGATGAGGAGTTTGATTGGAGTTCAAGATCTCTCGAAGACTAACTTGAAGCTTAAGGGGGTGAATGTTGGATAAACTTCAACATTAGGTTGAAGCCCAAGATATCTTTACCAAGGTGAGTTAGGATAATATAGGCTTAATGTATTCCTAATAGAATTATGAGTTATCTAGTTCTAATAGAAATAGGAATAAGCAAAGATGTGCTAGCTCTATATATATCATTGTTGAGTTGTGACAAAGATATCAAGAACAACACATAAGAGTTTGAGTGTTTAGTTTTGAGAGAGTTTCTAAACATTATAAAGAGAATTATTCTTTATAAAAGCTAAGTGTGTTTGTTAAGGTTTTACTTTATGTGAGGCTATCTATGTAGCTTAATTATAAGTTTTATCTAATGTTTGTCTACTTGGAAGTAATTTGCGTCTGTGCTTGAATTGGTTTTTGTTTATATTTTGTTCCTTTTATTCCATTTAGTTTTAAACCCTTTATGCTTATTATTCTGTGGTTATGTTTGCTATTCACAAAGGTTGTGTTAAGCAACTTTCTTTCAACCATTGCACAATATCTGTGATTCCTCTCTTAATTTTGTCTTTATGATGTTCAGAATCGTCATCTTTTCTTCGATATTTTAACCGAATTGGAGATATTCTTTGATCATTCTACCCAACTGCAAGGCGAGTCTTGCATTAACCAATCTAGATGATGGTAGCCTCTTCAATCTTCATTTTGTCTCTTCACTTGCTCCTCACAGTTGTTTTTTTGCTTGCATACCCAATTTTGGAGAGGCTGGCAAATAAGATAGCCTCTTGGAAGAATTGGTTTAGTATCTTCTTTTTTCGGATTATCAAGAAGTTCAAATTCCTATAGTGTAATTTTCTTGTATTGGCAACTTGAACAATTTAGTCACATTGACTCTGAGAGTCTCAATCCTTCTGAAAAGTCATCTAATATATCAATGGAGCTACATATGTCGGGCAAGCCAATTATCTGTGGAATTTGGATTCTTTTGACAGTGAGAAATCACAAGGATCTTTCAGTTATGAGGCATTTGTGCAAGTTTCAAGCCAAGAAATGATTTGACGAACAACTTATGAATTCAGGAGAAGCTATGTCGAGCTTATCTCAATCAATTGCTGTGCGCGAGCTAGAGTTGAAAACATTTTATTCCGGTACAAAAGGTATTTAGCAATCTCAGTTTAGGAAAGGGTTGCCAAAAGTTTGGACTTTTTCTTTTGTATGCATTCGAAAACATTACACGACATTGTCCATGCACAAAGTCTGGTAATACACAAACAACATAAGCAAGAAGACATCAATTTTTGTTTCTTTAAAGCTGGAATTAGCGTTTGTGTGTGTCAGAGAGTCTTCTACTTTGAGAATCTGATGATAGTACCGAGCCAATCTTCAGGAACAATATCTCTCAATTCGCCGTTGAGAGCTCTCTGTGAATGAGTCGTCGCAGCCTGTTTAGGAGATAAGCAAAGCACAATGATGGTTTAAAGCTCCTTTTTTACCTAAGAGATAAAATTGGTTAAAGGAAAAAAGATGGCTTTTATCTACCTTCACAATGTAGACATCGATTCCAAGTTTTGCAATCATAGCAGCTTCTGATATCTTTGTTTCCATTCCACCGGTTGTATCGTGGGCCGCAACAGAGGTTTCAACTGTTTGATTCCAAAATCAGACAACTAACCCTTAGACTTATTGCATACTTTTAGAATATTGGTTCCTTTTATTACCTTTCTTGTCTGTGCGCTCCAACACTGGAGTCACAACCTTCCAGCTTCCATCTTCTCCAACAGCTGCACGAACGGTTAGGATTAGGCCAAGACTTGAAAAAGGATTTCAAAAGAAAACAGTAAAGTTTGGAACTAACCGATCTCTTTCAAGAGCACAGCATCAGGCTCTGAAGGTGGTCGATCGTAGACACCTAGTACGTCTGTCTTTGTAAAGAGTTACTCAGATAACAAAGAATATATAGGAAGGGGGAGCGAGGACACGGATTAAGAAAAGCAAATTTGCGTTTTATATTATGAAAAGGATACGAGAAAGACGACGTATTCTGGCTTCAAATGATCTGCAAGATGACGGATGATAACATCACCACTCAAGATGGTGCAGCCCTGTTCAGGACAAGATTTTCCAACAGTGATTAAATTTCCTCGAAATATCAGTTAAGAATCTAAACACATGAGGGAGATAAGCATACCAGTACATCGTCTAGCACTGCATCTCCATGCAGAACCTGCCCAGGACAAAACAAACAGTCAATATTACAGTCTAGAGACTTTGGGAAAACATATCTACCTAGCGTATTTGTTCTTTGCTTCAAAGATTCAGAACTTACAGGGACAAATCCTGAGTCGATTGTTTTAGATACTGTTGATAGATCCGCAGAAGCCACCTAATGCAAAATAGCAGTGCTAATACAATTGAACCAAACATTCTTCAGACCAAAAAATTTGTAAAGAGAAAAAGAAAACAAGTTCAATTGGCTCTTACGTCTCTTTTGGAAGTTGACCAACCACATGGAAATGGAGACATGCCGATTGTGGGAATACCCTCTGCAAGAAAGCATAATGTATAGCTTCAAAAATCATCTTTTCCTCTCAGTAAAACATAGTTTCAGAGGAGAGAAAGATAATAAACTCAAGAGGAACCTCGGGCAAGTGCTCGTACAATTTCAAGATTAAGACTTGTGACCTGAAAAAGAAGTGGAAAGAGGAACTAACAGAAGAACAACTCCATAGTAGCTCAAATAAGAGTATTAGCTTTTAGTAGACAGTCTCACAGATATGCGAGTAGCAACGAAACCAGCTTTGACAATAGGTTTCTCAAGTCCTCCTTTGTGAACACCGGATCTACTGGCCTGAAAGTGCCCAAAGGAACCTAATAACGCAGATTAGAAGAATATATATAATAATAATCCCTCACAAGAACACAAGCAGGTCAATGGCACCCACGTAGTGTAAAGTCTCATTGATCTTTAAGAAGTAATCAAAGATGTGCTTTGATCCTTCATTATAAGAGTAAAGCAGAGAGATCAATCAATGTCCAACAAGAAAAACAACTAACCTGCGCCGTGAACTAGAACAAATTTGCTAAACTGAGAAGACTCGTGATCCCCTAATTCATCCACATGACAAGAAATATGAGAGCTTCCAGGTTTCTTGCTCCAATCCATTCCAATAACCTTGCTCGGAACTAAACCCACCATCATAGCCTGACGCAACTGGCACGCCACGATCTCCAGATTCTCATGGTGAATCTCCTCCAGCTCGTTCTTGCGAGTAATCGCCGCACCTCCTATCACAGATAAACTTTTAGACATATTGCTGTTATAAATTGATGGGACAAGGAAAAAAGAAGACATCTTTGGAGTCTTTCCTCGATGTCGGGATTGAAAAAGTCAAATCAGAATGAAACCCATTTGAAACCCATAAGACAGAACAAGTAAAATGCGATCTAAGAATCGATCGAGACAGGAATTGGGATCAAAAGACAAACCGAGTTTCACAATGCAACGAATTGATCTGTTCGAACTCTCAGAGAGATTCAGCTCCATTGTGCTCTCGTCCTTAGTGGTCAACGGCGTGTCACTCCCGCTCTAACTCGACTTCATCGTTGCCATTTCCTTTCCTTTCACCGGAAAGATCCTCTTTTTTTTTCTTTTCAAAGAAGCCCATTAATAACGGTCTATTATTGGGCCTGACCTAATTTTTCAACGATTTTCAAACCGGGTTACGGTTTAAGCTTCAATTTCGCGGTGGAGAAGATCAGATCAGTACCTCCGTTGGATTATCTTTCTGTGTGAGGGGGACACAACACGATGGTTGTTCTGCCTTCAACTGTGCCACCGACAAATTGTTTTTTTTTCTTTTCTTTTTCTTTCTCTTCTCTAAAAAAATCATTTTCTGACCAAAATTGTTTACTTTATCTTACGTTTATAGGAACGTAGACAACATCGCCGAGATCCAGTCCAAGATTCGTTAGGATCCGAAGCCGGCTCCGACACACCCAATCTCACGCTTTTGTGTGCGTTACCCTTTTCGTTTCAATCACTTTTACAGCTGAAACTCCCATCGCTTTCATGTTTTAAACGCGGCGATGAGATTCAATGAATGATTCACTCCAAATTTGATTTCTTTCTTGATGATATGTAGGCAATCTGCTTATCTGGGTTTTCTGAAACATCTTCAATTTGCTTCGATTTCATCTCGCTGCTCGTGAAATCAGCATTTATTATGGTATGTAATCTCCAACTCAACTAAACCCACTTCACTCTCGAAAAATGGAGACGGAAACGATTCTCGGAGGAAATCATGGATCCGTACGGAAATCAGAGCTCAAATCATACAGTCACAAGCAGTTTCACTCTTCGAATGCCTTAGAGATCCTGAGAGAAACCGTTCGGATCCTCCGGTACAATCTTGGTGCTTTCATGTTAACTGCTGCTGTTTTGATCTGTCCTGTTTCTGCTGTTCTCTTACCGAACTTTTTAGTTGATCAATCGCTCGTGAACAAACTCACAGTGAAGCTCCTCTTAGTGGCAAAGTCAAGTGGTCTCCCTTTGCAGCCATTTGTCAAGCACTCTTGTCAGAAATTCGCCGAAACTGCTGTTTCATCGGCAATGTGTTTTCCTTTGTTCCTCACTGTGTCTCTCTTGTCTAAAGCAGCCGTGGTTTACTCAGTGGATTGCACTTACTCGAGGGAAAAAGTCGATTTAAGCAAGTTCTTGGTTGCATTGCAGAAGCTATGGAGACGAGTTGTGTTCACTTACCTGTGGATTTGCATTCTGATTGTTGGTTGCTTCACTTTCTTCTGCGTTCTACTTGTAGCAATCTGCAGTTCCTTCTCTGTTCTCGGCTTCTCTCCCGATTTCAATGCTTATGGCGCCATCTTAGTTGGTTTAGCATTCTCTGTAGTTTTCGCCAACGCCATTATAATCTGCAACACCGGGATCGTGATCTCGGTTCTTGAAGATGTTTCAGGGGCAGGAGCATTGGTGAGAGCTAGTGATCTGATCAAAGGGCAGATCCAGGTGGGTTTGTTGATATTCCTTGGATCGACGTTAGGATTGGCGTTTGTGGAAGGATTGTTTGATCATAGAGTGAAGAAGGTGAGTTATGGAGACGGGTCTTCGAGGTTATGGGAAGGACCTCTTTTGGTGGTGATGTATACCTTTGTGACACTTATAGATTCGATGATGAGTGCAGTGTTCTATTTTAGCTGCCGAGTTTATTATAGTATGGAAGCTTCTTCTGGAGGCGAAACTCAGCCAATCATGGAAACCGTTGAGGTTGTGGATACTTAGTAATGGTTTGGCTGCCAAGATTTGTTGCGTTTTTACGGATCAGACTCTGCGAATGGACATGAAAGCGTATTAGTTGAAAAAGATGTTTATCAATGGGATTTTACTTGAACATTCTTTATGAGCATTGTAGGCTTCTTTACTTGTTTTGGCAAAAAAACCATTGTATGCATTTTTAAGGTTTTCGTTGTTATATATGATTGCTGTGTTTCCATGATTTGAAGCAGCCCAACTTCGTTCATAGTATTTGTTTTTACCTTTTCGCTATTTCCTTGTCGTTAGATTTTTATTATTTGGACTTTTGGAGTGTCTGTTTGATTGTGTCCGGAAAATCATCGGCGTAAAATAGTAAGTTTAAAAAGTAGTGTGGGCTTTCTGCAAATTAATTATATTTGAAAGGACTTGAAGTTAAACCAATACTTTTGTTATAAAGGGGTCGCAAACCGGTTAGGTTGCTCTAAACTCGAGCTTCAAATTTTCCTTTTGTCTCCCTCACCGTCGCTACTCACCATCGGTCGCTCGCTCGCCGTCATCATCACCGTCTTTCAACATCGCTGTCACCACAGCATCACTGTCGTTTGGTCTTGTGGTGTCTAGAGCTTTGTCATCGCCTTACTCGTGAGTCAAATCATCTTTGACCTTTGATGTTCTCTGTATCTTTTTTTTTTTTTTTTTCAACTTTCTTCTCGTTTATCGACTTGGATTCCTATCTAGTTGAATGTTTTGTAGGCATGTTTTCATTTAGAACCCAGTTTGCTTCTCATATTTAAAGTAGAACTGCGTAATCTTTGTGCTGTCTTCGGTTGTTCACCACCTGTTCGATGAAATGCGTCTAAGTTCATACAATTTCTGGATAGTTTCACTCTCCGCTTGTTTTTAGATATCGATTGTTATTAGATGACTCTATATTTTGAAACGAGCAACTCAAGACTCTGGACACTTATTCAGGACTAAGTCCATCAAACAAACAAGGCGTTAAACTTAGTGTGGCCATAGAGGAATCCACGCTTTCTCCAGTTTTGCCTCTTTTGCAGTTGCTACCTCCGTTATATGTTTTTGTTCTGTTTTGTGTTCAGGTTTTGTCTCCGCCCATTACCACTGTCTCTCTGTTTTGTACTCTTTGTGCAATCCACTCCATCTCTCTGCTGAATCTCTAGTAATTACTGAGTAGAGACGCCTAAAATTTGACTCTTTACTGTTTTCGGGTATTGCTGGTACGGTCCTATCGCTTTAGTTTTGTTAATTTCACCTCCCGATGGCTAGAGCCTCGAGCTTGATATGTTTTGGTCATGTTGCAGTGATGGACGAGGGACGTCAAAAGGACTTGCAGTTGTTGGAGGAGATTATCGATAAAGGTTTAAAACAGAAGCTTGTAGACGCAACTGCTTCAAGGTATTCAAAGTTACCTTCTTTTCAGATCCAGATTTTAAATTGTATGTATGATGTTTAAGTGTACTTAGAGTTTTGCTTGTAGGGTTGGGTTGGTTTTTCTTCTCTGCATGCTATTCATTTGTATTCTCTTTTTTTTTAAGGTTTATTCGTTGTGGTCTCTGCAATTTTTGGTTTTGCAGGGACAAGATCTTTGAAGAACAAAAAGTACTGTATCCTTTTGTATAGGAAAGACTCTTGCTTCTCGAAATGTGCATCTGATTAAGCTGATCCTTAATGTTTTGTTAGTGTCTCCCATGTCTTAGCCCCATCAAAGATGACTGATTCAATTACCAATCTGTTTTTCACTTGGTTTTGAGTTTCTTGAAACCCAGAGGAACTGTTCTTGGTGTAGTCGTTGACAATACTTTCCTATTCTAGTGAGCTCTAATTCGGTTGGATATTCTTGTTTCCTTAACGGTTACTCCCACTCCAGCTCGGACTTGCGAAAAAACCTAGAAACTCTGGAGCAAAATGGTGTAAATAGTCTCAAAACCATGGTCAACCTCGGTTCAGAAATTTACATGCAAGCTGAAGTGTACGTCACTTATAGCTTTGGTTATTTCGTTTAATCTTAGTCAACTCACTTTGTCTGCATACTCTGCTTAATGCATTTTCACAATAGCACAAACTCGTCTGCATTCAATAAACTTTTTAAGTAGTGTACATTTCACTGTATTCTGTATTTTAGATGCTAGTTATGTTATATTGAGCAAAAAACGTTTGTAACTGCGGATTAAATTCGTAGATGATTCTTACCAGTACCAGGTTTGCTTTTGATTTCGTTTACATTGATTTGGGTGTCTGTTTGAGTTCAGGCCAGATACTCGGCACATATTCATGGATGTAGGGCTCGGTTTTTATGTGGAATTCACCCGGCAAGAAGCTCTCGACCATATTTCGCAAAGGGAGGAAAGAATTAAAAAGTATGATAAATCTTTATTTTTGCTCCACATGCTGCGTTTCTAAATTTTTTAAAGAAATTTCTGTTTGTTGCCTGCCTCTTCAAGCCTCCATGTACAAAAAAAGCGGCAAAATCAAATTCCATAGAAATCATGGTTACATCATTGTATACGACGAATGAGTTGTCTGGTCGAATCCATTAATGACTAAATCTTGATACTGGTGGTTTTGTTTTTACAGACAAATAGAAGAGGTTACCGGTGTTATTACACAGATCAAAGGGCGCATCAAACTGGTAAGTTCAAGTACTATATTGCTTTGTAATTCAATTGTTTGTTGGGGTACTGGCCTTATGAGGTTGAATTAGACAGATCAGTAACCATAGCAACTCTGCATCAGAGCTATGTAAAGTTTTAGTGGATAATTATTCTGTTGTCTGAACATTGTTACCGGTGCAGGCTCATTACCAGATTCAGCAAATACTCAATCTTCCTGAAGAGAATCAATCATCATCATCCCGGCAACGTGCGTTTTAGTACTACCTAGTGGAAAACTGATGGTGAGAAGTGCTCTCACGCTCTCCTCTTGTCGAGACTGGTTTTGCAAGGCCCTGCTTGTCTGCTTAGTCTTTTTGATTTTCAAAGCTTATGCGTAGACAAAAAAGAGAATTACTAACTCTCCTCTCGAATAGACCGAACTATCAAATGGATTTAGCAATCTAAAGATTAAATGAGTGTTGTCGGAGATCAGGCATATTCTGTTCGAAATATCAGATGTAGTAGTGAATTAGACTTGATCGAGGCAGAGGCAAAAACCCCTAAAATCAACATAAGTTTACATTTGAGTATCTGACGTACCATCACAAGACGTATAAAACTAGTCTGGTCGGTCTCCACAACCTATAAGCCGACCAATTAGAAAAATTGTAAGCGAGATCATTAATGCTTATACCTCGGCTTTCTCTCTCTTCTTCCTCCGTAGCATCGTGATCTCACGGTTGAAGCAAGCACCTTTAGGTCGGAGAAATCAATACTTACACCTGGACTTTCTCTCCCTCAAACCCATCTCTCTTGTAGGTAAGGTACGGATCTTGATCGACGCCAATGATTCTTGTTATTGTTATGCTTGATTTGGGCATTCTATTTGGTGGTTTCAGTCTCCTCTTGATTTTCTTTTGTGGAGTTTCGTCTAAAAATGGAAACTTTATACCGAATTCCACTCCGATGGAATGAAATGTTTAGAGCTTTTAGGCTTTCCTTTCGAATGTCGTTTGAATTTGAGATGAAAAATAGCGTTTCATAGTTGTCACCTTGTTCGACATTACACATCAGGTCAGAGATCAAGTTTGGTATTACTTTTTTTGTGTCAGTTGTGATGGATCCAGCACAGAACACAAGCGCAGGGATTGGTGGGAGTGGGAGCAATGGTACGATGAGATATCAAACCGGCACTGCAACTGCAACTGCCATCGCTGCTGATGATTCAAAAGAGAATCTGAACCAAGTCGTAAACTCTATTCAGAAGACTTTGGGACTCCTTCATCAGTTACACCTTACCGTCTCTTCTTTCACACCCGCATCTCAGCTGCATCTCCTCCAGCGCCTGTAACTCCTCTCCTACTCCCAACTTTTTCTGGCTTTTGGTATCACTTAAGATTGTTTTGGGTATTGTTTCGATGAATATGTGTATATCTGCAGCAATTCTCTTGTGGTTGAGCTGGATAGCATGGCTAAATTGTCCGAGAAATGCAACATTCAAGTCCCCATGGAGGTTCTTGGGTGAGAGAAAGCTTTTTTATTTTCCTAGAATGCACTTGGAGACACTTTTGCTTGCTTGCTTATGTTACTGATGTTTGCATCTTTGTTTAGCTTGATTGATGATGGGAAGAACCCGGACGAGTTTACAAGGGATGTTCTTAATAGCTGCATTGCCAGAAATCAAGTTACAAAGGGCAAGACTGATGCTTTTAAGGTGTGACCTTTTTTATTCGACTTTTCTATCGATTCTTAATTTGGGTATGTTTTTTCTCTTATACCCATTTCTTTTTTTGTCGATTATTTACAGGATTTGAGAAAACATATTCTGGAGGAGCTTGAACAGACTTTTCCTGATGAAGTCGATATGTATAGAGAAATCTGTGCTAGTTCTGCCGCTGTAAGTTGCTTACATTGCTTCCTTTTTTGTCTATCTGCGATTGTCTGTACATCTTTGTGAATATACTACAACAGTAAGTCAAGGTGACAATTAATTTTTATCAAATTCAGGAAGCAAAACGGCTGGCCCAATCGCAAAGTGTGTTACCAAATGGGGATTCGAAGGTCAAGAGTGAGATATAAGAGCCCAATTTTTCCTCTGGATCTTAACTTGTAGAAGAAAATTTCTGAATAGATGAATGTGGATGTAAACGAACAAGCAATTCCATAATATCTGTTGGTTCTTTTAACTTGGTTAATATAGTTTGAGAATCCCTACTTGTTGCCCCATCTTTACTCAAGTGGGTCTCTCCTAGCCTCCGAGGTCTCTAGCTGGGCAGGGTAGATGATTTCATGTGACTATTAAGGAGTCCCACATAGGTTAGCAAATAGACTAATCTGCGAGTTCTATCTATTGATCTTGTGGGTTTGGTTTGAGCCTAGTATGTGGTAGATTCCTGACACATAAGATTTGCCTTTTCCTAGGACGAGTAATGAATATTCTAGTGGAGAGAAGAAGTGTAATGAATATACTTGCGGAGAGAAGAAAGCGATCCTGTCTTTTGTTAAAAAAGGCTTCTCAATGTTTTGCTACACAAACCTCATCGTGTTTAGATTGGCTTCAGTTTGACCACTCTACTTGTGACCTTTAGACTTTTGATTATATTGATGGTTTGTGTATAAAAAAACACAGTACTAGTATTTCGTATTTTCCAAAAGTTCTCTTCACAGAGAGAACAAGCAGGTTCTCAGGGATAGAAGCCCCCCTGCCAATGTGAACAAAGGTACATTTCCTTCTTCTTTGCTCGTTTCGTTCACACTTTTACTATTTCCACCACCCAGTGATCATGTAGATTTGTAGTTACAAGCTTCATCAGGACCTCTCCTTTTCCATTTGCTGTTTAATCAGACGCTATGTCTCTCTGCTTTGATAGCTGATGTAGCATGCTTTGTTCTCTTGAATCGTATCCAGCACATTCCTAATCTCTTGTAGTGCTGCAGAAAATTCAGAGACATTAGCTTTCAGGAAAGCATGTTGTGTCGTATTCTGGATATAACATGTGAAAACGGACCATGAATTCTCGAGACTCCTCTCTATCCTCAAGTGTCGGACACTATTTCACCGTCAGGTTGGAAGCTCCGTCAAACACTTTCAACAGCTGATCGAACATATTCACACTACTCCTCTGCATGACGCTACTGCTGGAGCAGATGTCTTTCTCTGGTGTGACAGACTTTATTCCTATCAGTCATGTTTCTCCTCCCACCACACTTAGGAGCAGATCAGGCCGTGAAAGAACCCAGTTACGTGGAGCAGAACAATCTGGTTTTCGCAGTCTATTCTTCGTTGCAGTTTCATAGCTTGGTTAGCGGCTAAAGATCGACTAGCTACTAGCACCAGAATGCAACTTTGGGGTCTCATTAAGCTGCATCTTATGTGGAGAACCTGATGAATTGTGGAGGATCATTTTTTTTTTTGCGTGCCCCTATACTTTCACGGTTTGGTCAGATGTTAGTGATGGCCTTCTCGGTCATCGATTAACCTCTGATTGTGCGGATACAATGATTGATGTCGCTAGCTGTTCCACTGTGCCCTCCACATTCTTGCTCGCTTGGCTCTTCAAACCACCATTTACCATAATGATCGTCTTCATGGCAATCCCTCTCACTTCTCTTTGATATTGGGATGACTCGCGTCTTTATGACATCCTCCAACGTTGGCTTGATCGAGCTAGTAGCTAGATTATCACTCTATTTTTATATTCTGTTTCAGTTACACCTTATCAATTTTTTCTTTTTCTTTCTTTGTTTGCTTTCTTTCATGTAAATATTTCTTTTGCTCAATAATAAATTTAACATTCCAATAAAAAATGTTATTTTACAAAGAATATTGCATATAAACAAATTCACTATGCATTCTTCATTAATTAACAAGAAACATTCTCTTACATCTCTTTCTCTCGAGCTCAATATATTGAAGTATTGAACCATTCTCTTTTCCTTTTAAATATAGAAGAAAATAAATTTATTATACACTAAAATTTAGTTTTTTCTTCAAAATGGTTTGGTTCGGTTCGGTTTTTCTCACCTACATTTGCAAAAAGTGTGATACGGATTAATAATTAATGGCTCTGACTGGTGACATAAAAATAATAGCATGCATGGTACATAGTTTTGAGGGTTTATCAATGAAATAGACACTTTCTAAGAGTTAATTAACAAAATAGACACTTTGTGCAACTAGGACACTTATACAACTGTAGCAAAAATGGAAAACCGAGTATGCCCTTGGACAAGAAGAATGTCATTGGGCCTGCTAACGAGATTTTGGTCTATTAGTTACATATTTACTTACATCATAGAAGATTGGGCCGCAGATTTAAAGTTGCTACAAAGTTATGTAGGGCTCGGATTAAAAGGAGTGGCTTTTAATGAGAGTTGTTGATGAGTAAAGTCGTGTGGTTACGCATCGTCAATTAAACAAACCCAGAAAGAGATGTGTCCATCTTCGATGAGAGAACTGGATAGCGGCGACATTGAAGAAGCCGACAGTAATGGCGAAGAGGAATTCCGATTACGACCGCGTCTCGGTGGAGGTAAGTCATAGATTTTATCATCTTCGTTGCAATCTCTAAATTTTGTTCCTACCCTCAAATCCTCAGTCAATCACGATTACGAGGACATCGAGAGATATTAGAGATTTTTTGAATCTGAGAAAATCCATAAGCTTTTCTCGCCAATTAAACAAACACAGAAGCTTCGAATTTTATCCTTTTTTGGGTTTACTTTAACAAGATTAGAGTTATTTGGATGGATAACACCTTGCTCATATAGGAACTAATCTTGGAAGCACAAATGCTACCAGAACTTTTCACCCCACCTTTGATTTACTTGAAGAAGATGAGAGAGTTTTTGATCGATATCACTTTCTAATGTGGATGGTAATCTGTGTTAGACTGTTAGTTAAGTCGCTTTGGAGAATCATCTCACTGATTTGATTAGATTTAGATCATAAAGCTCCATACTTGGTCTTATCTGTGATGAATTAATAACAAAGGCTTAATCTTTAGGAAAGGTCTCTTGGGTTTTTGCATGATTGAACTAGTTTTTGTTATACTCATAGTGGTTTGATGTTTTTGTGTGTGACATATTTGGAATCTGACATGTGGAGAAACATTATTATTACAGTTAGATGGTGGAACAAACTGTGGTTCGAAAACATATCAAAGCGAGAGTCATGTCGTTGGTGAGATCAATTGAGTCATCCGCTGCATCATATAAGCTTCACTCACTGAATGAGAGGGGTAACAACAATTGTGGCTCTTCTGCTCAAATCTTTGATCCAGACAGCGCCAAGACCACTTGGTTGACTCATGAGTTATAAGAAATCCATTAACATGTCTGTGAGTCTATGACAACATGTCTATGAGTATTTGTTTTTCTTATCATAATGGGTTGTCGTTTTAATTATATGGTATCCATGTGGACAATACAAAATGGTCAAAGATCTAAAAAGTTTATGAAATGCAGTTGTTGAGTGTTTTCTTTGTGTTATGTAGACATTGAAAGTTAAAAAAAAAAAACTAAATACAAAGCTAAAGAACCATAATGACAGTCCTTCCAGGTAAATGCTCAATATCTTTTGAGAGGGAAACCACATCTCATGTATGCGAAAAAATTGTATTTTTTTGTGGACAATCGATTCATAACCACAAAACACTATCCATTTGTATTTTTCATTATGGCTAGTCACGAAATAAAACACTAGCCATTTGTATTATCGTGGAAAATCGTTTCGTAACCAACCACAAAATACTATTTATTTGTATTTTTCATTATAGCTAGTCACGAAACAAAACACTAGCCATTTGTATTATCGTGGACAATCGATTTTTAACCACAAAACACTATCCATTTGTATTTTCAATTATGGCTAGTCACGAACCAAAATACTGGCCATTTGTATTATCATGGACAATCGATTCGTAACCACAAAATACTAGCCAATCGATTCTAAGATAAGATATTCAGAAGGTAACACACACTCTCTCAATTTTCTTTTATTTTAACATTTGTCTCCTCTCTGAAGTTTGGGTACCAATTATGATTTGTTGCAGATATGTGATTTAGTTCGCAAGCCTGAAGTTCACAATAATACACCTCTGAGTGAATTATTAAATGTAAGGAGATAGTCTTTCCACATAGATGATGCGTCTTATGATGAATTTCTATATGATTACCTTTATATCGTTGCTAATTCATGAATATACATGTCTTACATTTCCTTATTAAGCAGTGCTTATTATTTTTGAAATTTGATTTGTTTCTCAATTAGAGTTGATCATATCTGCAGGTAAGAGAAATAGCACGCGATGTGGACAAATTATAGTGGACAATCAATTTGTAACCATAAAATACTATCTATTTGTATTATCCATTATGGATAGTCACAAAACAAAACACTAGCCATTTGTATTATCGTGGACAATCGATTCGTAACCACAAAACACTAGCCAATCGATTCGTAACCCCAAAACAAATTAGTGTGGGCAAACTTATTCTTGCTACTCATCATCGATCTTGTTTCCATGAATAGTAATAGGTGTTTATAGCATTGTGTTGTATGTAACCATGAAACTGTCCATATGGACAATATACTTTGTAAAAAAAAATTGGCATTAAGATTTCCTTGTGTGTAAAAATAGTCATAACATGGACACGATAACACCCATTCTCAACGATATAAATAGATAGTTAACACAACCAAGCTCGAAGAATTGGCCGTTAAGATTAAAGATACCCGGTTTGGGCGTGGATCATATATATTAGATAGTATATGATCATGGATCGTCTATCTTGTATACAACTAAATCAGACAAAACTAAACATTAAATCTAATGGACAAAAGGAACTAGATTTTCTTTGAAATTAACAACTCGCATGGATTCTCTCAACCCAGCACTTCCGGCTACTCCACCCACATGTTTTCCATTAGTTTCTGCATATCAAAATGATTGAACTCATATTCAGCTAGAAAAACATCTCAATTCAAGTATTTATGCAAATGCTTAATGGCTCTCAAAGATTAAAATTCTACCAAGAACCTGATAGAAAAAAAGCAATAAAAATCATTTTTCAATAGTACAACAAAATCAGTTATAGGAGCAAACTTTTATCAGTGAACTACAGTTTTATTATTAGTGATTCATATATTTTGATAGATTCACACACACAATGCAGACGTAAATCTCTATTTCTGATCAAGTTCACAATTTTTTGTTTCATATGAAGTAGCAATTACGCCATTGATTTGGTTTTTTCTCCATATGAAATTTTGCAGGAAAATCATTTTCCATGAAAACGAAGAGAAGCACGAAAGCAGAGGAACAGAGAATTGAGAAGAAGCGTTCATCAAACAAGCAACTTTTTAAGCAATAGAATGGACTAATCGAGTACTACTCCGACCAATTTCACGATTAGAGAATAAGAGACTTTGTTACCTCTGATGACGTCGTCGTCGAGATCTGGTTCCGCCTTAGTGATAGTCTTCATCTCTGATGGGAAAGGCTTCTTTGGTGGATTCGTTTTATTGGGTGGATAACGATCGAGTTTTCGCCGTCGAGAGAAAACGGTGGTGCGAATATCAGAAGCCGTCGCCGAGATCTGGTGGAAAAGTTTCAGTGTGTTATTAGGGTTTTTACTGAGAAACTATAAAAAGGGAATACGATAAAACAAACTGTGAAAGTGTCGCTGAGGAAAAGAGTTAACTAGATTAAGGGTATAATAGATGTTTCACACATAGAAAGTGTGTCAAAAACACAAAGTGTCTATACTAGAAATAAGTTTGAAGAAAGTGTCTCTGATGTTAAATAACTCTAGTTTTGAAGTGGTACGAAAGATAACGATACAACTAAAAATAGTTGGTCTGATTGGTCATATTACAAAATGGTGATAAAGTTGTACTTCTTATCACATAAATGGTGCATTTATTGACATTGAAAATTTGAGTATAATATAAAGGAAAAATGGCTAAAAAAACATATATTTTTTAAAAGTGTTTATTTAATACATAATTAAAAAAATATATATTTTATTCTTTTTTAAAAACATAAACTCCACAAATAATACCAAACATTTTAAAAAGTGTTCGTTTTGTATCTCATATATTATTAAGTCAAATTGTCAAAATATAGTTTTTAATCCGTTAACAGAAGATGACGTGGCATATGCAATTGACGAAATTGAATAAAACTGATCTGTTTCACTTAACTAAATCTACCATAAACCATGATGACTTATAATTAAGCATTTGTGTGATAATCAGAAGAGATAAATATCGTTCTCTTTTGTCTCATTTTGATTTTGGAAATAAAAAGAAAATCTATGTATCAGTAACAGAGGCATGTAATGGAAAAAGAGTGTTCACTTCGAGGGTGATCGAATGCTCCATATGACCAACACTTATTAACTTATCAAATTTATGAGAATCGGAATGACAACACGCATTCCAATGAAAATAAATAACAAATTGCGATAAATAGAGTGCTTAGATTTGCATTCCCTAAGTCATTTTTTCAATACTTCATACTCAAAGATATTCAAACGTAGTTGTTCATGAACATTCTCCAGCTCTATATTTATAGCATATTCTTTGAAGTTCGTCTCGTGCTTCTACCATTGTTGCTTTTTGTCATTCGTGAATATAACAAATATATTTATTTCCACATAAAAATCCATACGATATTTCTCAAAAATAGATTTGAGGAGCTGATAAAGAGACGGTTTCTCCATGTTACTCAAAGTGTTTTTCTCAATCTCTTACATTCTATGCGGTCATAATGTTAATGCAAACGTTTAGCACGGAGCGCTACTTCTCGCTGATTAGAGTTTATGTATGTAAACTCTGTTTCACCTGATTGGTTAACCAACTTTTTTGTTTTATTAAAATTCATAAGTTAAAAGAATAATTAGTATTTATTTGTGGAATTTTCTGTTTTTAAAGGAATAAAACGATTTATGAAATTTTTGAATATAAATGAATACTTAATTAAAAAAAAATTGGTATTTATTTATGAAATTTTATGTTTTTAAAGGAATAAAATGATTTCTCAAAAAATTAGATATTAAATGAATACTTTTAAAAAATAAAGAATTTTTTAATCATTTTACCTTATATAAAAAAGGTTAGCATTACATTTTTTTTCATTAGAAAAGCAATGGTACATATTTTGCATGTGAAAGGCAATGGTACATGGGGTAGTACAAATTACAAAATACGTTGTTTTGGTGTTGATACCAAATGTTATTGTCTTTTTATATGATATGTGTTATATTTAATAAAGTTAAATATTATTTTACTTTGGTCAATTAAATTTAATTATCTTTTCATATATCTTTTTCTTCACACTTAATTATTTTTTAATATATCTTAAAAATTAGAATGATATTTTGTTACTTTCTAAAAATTGTAATTATCTTTTAATATACTATACCTTTTAAATATTTAAATTTCTTGGTGATTTAATTTTCTAATGAATTAAAATATGAAAATTTATATATTTTAGAAACTAATTTAATTACATATATTTTAATAAAAATTACATTTAAATAAAAAAATTTGGGCTTTAAAAACGAAGAATCATCTCGAACACAAATTCCACAAAATTTCCTGAAATCAGTTAAATTTTTCGGTGAAGAAAGAAGAAGATGAGCGACGTATTTGAAGGGTACGAGCGACACTACTGCGAGCTTTCAGCCAATCTCTCCAGAATATGTCATTCCGCATCGCTTCTCTCCGACGGAGGTAAAATCCTGAGTTTGTCTTCAATCCGACCTTCCATTTCATGCGTATCAATGTCGAATATGTTCGTCTCATGTTGTCGAATTTGGAGCTTTTGAGTTGCTGCTGGACGACTTCTTTACTAATCCTTTTGACTTGTTTTGGGGGGAAATTGGAGCTTTTGTATATCATCTTGTTATCTCATTGCTTGGATTGGACTAAGTAGTTTTCTTGAGACTGAAGATTGGAAACCATATTATTAGCTCAAGATAGCTGCATTGGTTTATTAAGTTGCTTCTTCCTTTGTCTATCAGTCTATGTCCATCACTGTCTTTCTTCTCGAGTTTTAGTGCATAGATAATTTGTTACATTTTTGTGGTGCTATAGTAATAAAACCAGAGTAGAGATTTGATTACTTGTCATGTGCTTTTGCAGAAGAGAAGAAGGTTAAGATTGATGAGATTAAGTCTGGAATTGACGAAGATCATGTATTGGTACTTTATCTAGTTTGGAAATCTATCTCTTCTTTTTTGAAACAAAGAAATACAATATATTAGTTTCTGTAGATTCGGAAAATGGATCTTGAGGCAAGAATTTTGCAGCCAAGTGCTAAAGCTGTGTGTGTTTCTAAACTAAGAGAGTATAAATCTGACCTCAACCAATTGAACAAGGATTTCAAACGAGTCTCGTCCCCAGATGCCAAGCAATCTACCCGTGAAGAATTGATGGAATCCGGAATGGCGGATCTGCATGCAGTAAACTCTTGTTTTTCTTTCTATAACCTGTTACCAAAATCTGGAATCACATCTGTTAGGCTTTTGCTTCCTGAGTGTTCTTTGTTTCCCAGAGATGGTTTTGTTGCTATTCTCGTGGTTCCTGCAGGTATCAGCTGATCAAAGAGGGAGATTGGCAATTTCAATGGAGGGGGTTGACCAATCAAGCGACAGAATCAGGGACATTAGAAGAATAATTCTGGAGACAGAAGTGATTGGCACCTCAATTGTTCAAAATATGAGTCAGCAGAGCCAAACCCTCCTCCACGCGCACACCAAGGTACCATGAAAGGAATTCACAATAATCAGCAATTGCTCGGGTTTGCTTTTCGTGTCTATCAGCGCCAATGGGTTTTCTTGAATTAGGTCATTGGGAAAAGCTAACTTTTGTGATTTGTGTCACAGCTTCATGGTGTGGATGACAAGAGCAAGAAAGTGTGGACGGCTATGTCACGGAGAATGACAAGGAACAAATGGATCGTTGCCTCGGTAATCGTGGCTCTCATTCTCGCCATCATCTTGATCATCTCATTCAAGCTTTCTCATTAATAATATACTCAAAACATAATTCATCGTCATTGTGTGTATATATGATGGTTGATTCCTTTGTAATTGGCCCAAATGTTTACTTGTATTTCAAGTACGCTGTGTGTATTGAAATGGCAATATACTTTAAACATTCATTAGATGTTCCCAAGTCTTTACATGCTCGTAGCCAAAGATCTATACTAAGAAGGTTAAGAAATTAGGAAACCTTGCACTTCCTCGCCTGGAGCTAGAAAAATAAAAGATAAATCAATGGCAAACATGGATTTGATGGAAAATGTCTTTGATACGGTTCAAATAAGTGGAGCTGAAGGTTGGACTGCTCAGCAAGGTGAAGAGAATTTAGACACAATGCATATGGATGCTGATGCTAATGAAGGCAAATTCCTCCTACTTAAGATGTTGATGCTGAATCAAGACAAATTCCTCCTACTCAAGATGCAGATGCTGATATTGGCTATGGTCCCGCATCTTCTAATATTGGCAATGGTCCCTCATCTTCTAGTAGGCCAAGGGCTACTAAAAAAAGATCAAGGTCTGTACAAGCAGGACAAGCTGTAGCAGAAGTGCTTAGGGATAGTGTTCAGTCACGCGATAAGATTCTTTCCCAGAAGAACCAACTAATAGAGAGCCACCTTGAATTTAGTTGTAGTCAGCTTCGAGCTATGGAGGTTCTACACTCGCTGCCTACTATAAGGATGTAGTCTCCCTTGTACAAAGCAACAATTCAACATCTCAAGCAAGATATTGCCAATCGTTATTTTATAAAGATAATGAGAACAAGGTTCTGTACTTGGAATTTGCAACTGGTGAAAGCATGGATGCATGAGGACCATTTATGCTTTCAATGCTTCTTATGAACTCTAGTGTCTTTCAATGTTTTTTATGAACTCTAGTATCTTATTTTGTGTATGAGAAGCATGTTTATTTTGTGTGAATGAGAATGAAATTATCTTTTTTTTTTTTGTTTTTTTCAGTTATCAGTTATGATTATGATGGTAGATGCTATCTCATTACTTTTATATTCTAACTAATGTTCTAATCAATTTGTGTTTTTTGTTGCAGAGCATCAGCTTCCATTGTTGAAAAACGCCTATCTCTCTTCCCTTTTGTTCCCTCTTGCGTCTGCCTTGGCTTGAGCAATGTATGCATTCTTGTTGAGAGGAAAACGATTAATATCTCTCTTCCCTTTTGTTCCCTCTTGATGTTTATAGAGAATAGACAGGTGAAATGAAATCTCTTTTAGCTATAATCTTTATTTCAAAGTTCCTGCTGTGTTTGATATAGAGAATAGAGAGAAAAAAGATTGATATATGAGCTTGTAATCTTTTATTTCAGGAGTTGTGTTTGTTGTCTTATCTGATCCATATTCGCTGCCAATTTTCATAAGCTTTGTTTGTTGAATCTTCCGTTGATTGCAGAAAGTTAAGACGAGATGAACAGTAAGGTGCAATTACAAAAATCTCGGGAATCATAGTTTTGTTCTTAGAAGATGAGATTGGTTTCATGTGAATGCTACCACTTGTTTTTTTGCTTGATTTGGCTTGTTCAAGTACAAAAATTTCATTTTGTTTTCTATTCTAGTTTTGCAGGAAACATTTAGATTTTTAATTGAGGATGATGACATGCAGTTGATAATAGAGGAGGAGAAAAACATGTATACTCTTATAGCAGAAATGTATGGAGTGAATGAAGATAATATTGACAGACAATTAGTGAGGACAAATCGAGGTGGAGGCTGGCGTCGTGTGCAACGGTTTATGTTGGAGTCTAAGGTACAATGCTTTGATATTCTACGCATGAACCAATCAACATTTAGGAGTTTATGTAAGAGGCTATCAGAACAGTATAAGTTAGAGGAATCTTGCCATGTTTATCTTGAAGAGAGTGTTGCAATGTTCATAGAGATGGTTGCGTAAGATCTAACTGTACGGGTCCTAGCTGAGCGATATCAACATTCACTTGACACAGTGAAAAGGAAGTTGGATGATGTTTTGAGTACTCTATTGAAACTCGCAGCAGACATTGTGAAACCTACAAGGGATGAGTTCACAAGTGACTTACATAATGACCGGTATATGCCTTATTTTAGGGATTTCATTGGTGTCCTTGATGGTACTCATGTGCCAGTTCGTCTTCCATCAGGGAAGGTAGAGCCATTTAGAGGTCGAAAAGCATAAGCAACAATGAATGTGCTTGCTATATGCAATTTCAGTATGAAGTTCATATATGCTTATGTTGGGGTTCCCGGGAGAGCACATGACACAAATGTGCTAACATATTGTGCTACACAAGAAGCTTCTTTTCCGCATCCTCCATCTGGAAAGTACTACTTAGTCGACTCAGGTTACCCAACCAGAAATGGTTACCTAGGCCCTCATCGTAGAACTAGATACCACCTAGATCAGTTCAACAGAGGAGGACTACCGACAAACAGTAGGGAATTGTTTAACCGCAATCATTCTAGTTTGAGATCGGTAATTGAGCGAACCTTTGGTGTATGGAAAGCTATATGGAGGATTCTAGACAGGAAACACCCCAAGTATGAGCTGAAAAAATGGATCAAGATTGTGACAGCAACCATGGCTCTCCATAATTTTATCCGAGATTCACAGTAGGAGGATTCTGATTTTGCACATTGGGAAACGGTGGAAGCGTATGAACATCATGGTGATGAAAATGATGGGCTTGTTCCATACATACCGGTTGGTGATAGAATGATATGGCTATGCGTGATTATATCACTATGGAGATGGCAAAAAGAACTAAATTTCCATATTAACATGTATGTGAACATTCAGCTTTGTCTTTCTTACAAGAAAAATATATGATATGGGTTTTTACTTTTAGAGAAAACAAGTTTTTATGTCAACTTTGGCTTAAGAGGAAGAAATAGTAATTGCATGTAACAGGTGGTTGTTTTCAAGAGTTGCTATGTTGTTTTCTTATCTTTTGTTTCCTTGAGTCATAAGTTATATGGGCATGGTCTGATTTGTGGGGAAACAGAAGAATTGAAAGGAATAATCTTTTGAGTTTTGATGTTGTTTCTTCCTTAATTGTTAAATAATGTTTTGATTCTTATAAAATATATATATATATATATATATATATTTCATGAAAATGTAAATTTATAAATGTCAAAAATAATAATTTGAAAATTATTTAGTTGTAAATATATTTTAGATCAAAAATTAAAATTAATATAGTTAAAATTAAGATTAAAAATATGATTAGATCAAAGCATGGGCATTATAGTCATTTTCTTATTAAAATCATCTAAATGGAGATATAAATTTACACAAAACTAACCAAACAAAAAAATGTTCATTCAGATGAATTATCCAGATGATCAATAAAAATGAAAACGGACGTCATTCAAATGCATCATTCAGATGGAGCACTTGGATGGACCATTTGGATGGAAATGCCAGATGAGCAAACGAACGGCCCCTAATTCGTATGATTTTTTCCATTTTTTTTTAAGACTTAACTTGTGTTAAATTTGTTTCCACTATTTTGTTAAGAAGTTTGTGTGTTCAAATGGTCTGAATTGAATGAAGGATTAAGTGAAATAGTTTACTTCTACTAATGAATGAGTGCGGAAAAACATGGGACATTCTTAATCTATTAATAATAACAATTTTGGATAATTGTTTGGAAAAATGTGTTTTTATCGTAATAGTTAACTTTTCGTTTCATACTTTTTTCACTTATAATCAAATTTTAACAATATTTGGAAGTGTTTTAAAAAATGTATCTTTTCATCGTAAATTTTTTTTTTTTTTTTTTTGTGTTTTTGTAAAAAAACTTGTAAGTGTAGTAGTCCAAGAATATGCTTTAGCATGAAGAAATTTAACTCTTTTTGTTTTGTTTTGTTTTTTTTTTTAAACTTATAAGCGTAGCATTCCAAGAATATGTATGAAGAAATTTCCATTAATTAAACCTTCATCGTCGTCTTTAAGGTTTTAGTATGAAGAAATTTCCAAGAAACAAAGCATATAGAGGAGAGAAGTTTAGCTTAAGATATTAACAGTAAAAAAACAGATTTGGATATATAAAGAAATAATAAATTAATAACTCCTAGATCTTTAGATACTTGTTGGTGTGAAATATTCAACAATCAAATATTTAGAAATGGGATATAATTTAGAAAGGAGAACAAATGACAAAGGAATAAGAACTGAGTTTTTATTAGAAGACTTTAGTCCGGGGTCAATATAACGAATGTAAGAACAAAAAAAAATCGAGCTCAGGAGTAAAGAATCATAGTGTATTTGCGTAGAGAACTTGTTTATTGCTGTGTGTTCATCTTCTTCTCCCTCTTTATACTCATTCTTTTCTCATTACTTTCCATTATTCCGCCTTGATTCACCCGTGACTTCCAATTAATTCTCTTTGATATCTTTTCTATTCGGTTACGATTTTCCGGCGCGGGAATTTTTTTCAAAATATTATTATGGGTTCTTCTTATTGGGCTTTCGTCCATTTATCTATTGGGCTGAGACTCTAAATATTTGATTTTGAGTGTTATAATCTTTATCTTTAGTTAACCTATTTAATATATGTATAAAATTTGTGTTGTTTTAAAAAAAAAAATTAACTATGGTTTTGATGTTGTTTCATATATATATGCGTGCGCATTTCCAAAACCTACCCGGTTTCCTAAATTTTTTTAAAAAATCGTTTCCACGTTACATTAGCTTCCGCATACTCTTTTCGATTCCATTTCCGATTCTATTCAACCTAGATTTTGAAGTAGGAGCTTCCTGTAATGGAATAGTTCGAGAGATTTTTGTCCCGTGGTGTAGTATCTTTATCCTTCACAGATTCTTGTCTCTTGGTGTTACACTTCCCTTCACAGACTATCCTCACATTGTCAAAACAAAACAAAACAAAAACTCTCCTTAATCGTTATCGATACTAGATAATTTAGAGCTCTTAAACATCGAATTGGTGGCTCCAAATGTGATTTGTTATATTGGGGGAAAAAACAACTCGTAAAGGAACATTAGAATTTTTTTAACAATAAAAGCATCAAAAGAAAACAGAGGATGTTATTGATCAGGAGCCTTATTTTCTACATCTTCACTATAAGGCAAACTTCATATTTGAAAAATAAATTATTTTTTTGTGGAGGAAATAACTGTTAAGAAAACAGAGTAAATTTGCATGGTAAATATCTCTCTCAAGGAAGAAGATAGGACAGTAATTGAAGGTTGACGAAGAGGGTTGACCAAGAACAATACTTTAAGCATCTACTCTTATCTTGACCATTTCTTCACTTTCGAAGATTCCTTGCAACTACCAACCGTCGTAATCTCTGAATACTACAAAAATAAGAGTCACTGTTAAACCCGAAGCAAACGTATAATATATGGAATAAATAATATATGGGGCATACTTGAACGTCTTCCTTGCGTTACATTGACATGGTCTTATTTGTGTGGCTGGATTTAAAAAATGTCTGCGAAAATGACTAAAGAGAAACATCTCAAGACTTGAGGTTTATTTCCCATAAGATAAAAGCCTCAAGGAGATGAGAGAAAACTCAAAAGAGGAACAAAGAAAGAGAGAAGAGAGGTAGAGGATGAAGGTGCAGGGTCTGCTCTTGGTGGCTTTTTTCTCTCTTGCTTATACGCAGCTAGTCAAAGGGAAATCTTTGCCAGGTTGTACAGATCGATGTGGCAACGTCACAATCGAGTACCCTTTCGGAATTTCTCCAGGTTGTTTCTATGTCGGAGATCCCAGTTTCAATCTCACCTGTAGCGAGACAAATAAGCTAATCTTTGGCGGCAATGAAGTGATCAACATCTCTCACAGCGGCGAGCTACGCGTCTTGAATACTAGATCCTATGTTTGCTACAATAAGCAAGGAAACTTAACTCGCAGCGACAGCCGGTGGTCAAGACTTGGTAATTTAACATTCTCTGACAAGAACAGATTTACTGCAGTAGGCTGTAACACTTACGCATTTCTGAACACTAATGGAGTTGGAAGTTACTCAACGGGATGCATGTCAACATGTAGTTCTCCCAATGCGACAAATGGATCATGTTCTGGTGGAGGTTGCTGCCAGACTTCTGTCCCTAGAGGGAGAAGTTACTTCAGAGTCATACCATCTAGCTTTTCTAACCATACTTCTGTGTATAGCTTCAATCCTTGCAGCTACGCCTTCCTAGTCGAAGATGGTATGTTTAACTTCACTTCTATAGAAGATCTTATGAATCTGCGGAATATCACGAGGTTCCCTGTGGTACTGGATTGGTCTATTGGTAAACAGACATGCGAGCAAGTTGGAAGCGGAAGCATATGCCGTGGGAACAGCACATGTTCCGATTCTGCTCGTGGAACCGGATATCTTTGCATATGTAAAAAAGGGTTTGATGGAAATCCATATCTTTCAAACGAAAACGGTTGCCAAGGTACTTCAAATAGTTTTATTTTTCTTTCTTTCTTCTCGTAAGAGTTAAATGTTTCTCTCATACATGCCTTGTCGCATTTTCTGTTCTTTTCCTTGGGCCAGACATCAATGAGTGTACTAGTAGTATCCATAGACATAACTGTACGGGTCTCAGCACCTGTGTAAACACGCTGGGAGACTTCCTTTGTAATTGCCCATCTGGTTACCACTTAAACGTTACCAATATGAGCTGCACTCGTAACAACAGGCCTGAATACTTTGGATGGACTCAAATTTTTCTTGGTAAGTTCCCCTCACTTGTTCTGGATTTTTTCTTTTCTGAAAAACTCACTCTAATCATCTATGTGTGATGTGACCAGGAATCACCATCGGCTTCTTGGTCCTCCTGCTTGGCGTTAGCTGTATACAACAGAGAATGAAGCACAGGAAGGACATGGAGCTCCGACAACAATTCTTCGAGCAAAATGGCGGCGGCATGTTGATACAGCGACTCTCAGGAGCAGGATCATCAAATGTTGATGTCAAAATATTTACTGAGGAAGGCATGAAGAAAGCAACTAATAGTTATGATGAGAGTAGAATCTTGGGCCAAGGAGGCCAAGGAACAGTCTACAAAGGGATATTGCCGGACAACTCCATAGTTGCTATAAAGAAAGCTCGGCTTGGAGACAGTAGCCAAGTAGAGCAGTTCATCAATGAAGTGCTTGTGCTTTCACAAATCAACCACAGGAACGTGGTCAAGCTCATGGGCTGCTGTCTAGAGACTGAAGTTCCCTTGCTGGTCTATGAGTTCATTGCCAGTGGCACTCTTTTCGATCACTTGCATAGTTCCATGTTTGATTCTTCACTAACATGGGAACACCGTCTGAGGATAGCCGTAGAAGTCGCCGGAACTCTCGCATATCTCCACTCCTCTGCTTCTATTCCAATCATCCACCGCGATGTCAAGACTGCTAATATTCTCTTGGATGAAAACTTAACTGCAAAAGTAGCTGACTTTGGTGCTTCAAGGCTGATACCAATGGATAAAGAGCAGCTCACAACTATGGTGCAAGGCACTCTAGGTTACTTGGACCCAGAATACTACACCACAGGGTTGCTAAACGAAAAGAGTGATGTTTATAGCTTTGGGGTAGTCCTCATGGAACTGCTCACAGGTCAAAAGGCATTGTGCTTTGAAAGACCACAATACTCAAAACATCTGGTGAGTTACTTTGCTTCTGCCATGAAAGAGAATAGGTTGCATGAGATAATTGACCGCCAAGTGATGAACGAGGATAATCAGAGGAAGATCCAGGAAGCTGCAAGAATTGCTGTTGAGTGTACAAGACTGATGGGAGAGGAAAGGCCAAGGATGAAAGAAGTAGCTGCAGAGCTAGAGGCCTTGAGAGTTAGAAAAACCAAACATCAGTGGTCGGACCAGCATCCTGAGGAGACTAAGTACTTGCTCGGTGTTCAAATCTTATCAACACAAGGTTGTAACAAGCTCGGGGATACCAGTACCACTGGCTACGACAGTATCAAGAATGTAACAAGGTTGCACATTGAAGCTGGCCGCTGATATTTATCACTCCAGCTCTGATAAAATCATTTTGTTGTTGCTTCTCTCCTCTTTGTTCCCCTAAACATTTAAAAACCAGAGTACCAAACATGACTTTGAAGAACATTTATGCTTGAGAGAGATCATTGTAAATCATCAATTATTCTGTTTATAACTCCCCTTGATTGGTATGCTAACCCAGTAGCCGATCTGCTATTACAAGTTCTTGCTGAAAATTCCAGTCCATAAATCTGATTTCATATGACATTGAGATACAATTAATAATTACAAGAACAAGGCAAGAAGAAAGATTGGGATTTAAAGAAAGCATAAAAGGAAAACAGAGAGAATGACCTCAGCGCCTGGTCCATTTCATCATCGATTTTGCTTCGTCAACCAGAGCGTACGCTTGGTTAAGTGAAGGAGGAGGATTCATGAGAATGATCTGTGTTCTCATAAAGCTGAGATCTTTGTCCAAACCCATTAAAAACGCGTAACGCTGCTCCTTCTCTCTCGCCTCTTTGGCTCGTTCCGCGATCTCGCACCGGTACTGGATTGTACTCCGACAACTCCATCCAAGCTTTGTTCAGTTTCCCGAAACACAAGAACAGATCATCGCACATCTCTGCAGCATCCTGATAGTATAAAATACTATCGTATATATCCTTGCTTACAACATTCAAAAGCCAGGACTTCACCATACTGTTGCAACGACTCCAGATTTTAAACAATCTATCACTTTCATCAGGCCTAGGCAATGATCCATCAACAAAACTAATTTTATTCTTAGCATCGAGACTGATCTTCATTGCAATTGACCAATTGTTGTAATTAGATCCATCTAGAGTATGTGCTACTATCGCTAAACCAGGATGATCGGCGGAGTGTAAGAAAAACGGACTATGAGTACTATCATAGGATTCCATTACCTCCGGTATCGTTCCTGACCTAGGATTGAGAATCGATCGGCGAAGAGACTGTGATTTCGTTGTCGTAGCATCAGGATCTTCGATTTCCGGTGATTCATGACGAATCCGAAGCTCAGATTCTGCGTCTTCGGTTTCCCATTCGCTTCACCATTTTTAACAAAATCGAGTTTGTCGAACACAGATCGTCGATAGAAGACTCGATTAATCGGTGAAATTTATCGAAATCGTGAAGAGAAGTGAAGATCTGAAGAAGAAATCAGAGAAATGAGCAGAAGAAAGCTCTGATGCCATATTAGAAAACAAGCATCGGATCTTTTGTAAAAGCTTTTTCTGGTTTCTCATTAGATCCAAATTGATTACAAAGTGTATATATACAATAAACCAATTAATCTAAACCAACTAAACCAAAGCTCTACATTGTAATTACAATTGACACTAAACCAAGTCTAAACCAGTTTCATAACTTTAATAACTTGTATTTTAATTTGTTTGCAGTATTTTGTAAAGAGATTTGTGAGCTCAAATGGTCTTTGACTCTTGAATAAAGGATTCAGTGAAATAGTTCTACTAATAAATAGTGGAGGAACATGGACTTTTAATACTATGTAAAGATTGTGAAAACTACATTATTCATCTATAGAAATGTTATTTTACTAAGAATTGAAAAGAAGGGAAAATACGTCAGCAGTGTATAGAGAATCGATAGCTTCATCTCCAAGGCATAACCCATTCCTGACAAACCTCTCACACCTTACAATTTAAAAAAGCTTCAAACTTGTAAGCTCATAGGTAAGAATATATCGGTCTGGTCTTGTCTTGTCATTTTGTTTATCTGCCTTTGGCTCGATTCTTGTGAAGATTCTTCACGAAGATCAACGGCTCTAAAAAGCAGAGGAAAAAGATAAACTCTATTGGATAGAAAATGGCGTGGAGAGGTCTAAAAAATTTTGGTGTTAGATTGACAAGAAAAAGTTTCTGGAAAAGGGGGGAAAAAGAAAAAGTTAAAAGTAAAACTTGAAACTATTCACCATCGATGAGAGATTCAAGACGAAGAAGACAAGTCTCTTTAAATTATGAACCTCTCTCATAAAGTTCTCACCTTTATAAAATCCAACATAAGATTTTCCGCTCATGTGAGATTTTCTCTTGAGGTGTTCAACAATGGCGGATCAATCTCTTCACTCTCCGATCAACCCACATTTCTTCCAGCCTCTTCTTCCCGGCTTCCACACTCACCTCGTACTCTCTTCTTCTTCTTTTTTTTTCCTTGTCTCAGAGCAGATTTTCTATAAAAATGTTTAATTTTGTTGCATGTTGCAGGACATTCCTGTAGCCTTCTTCTCGAAGCACATGGAAGGAAGAAACGACCAAAACAAGACTGCGAAACTAAGATCAGATGCGTCCGATAAAACATGGATTGTGAAGATGGACGGTTTGAAACTCACCGACGGGTGGGAAGATTTTGCAGTCGCGCATGATCTCAGAGTTGGTGACATCACCGTTTTCAGACATAAAGGAGGATTGGTGTTTCATGTCACAGCTTTGGGACCAAGTTGCTGCGAGATTCAATATACATCATCATCTCACAACATCGAGGATGATAGTGATGATCAAACCAACATTGGTAAACTTTTTCATCAATGTACTAAAATGCAAAATGAAAAGATGCAAAATGGAAGTTTTTGATTATTTCTTAGTTACAGGAAACAGTTCAAGAGAGAAGAGAAAGAGAGTGAAGAAGAATCAAAGAAAGGAAGTAGAGTCTTCATCAGACCATTCTCGTTTTGTGGCAAATGTCTCACCCTCGAGCCTAAGATTTGATCGACTGGTTAGATTTTTAGATTCCTATCATTTAAGCAAACAATCTCTTAGTATTATTAGTTTAAATATGTTAGTCTGAGAGACATTAATCAAACTCTGCGATGGGATTGCAGTATTTACCAACGAGTTTTGCGAGGCTAAACGGTCTGCACAAAATGAGCGGCAAGAAAATTGTTCTTCTTAACGAACAAGGAAGACCATGGAATTTGAATTTGAAATACAACAAAGCAGGCATGCATACTTATGCCAAACCCGGTTGGAGAAGATTCTGCGCTGCAAATGGGATGAAACGAGGTCAATATACATTCAAACTGGTCCGGAAATCTGGACCACCAGTCATCCGTTTGTGCCGCGCAGAACATAGACCAGAATCAGAATCAGAATCAGATCAAGAATCTTCACTACACCATTCTTGTTATGTGGGATCTGTCACTCCTTATAGCCTAAAAACTAGTAAACTGGTGAATACAAACTTTGGTTTATTCCTCTATCTCAAACCATACTGCTATAGTTTCACACATTCCCTGCTTACAGAAGGATCACTGGAACTTAATGTATTCTTTCTTGATATGTAATGTGGCGTTTTGCAGTATCTTCAAAGGAAGTTTGTGACAGCAAATGGTCTGGACAAAGGATGCAGTGAGATAGTTTTAAAGAATGAATGGGGAAGAAGATGGACTTTACCTTTGAAACACTACGAATCACTCAACCATACTTGTATCGGGCCAGGCTGGAAAACTTTCTGCCAAGTAAACGGGATCAAAGCTAGAGATTCCTTCATGTTTAAACTGGTTGAAACCGGGAAAAAGCCTGTTCTCTCTTTGTGCCCTTCCAACCGTGACAAAACACCATTAGAGCTTCCAGAAGATAGCGATGATGCAAATTCCCACTCCTCAAATACTAGCAGCGGAGGTGATGATGGTAGCAAATCCCAAGAAACTGAAAAGGAGAGTCTTGGAGACAAGAGCATCTCACAGGAATATTGCTGCGAGATGGAGAAAAAGATGAATTACTGGGGATGCAGAGCTTCATCTTCATATAGTCAAAACCAATTTGTGACATTAACTCTTACACCATATGCTGTTAGGAAATATAAACTGGTAAGTTGATGATAAACTCTGCCTCAAGGTTGTCCCTTGGTCTATTATTTTTTTTTTTTGTCTTTGCGCAGATTCTTCCGCTGGGTTTCACGCGGGTAAACGGCATCAACAAGCCAGGGAAGATAACTCTGTTGGGTCAAGACGGTGTAAAACGGCCGGTGGATCTTTTGCAGGACAAAAGCAGCGGAATAATGCGATTAGGAAAAGGGTGGAGAGATTTCTGTGAAGCTCAAGGCTTAAAGATAGGAGAGTCCTTTGTGTTGGAACTCATTTGGGAGGAAGAAGCAAGTCCGGTGCTTAAGTTCTGCACCAAAGTAATCTCTCTTTGAGACTGTTTCCAAAGAAGAATAATGTGGTGTTAGAAACAGTGACGCTACTTGCTCTGCGATATTTTCCCTATCTGTCAAGTTTCTTTTAGCTGCAAATATTTCTTAGATTTGTAGCAGCTTGTTGACTGCATTTCTCTTGTTGCTTCTGACTAGATGTCTACTTATCGGAGTCTTGTTATGAATTCCAGAAAACGTCAGAACTTACTACAACAGGTGTTTCCGATCGTACCTCTAGTGTTTGGAGAAAGGCGTCAATCTTCTGTTGGTTTGTGAACCTTTGGGAATTTTGTCATCACTTTGTGCTCCATAATCTCGTTCAAGACATTCTTCTACTGCAGGCAACAAAAGAAGCAAGTCTTCTGGTTTGCTCTCTTGGGGAGATTTCTTCTCCCAAGAGAGAAAGAAAATGAGGGCAGAGTATTCCCTGCGATTAACTCAGAGAGAGTTTGTTAATTATGGTTTGATGCATTCGAGACCAAGTTTCCGAGGAAACTATTAAGAGTTTCGAAAAGTAACAGTGAATCTCTTGTTTCTTTTGGCCTCACAGTGCAACTCAATTTCTTGCTTTTCTACTTAATTTGCTTCAATTAAGCATTTAGGCTCTTAACCTTTTTTTTCATGTTGCTCTTCTCCAACAAAGGAAAAGTAATATAGTGCGTGTCTTTTTAAGTTTAATCTATAAAAATAAGCTTGTTTTTTCTTTCTGCTGCCGGAAACTGCGAAAAGGGCAATACTTTCACATTCATTTAGTTTCTAGTTCCGAGAGTACATGCGCAAGCCAAAGATCTAAATGTACAAAACCCAGGAATAGAAGATTCCTTGAGTTGTGAAAAGAAAGAGTGGGATTGTTCCATCTAACCATCTTAGATGACTTTTTTCTTCTCCAAAAACGTCTTCAAATGCAGAAACTGCATCCCCGCGACTCCTAAGCATACGAAAAGAGAGAGGAAACTCAACCAGGCCATTTTCGAGTTTGTAGCCCGGTTCAGATTTTGCATCTCTTCCTCCCTGAGGAGACAAAACTCATCATATTATAACCACAAGTCCAGATTCAAAAACATTACTCGATTCAAGGAAAAAAGGTTGGATATTGGAGTCTTTCGAAAAACCCGGAAGCATAAAAAAGAAAAACTTTCTTTACCTGTCTCTGAGATAAAACATCTCTTCATGAATCGAGTTAACGGTTTCAATCAGTTGCTTTACCTCAAATTCCATGACCTTGGTACAAACGAATACAACACAGAAGAAGCATAAGAATCATGGAGATGAGAATAACATCAACATTCATCGTTCAACACAAAAGATAGTCTAAAACCGATTTATCGATCCCAACAAATCTTTCCCTATTCATTTGGATTCTGAGGCTCTACAATCTGATCTTTTGTACAGCAAATCCTAAAGCACTAACCTAAAACATTTCCAATTCCGGAACAATTTCTTTATCTAATTGATCAAAATCCAGGACTTTACCAACAATATGAAAAGTATATATAACTCACTTCGACTTGGCTCTTCTTGGCCACACTATTCCAGCTCTTAGAATGAACACCTGTTCTCCAATCCAAATCAATACTCAATGTAACCTCAGGTTTATGATCAACGGCAGTGAAACAAGCCATGTAATCTCCCGCTTCCACCGCCGTGAAAGCGAATTGCCCCGATTCCACATCTTCCGCGTGGTGATACGTGTTCCCGTAACTCGATGTCACCTGTGTGTGTGTATATACGCTCAATCGACAGAAACAAAATCGAGAAAATTTCAAATCCAGAAAATCGGAGTTACCCTGATTGAGATCTTGTGAGACGGAGGTGAAGGATGAGCTTCGTTGGGGTTAACGACGCTGTATTTTCCGACGGTCATGGAATTGCTTTTGATGTCCTCCGATATACATTTTGTTCGACCCGATTGCAATTCGAAGTGTAGAGATTGAGAAACTCGCGATGAAATCACTATGCATAACAGGAACGTCCATAGATTAACTGATCGGAGAACCATGGCGAAACTTCAAAAAGAGAGATCCTTGTTTGTCGTGTTGCAGAGAGTTGGTGGGAGATTGAAGACGAACTCAAGGGACGAACAGAACCATGGTTGAAGGAGTTTTGACACGTGTATATGTCTTATTGGTTAAGACACGTCGAAGGGAATTTCGAACCGTCTGTGTCATCTAGAGTTTTCGTTTTCTTAAAGGCTGAGTTTGACTTTTGAGATAACACGAGACTTTAAGATTTTCTGATTTTTTTTTAACTGGATAATTAGGCCCATTAAGACTTGATATGTACTTAATGTCAGGATTTGGTGGATGATAAAAACATTGTGTTTTAAGTAAGTATGATTGTGATTACTAATTACTAATTCTCCGACTGTTAAAGTTAAGAGTGGTGCATGTTAAGAGATTAAAGAGAATTGAGTTGATTATTAAAGTGGATTTAACTTTGGAAGATTTTGATAAATACCCCAAATTTTATTGTAAATTTGAAAATTACATTTAATTTTATTGAAATTTGAAAACTAAAGTACGGAAATACTTTTATACATATTTAACTCATTATTTATTATTATATAAATAAATTTAATTTAAATAATTTAAAATTATTAAATTTAAATTCAAAATTATGTTTAAACTAATTAATTTCAGTTCTAAATTTTAATTTCGGATTTTTTTTTTAAATATATTGTTAATTAATAATTATCTAAAATATAAAATTTTGACTAAATAAAAAAAAATTAGTCAGGTCGACTTATTTTAAAATATTCGACTTATATTTTTTGTTGGTTGATTTTTGTACTTTGTCGGCATATTTAAACAATTGATTTATTTTATTATTTTCATCTACTTAATTTTATCTTTTGCCAACATATTTTAAACAGTCGACTTATATTTTGGTTGATTGGTTTTTTACTTTGTCGACTTATTTAAACTATTGACTTCTTTTTTATATTTATCGACTTAATTTTTTTTTCACCGACTTATTTAAACAGTCGACTTATATTTTGGTTGGTTGATTTTTTACTTTGTCGATTTATTTAAACTGTTGACTAATTTTTTATGTTCATTGACTTAATATTTTTTTTTGTCGACTTATACTTTGATTGGTTGATTTTACTTTGTCGACTTATTTAAACCATTGATTTATTTTTTTTATGTTTGTCGACTTAATTTTTTAATTCGTCGACTAATTTTCAAACAGTCGACTTATTTTTTTGTTAGTTAATTTTTTACATTGTCGACTTATTTAAACAATTGACTTAATTTTTTTGTTCATTGAGTTAATATTTTTTTTGTTGATATATTTTAATATGTCGACTTATATTTTGATTGGTTGATTTTTTTTTTACTTTGTCGACTTGTTTAAACCATTGCCTTAATTTTTTATGTTTGTCGACTTAACAAATTAATTAAATAATAAATTTAAATTAATTTGTTATTCATTTTAAATAATAAAATGTAAATTCGTAATTTAAAAAAAAAATTCGTAATTAATTAAAAATTAATTATATTTTAAATTATTCATTATCTTATATCTTTCCAAAATCTAAAAAAGAAAATCAAAATATTTTAAATTAATCATTATCTAATATTTTAAATTAATCATTATTTTTTGATGAGTTTTGAGATTTAAAAAACAAAATACAAGATTACTTGTTAATTTAAAATTATTAGCTAACATTTAAAAAAAAACAAATTAACAAAAAAAAATTAATTTTTTTTCTAAATTTTTAGATTGCCTAGGGACAAAAATGTATTCTTAACAATAAAAATGATATATCTCAAATTTTTAAAAAATTTAGTATAGATTTCAAATTACTAATAAAATTTAGGGTATACAATCCAATTTTCTCAATTATAATTTCATTAATTTTTTACTTACAGTTAGGATAGGTCAATCCCAAATCCCATAACCCAGTGACCCAAAAGATATTCTGATTTTTTTTTTCCGGATCAGGTTTGAAAAAATTGTCTGCAAATTAAACAGATGGAATAACAAAATCTCAATCCACAAATTTCATCGACCTGGTTTGCATTTAAAACCACGTTTTTCTAACGTTCTCCGCTAAAACTTTCTCATTAGATACACCATTATTAGGGCATCTTATTCGATCAAACTATGACGAATAACCAACAGTAACTAGCATTACCGTTTTCCTTTTATACTCGAAGGCATATACCTTATAAAAGTAGAAACCGTTGGCCCACTTCAAGGATCTGAAGTTGTTCCTAGGCCTAGTTGTTCCAAAGGTGTGCTCTATGTTTAAAGTGTTCTCGAATGAAGAATCTTGCTTGTTCTTAAAGCTAATATATTACACACTATATTGCATTAGATCCTTATCTATCATTAGACCAAATTTTTAGACTTATGTGTAGAAGATATTAAAATTGGCCAAACCTCACAGAATATATTTATATATTCTCGGAAAAGACATAAAGAAAAGGGAATCGGATTCACCCTCATCGTTTTAAATTGACTTCAACCACATGACATCTCTTATATAAAGATACTTCCGATAGTTTTCAAAGGTATCTCTAACAAAACCATACTCTGAACAAAAAAAAGAGCTAAAGGTTTTTACTTTGCAGAAGTAGAATGGTACTTGAAAACTCCTCCAATCATAAATCTCATCATCATCATCACCAGAACTCGATGAAGGAGTCCCGAGCTGTTTTTGCAGCTGAAGAACCCATTCAGGTCTTCGAGTATGCAGATATGAGGAGGACTAGGAGCGAGAAGATGGGTACGAGAGAGGTTGCGAAAGAAGAGGATGTTGACAAGGAAGCAGAGGAATTCATCAAGTTTGAGCATAGGAAGTTCAGTAAGTGGATGACTAAGAGCGCCTAGATCTATTGATGAAGAATGAGTACCATATATTCTATATAGATTGTATTAAATGATATTGTGTTCTACTTCTGGTTTTTATTTTGGTTTTGTAACAAAATGGATGTTGTTTCTTTTTGGCTAAAAAAGTGCATATGGAAATAAGACTATACTTGGTAATTTACTGGACTTTCGGATCCTGTCCCATTTAAATGCAAAAGATATCATATTTCCAGGTTTTAGCAGTTTTGATGGATTATACTAGGTGATGAGTGTTCGATTTGCGGTTTAGTCAACCCAAACATGCTGGTCCGGTTTGGGAGGACCAGTCCAACGTTTCCGGATTTAAGAGGCTGGTCGCAGTCCAACGTTTCAGATATCTTGTCTTAAATGAAAAGTTGAGCTCATTTTCATATGTTTTTCAATGTAGGAAAAAACCCAAAAGAATTCTTCCAAATTTTGAGGTTGAAAGCTTATTGCTTCATCTATCTGTCTATGTTCTAAACTGGACCTGGTTATCACATTATTCAATAAGAAACAAGAATGCAAGATATATCAGATTTTAAGCATATAGTTTTTTTCTAAAATGTAGACACAAAAGCTTGCATTAGACAAAACAAAGCAACTCAAGTCCATCTTTATTATGTAAAAACCCCTTTTCCAAACCAAAAAAGGGGAAAAACATAAAACACCAAAGGGTAAAACAGAGGATATAAAATGTGGTATTTTCCTATATCATCATAACAAAGCAAGAAAAAGGAAAGTGTTAAACAAGATTCCACCACTAGAATTGACCTGCAAAGAGGACATGTCGTGTGGTTATTACCAAACCAGTTGTCTAGACTTCTTCTTCTTCTTCTTCAACAGAGTGATTGAAACAATCGTGTTCATCACCAGAAGTGGCAGTACTCCTTCTGACGCTATTGGAAAATACGAAAGACCCATTTTTCTTCTTTCTAACTTCTTATTGTATTGTATTCACAGAGATTGAAAGTTCGAGAGTTGAAAATCCTCAAAAAGGAGAGAATTGAGAGAGAGGAAGGATAGGCGCCACTCATGTTCCGATGGGCAATGGGGTTTATAACTAGCGATGGTCTAAACACGTGTCATCATGAGAGTGGTTGTCGTTAGAGACTCAACCCTCTCAATGATTGTGTATAGGTGGGGTTTCGTCTTTTATAACAACGAAAATTTTTTTAAAAAAAATTGTGCGTCTCTTCTCTCTGTTTTGTTGTTCTATGGTCTGTTCGTTGATCTGCTGTTTCTCTGACACGTGTTGTGATCAGCCAACCAAGTGATGCGTTGTGGAGAGTTTCTTGGTATCCCGAGGTCGCCTCACAATCGACACGTGGAGACTCAAACATTCACGATTGCTAAGTAAGAATGCCACGTCACCTGCACGGACGTGCTGACACAACAAATTGGACAAATCTTTCCAACTCCACACATCTGTTCTGTTTCACTTCCTCACAAATATTTATTGTTGACAATCCTCTTTCTATTATTATTCAATGGAATCTGATTGTTGCGAGGATCAAAAAGATGGGTTATATATATATATATTACCTATAAAGATCTATATGTAATATGTTAAGAAACATCTTAAAATCTCCTGGCTACAACTAATATGGTCATGTTCTATTGAAAGGTGGTTGAATTGGATGGACTTTCAACTTGTAACAATTTGAAATAATCCTTCTCCGCGTTTTCCACTCTGCTCTCGAATATTTTCCATTCCATATGGCATCTATCCCTCACCTGCAAAACCACAACCACTCGCACACATTTAACACATATGGTGGACCCATCTAGTTGCTTCCTTGTCAATGTTTTGTTCTAGAAAACACATGAAACTCTCAAAAGTACAAGACCAAGCTTCTTATTAAGACAAGACAAAGACAAGACCAAGCTTTCTTACCCCTTGCCATGGCGCTTTCCCGTTATCTGCCTTTCCCTGACTGCCAAGGGAAGGGATAAATTGATGAACGATCCACTGAGAGTCTACTATTCCTATCTTCTCATGTGCAGGCTCCTTCAATTTTACATTATAAACATGGAAGCCTCTTCATTAATCGGTCAAACTTGCAAGAAAATTTATACAAACACTAAGTAATTTTTTATGTACCTCAACACATCTTCTGAGTGCAAAGTCGAGACCCCAACCGTGAACCAAATCATTCTGTTTTTGGTTCATATATAAATAGAAAATGTATCTTCATACATAAAGACGAAAAAAGATAGGGAAGAAGCCAGGCGATGATAAAGTAATTGTAACCTGGATCATATGCCACACACAGCGCCACGCATCTCTTGAGAATACAGGAGCCATAATCTCCACGAATCTATGGTTTTATGAAACACACAAATGAAGTTACTATGGTTAATATGTGGAAATGTGAAACTTGAGTTTGATAGAGAAAGATTTTTTTTTAACATACGCAGCACATGGAGGCCGAGGAGGATGAGAGCACCATTCCAGTTTCTCATCTGTTTCCCTGATAAGATTCAAAGCCATATATATAACATGTTTGTAATGTAACAAAAATCATGTTAGAGAGGAAGTTCTAAGTCATATATACTGCTTATGGACTTCACTATCTTCTCTTCTTTTAGTGATCTGCCATGTAAATCCTTTCTCTGGGTCCAAACCAGGCTGCGAAATCTCAAGGCCATGCTTCTTCACCATATGTATGTATCTGCAACAATATATATAGTTACAAAATTGATTAGGCTCAAGAAAAATGGAAGTGAGTGTAAATGAAACTCACTCTTCTGCGTCAAAGTGATCGACTCCAAGATCTTCATCCCATATGAATATATAATCGTATCGTGCTACAATGTCAGGGTGCAAGAACCTCTTTGCATACCACCTTAAATTCACAATATCAGAGTCAATAAAGTCATAAATCATATAACCAGAGAAACAAAGGAGGTTTAATCAAAGATCTTGATACCATTTAGTCTGCTTCAGGACGCTAATGTGTATTGCCTTCTTTGACCAATCAAACTCATCATTCCACTTGCTTGTTCTCCCATCGTAATGGAACAGAACAATTGTAAAGTTGTCTGAAAACTTTTTTTGAGAAGAAGAAACATAATGAGTTTATTATTATTAAGAAAAAAACAGAAAACAAAAAAGAGCATCAAGCAACCTTCTTAACACATTCATCTATATTGTATCTCTGGTTATAACCCACTGTAAATGTTACTAGATATCTTGGTTGCTTCTTCAAATCCTGAGAAAATAGAGAAAAAAAATTGAAGCTAATGATCACACATGAAACTTGGAAAACCCAAGAATGAGATTGTGTTTTGAGCAACAAACCTCTAGAGGCCCCCCCCACAATCTGCGCAAGTACAAGTCTGATTCGGATGCAATAATACCGGGAGGCAATCTCTCAGCGCCTCGAGGATTTGAAGGAACCCATATCTGCACAAATTGTGAATCACAAGATTGGGTTTTGTTCTTGAAAGATGCAAACAAATGTGTAAATTTCTTAAAACAACTATACAAAAAACATGCCTTTGAGATATCGATGGCCTTGAAAGGAGTTGCAATTTCTGAGTCTCGATGTGAGATAGCAATGGAATGAAGAAGGTTTTTCGGGAGACTCCCCTACACACAATATAAAATGGCAACAGATGGAGAAAGATCTAAGAAGAAAGATGAAGAGATTGAAGATAAAGAAGATTAACCTTAGTGATCCATAGAGATGGAAAAGATAATCCAAGAAGAATGCCAAAAGTTACAGCAAACAAAGCAGTTGCAAGAAGCTTCATGCCATGATCTTCTGATCTCCTACTACTAATTGGGCTGTAATAACAACAATAATCATCATCTACGTCTGAAGAGAGAAGAAGAAAAGAAACGAGATAAAGAGGCTTTTTTACCTGCGTGACAAGATTCCCATAGTTTAGTTTTAATTACAACTTTTTAATTATAAGCTCCAAATATCATCAACACCATGCATCACTCCTATTTATTGATAAACAAACTGTAATCACTCGCAGCGAAACAATGAAAACACGAATGATCTAATCAAAGACTCAATTTTGCTTATCACCTAGATTAACAAAACAATGCTATATTCACGTGTGATCAGAAATATTGATAAGCCATAATTTTTCTCGGCGACAAAACACGAACGTGATACAAAGAAAATATATGTTTTTATTTTAAAAATAATAATAACATGACATTACAAAGCAGCGAGTAGAACACCACGAAAATTTGTGACGAGAAACGGATTTCAATCAAATTAATGATAGTTATTGGAGATCCTTGTTGCTCCGGCGATCCCCAGTATTCAGAGCAGACGTGGTTTTGGTTTTGTCTGAAAGGAAAACTAAAAATAAAATAAATTAAAATTTTATAATCTCTATTGTTTCCCAGCTAAACAAAATAAAATAGCTGCCAATTGGTTTTCTTTTGTGGAATTTTCAGATTTTCTGTGATATGATTAGTGATTCAGCACATGGAAATGGAAGCCAAAACGGGGAGTTTTTTCAATTTTTTAGAAATTTTCAACTAATTGGCTTTAATTTTGGTACTTACTCATATGGGGAGCAATATTTTTCCATTTTAGCAGAGATCTTAATGAGTAATGACACTAAACATAACCGAAGAAGGAAAAGATCAAGAAGTAATAATAACTTTTAAGTACCTGTTTGAACGGTTCAAAAGTCAATGCTATATTTATATACCACCTTTTTGGGCAACTATTTTGGGCATATATTACAATATTTATCACATTTAGTTTTTTGAAACAAAATAACTATTTTATGCAGATATCTGTTACAATAATTAAAAAAATAGCAACTTATCTTTTATTATGCAATTTGTTTTTTCTTCAGTATATATGTGGTCCCATTTGAACAAAAAGTTTAGAAAAAAGTAAATATAAATTGAAGTATATTCATGAAGTCATTACAAATAATCACACATAGTTTATTATTAGTAATATTTGTTTTACAGCAGTATTATATCATTATTTATGGTATTAAAAGTTATAATATTAATATCCACATAAATTTTAAAGAAATATAAGTAATAATGATTGTTTAGAGGAAACATTCGTTTGTGGAATTATCTAACGACATATATTTGACCAGTCGAAATGGTGTCGCGTTTTAGATTTATTAGAAAACCCGTTGAGTGGGCTACTCGACTGCTACACTCACCCTCAGGAATTAATCGGATGGTAAAAATCCGGATCATTCCCTAGTTATCAAAAAAAAAAAAAAATCGTTTGTGGGTCTGTCCATAAGAGGACAAGTATTCTACGAGTAAGAATCAAACATGTAAAAGTCTAAGAAGTAAGAACATTACTGTGGCATTTTTGCAGATTTTTCGACGTTCACATCAATATTTTAAACTGAGAAATTTAGTAAAAAAATCGTAAGAAATCAGGGGTTTGGCTTCTCCCTGATGCCGAGCCAGGAGTTTGGCTCGTCGCTGCTTCTTCCTGACGCCGAGCCAAGCTAACCGTTTCTCCCTGATGCCGAGCCAAGTGTTGGTTTGTCGCCGAGCCGGAGAGTTGGTTCGTCAACATTATCTTGGTGCGCCACCAAATGTTTTGGCTCATCGCCATTATCTTGGTGCACCACCAAATATTTTTGGCTCGTCGCCAGAATGTTTGGCTCATCACCGTTATCTTGGTGCGCCACCAAGTATTTTGGCTTCTCGCCGTTATCTTGGCGCACCACCAAGTTTGGCTAGGCCTAATTTACTTAGCCATTTTCGGTGGACAATCTCGAGGGGGTGGAAATTGACCCCAACATCTGACATGGATAAGGATATGTAAGCAACCAAAAGGGATCAATAGAACAAAGATGATCAAAGGAAATAACCGGAGACGAAGTAGTTGGAGCAATCAAGATTTGGAAGGTCAACTAGAAGATTGACAGAGCGGCCGACATGGCAAGAAAGGGTGTCAAATTAAGGATTGACAGACCAAGTCATGAACAACTGGGACCAATAAGGGAAACTTATGGAGGTTCGTTGGTCAGAGAGATCAAGAGTGGGATCAAAAGAACTCAAGGGAGTATGTATACAAGGGATCGATGTCAAAGACGTCAAGAATATAGTACGGTGCAAAAAGGATGGAACCTTATGCATACAGTTATGGAAACACCTAAGAAGATGGATGGTCAAAGACATAGCGCCTCTGGATCAAGAAATTTCATTCTTACTCGGAGAGCAAAGGACCAGATCAAGATAGTTAGACCTAAGAGTGGTCGGGAACTGTAAGTGTTTGGCCTGAGTAGGAAAGACATGGGGGAAAGCTCAAGGAAGCAAAAAGAAGATTGTTACTCGAGAAACATATCTACTGGATCAGGCGGATCAAGATTTTGGTCATGGAGTTTCCCAACTAGTTGCCAAGTATGGCACGACCGAAAATGATGGAAGGCGTGGAATGCTGAAATCAACGTGATGGATTAAGCAAGAGAATAGCAAACAAATGCATGAGAAAACAAATCAGCCGAAGAAAGTATGAGTTAGTTGGTGGAATTAACTTCCTACCGCGTCAGATAAGGATTCAGTCGGGGCCAAGGTATCAGTTTGATCCGGAAGTGGTGTAGTTTCCCCAGATGAATCAGAGGTGTCAAGGAAAGAAAAAATGGTCGAAGGCGTTGCAGTAGGTGCGGAAAATATCAGTGCGTCGAGGTAGTTGGGAACTAGCCAAGGCAGATGCGTTTCATCGAAGAATGGGAATGTCAGATCAAATAAAGGAAGGAGGATCAAGAGATTGTGATTATGGTTAGTGAATGGTGAAGAAGGGATCAACAAGACACTCTGAGTCTAAGAGAATTCGGGACGAATTCTATTAAGGGAGAGAGAATGTAATGACCCTGATAAGAGCTAAGAACGGCCGTGGATCCAACCTTGGAAAGTTTAGGGAATCAAGTCGTGAGAGTTGGGATGACTCGAGGAGACTTTGAAAAGAGTTACGATCGAGGAAAATCTCAATTGGATCGGAGAAATTCAGAGTTGGATCAAGGCACTTGGCCAATGGCACGGTTCGAGCAAGCCGCGATCCAACCCAAGCCAACAAAGGACGTTGGGATCATTCAGTGGAAATTATTTAGGCTTGGATCAAGGGGAACCATCTGGATCCAAAGAGGAGTAAGCCTAAGTGGAGTTGACTGTGAAATGTTAAGTTGGGTCGAAAGTTGTGGTTGCATCGACCTGCATTGTAGTGACCTTGGTGATCCATAAGGACGGTCAGAGGAACCAAAGTCTTTTTACTTGGAAAAGTTAGGAATGGCATAAAAAGGGAACTTGGTCGAGAGATATTTAGTTTGGGTCGAGGAATTATTAATCTGGATCGAGAAAAGTTCGTTGGGTCGAGAATTCTTACCCTTGGGTCGAGTCAGTACGACCAACTATCGAGAAAATTTGATGGGTCGAGAATTGCTACCCCTGGGTCGAGCTAGTATGACCCACAGTCGAGAAAATCCAGTCTGGGTTGAGGAAAACTGAATCTGAGTCGAGGAAATTTAATTTGGGTCCAGAAAAATGCTTAAGGGTCGACAGACTGGTGTGTGTACGGAGTCTCTAGTTTATGACTTGGTTGAGCATAGCTAATTTTGAGACCATGTGTGAAATGTGAATTTGGTAGGGTTACTATGCATGTTATCCTTAGATGCATGCATATTTAATAACCTAATGTTGTGAGGCGGTTCAACAATCTCGGATGGATCGTGGTTAACGGCACCCTTGGGTGATATGGGATAACCACGCAAGCACGGAGGGTACTGGGGTAGATCCCTTGGCTGTGCATACACGACGGTGTATGAGTTTAATGGGGGAACTGGGATATTGTTTGCCTTTGTGGCTGCAATTCTGCGGGTTGCCCGGGAATGGACGACAGAAGGCCTTGATGATGATATGGAATTCGGATTGCATTGCATATAGACTTGGTGGTCCATGTTGTGTAATCAATTCTTTGATTACTTGTCCTATGGAGTGTCTGGTCCTGATTGTTGGTTCTTGTTGACTGTTCTGTGATTGATCGCATCTTGAGTGAGATGCCTTGTTATTAGATTGTTGTCTTGATAGATTGCTGAGTTTTGATTGTTATTTTGGGTTTGGTTGGGAATGATTATGCATGTTAGAGGAGCCAAACTCACTGAGTAATGCTAGATTACTCACTCCTCATAATTTGTTGCAGGTAACTAGTAGTCGGGAAAGCCTTAGAGGGAACATCAGACGTTAGGCCATCGGTGTAGTTTGTGTTGCTTTTGTAAAATGGAATATTGTTTAGTATATATGAATTTGACTCGGGTACCCAAAGTTATATTGTTTTGGTAACATTTTGATAATGTAGTATACTAAGTATAAATAAAGAATGGTTTTTCTTAAAGCTACGAGTGTCTAATGGTATTAGCTTTGTCCGAGCTAACATAACTCTTATCTCTGGAACGGGTTGGCAAGCCTTAGGCCAGACTCAAGAGGGACGGAAAGATGGGTGGACAGACCGGAACCTCGGATTTGTTCCAAGGATTTTGGTCTGACCGTCCGTCCTGTTCGTCAGGTTTGTGACATTCTCGAGCTGTTAGGTTCTTAGATCGGTTCGGGGGTGTTACAGACATCTCATTGTAAGCCTTGTCCCTTAGCAGAGTGTCCACTGGAGGAAGACGGTCCCAGGGCAAGCAGATGCATAAGCATCATTGTATACTCTCTCTCGACAACAGGAAGAGCAGGCTCGGTGGACAATGGAGTCGGCTCGGGAACGCTTCGAGAAGAGACAGTATGACGACGTCTCTTCGACACTTCATCACTAGCGGGATCCTTTCCCTTATCATCTTTCGATGTCGGCCTTTTACGGCTCGGTCCTATTTTGCCCTTATTTTTGCCCTTGCTCTCGTCCTTATGCGGCAATAGAGTGGACTCGGGGGGGGGGGGGGGGGGCGAAGCCCCATAACAACCTTTTACGGGGCCAAAGCTTTAGGATTTGGCTCGGGAAAATTGCCAGCATGAGGTTTTGGATCGGAGATAGGGATATCATTAGCTCGAGGGATCGGGGCTTGGATTGTACTAAGCGCTTTGGCCTGTTTTGCCCTTTCCCTAGCTTCTGCTTCAGCTTTAGCTTTTGCTGCAGCTCTATCTCTGAAAGTAGGTCTCCCCATGATACCGTCCGAAGAGCAAGAAAAAGAGGATCGATCAACATATTGACCTTCGAAAAAGGCTCGGGCTCTCTCAACTCGCTGAAGATCAAAGTCTCTCTTCCAATTGCACTTCCGAGCCGAAAGTTCTTTATGGATTGAAGACAGGTTGGGGGGCAACGAGAGTTGGAGATGACGAGCTGCAAAAGAAGAAGGGTACAAGCAAAACCATAAATATACCGCGTATATATAAAAAAAACCGAGCCATAGCCCAAAACAAACTACGGATCGGCTACCAAGTGTTCCCCAGCTCGTCTTGATTAAACAAAGGCATCTTGGGCCCACTGACACCTCGGTAATAGGGACAAAGAAAAAATAATCTTCCCAGTAATCATCGTTGCCCGGGAACCCTTCTATGATCTTCCTCTTGGATTTACTAGATACATAGTATTTCAACTCCTCCGCCTTACCGCGTTGTCTGAATTGAAACTGACGAGCTGGGGGGCTAACTGTTGGGGTCAATTTCACCCCTCTGAAATTAACGAATGAGAAAATGTCTGAGTGTCGAAATGAGCATAACCTGATCCATGAAGCATGTTGTACCCAAGCCGAATCCAGAAAAATGGCTCGGGTAAACCGTGGCATGGTGAGGCCCGAGCCAAACGGCTCGGGTGAACCATAGGAGGGATACCAAAACCAGAAAATGACTCGGGTGAACCGATGATGGTTTCAGCCAAAACCCGAGCCGTGAGAGGAGAAATATTAACCCGAGCTACGCAAGCAGAACATAACGCAACCCGAGCCATTGGAGAGCTAAGTCCGAGCCGTATACACCCGAACCAAACCAATGTATTCGTTTCTAAGCCAAGGGGCTCGGCCCACCTTTCCGAATCAAAGAGCTCGGCCCATCACACGAGCCGAAAGAATCCAATGGGTAGAGCCTATGCAAAGGGCCCAGAGACATTCGAATTAACTTAGGAGAAGTCGGCAAATAAAAAGGAAAAGATAAACACAAAGAAAGGATGGGAGACGAAGAGGCGAAAAATAAGGAAATTTTCTTAATTGTTTAAGAATAGGCCTAGCTGACTTAAACTTAGATAAATACTCATGTACATCTTTTGGAAGGAGGATCCGCAATTTTACCTAGCAAATACTTGTTATTCTCTCTGCAATAGCTTTCAAAACAACTTTAATAAAAATACCATCTTTGGATCTCTGTTTGTGCTTTCGTGGTTTTTACTCAGAAGTTTCTTATCTCTTAAAAAGTCTAACCAAATTCAATTGTGGATTTACACTCCCACATATATGACATTTGTATGAATTCTGGTACCTCAGCAGGTCTTCGGAGAATGGCTTTGGTGCTTGTTGACTTGCTGATTGCACATGCATGGCTACCCATTAGTATAAATCAATAATAAGTATATAAGATGAGAAATGGTAGAGATTACAGTATGAAACCGATAGAAGATGGACTACCAGATGATAGACCTCCTGGATGTGGACTCCCATATGCTTGAATCGAGCCCAACTGTTTTGGAACATCATCGTTGTTTCGAAAAACACTAGTCATTGCTTTTAGTAGCTATAGTTTATCCTCATTGGTGCCTCCAGCTATTCAATGAAATACTTACGCCAAAATACTTGCTCTTTAAGTTTATTAAGGCACTTCCAATAAAATTTAGTGTGCTTTGGAAGCTCTAGAGCAAGGAATATTACTTCAGCCTTTTTGAATTCATCATAATCTTCTTGGTCAAAACTACCTGGATGAAGTTGTTGCAAACTTTGTCGTTGAAATTCTTGAAAGCAAGTTATGGTATCTTGTATGGTTGTCTCAAATGATTGTTTTCTATGACTTCTATTCGCACTACTCCCACGTCTGAAACTAGAGTCTGAACTACTCCCACGTCTGTCACTAGAATGCGAACTCACCCTATGTCTGCCACGTTGATCATCTCTTCCAGTAGGGACTCGGAATGTATCACATGTGAATGAATTTGAAGGGGGTGTATCATCATCAAGATCAACACGATACACTTCTTCATTTCTTTTCGCCTCGAGTTCATGAGGCATATTACCACCTTCGATGTCAGAGTAACCATGCATGGCATCATTCGCCCATCCCTCGTTCATTATCTCTTCTCTTCTTTGTCGGGAGGACTGTTGAGGTTGTGAATAAATATCGTGTAATGCGAGATATCGTACCATCACATCCCAAAACTGTGGTGGTTTTCGGTTGAATGATCTTGTTATTTTGCATTCGTATAAAACAATATATATATAATTTTTTTAATATCACAAAACCAATACATGTGTGTTAATATTAGTATATATAATTAGAAAATTATGATTTATTACCAACTCATGGCCCTCCCACCACTCATCTGATGCATAAATCTTGGATGTCTCAGGATCAACCGAGATACCAGTGAAATTCATCAGAAACTTCCACCTCTTGTACGCTTTTTTGAAGTCATCTAGTTTGTTTTAAAAAAACCCGTAAGTTATATTCATATTAAATGTAAGGTTAAATTTTCAACCATGTACTCTCTACCAAGGGCCCTAGGATCCTTAAGAGTGTAATTATTCATCGAAATTGCATGATGAAACAATTCGATCAATTTTTTTTCTTGTTCATAAGTCCATTTATGCCTCGGTGTGCTCTATAAATATTTGAAATTTGTAGAATTAGTTTTATTTTCTTTTCAAAACTCTAAATAATATGAAATTTGCTATAAAACAAAATAAAATACATACTCTCGCTGTTGTTTCATTGGGAGCATTTGTGCCTCTTTGTTCGGAAGTATTTGTGTTCGATCAACGACTAGACGACATATCTGCAATTATCAACATGATATCAATGATATTAATTCTCGCCATCACTTTTATCGGTAATGAATAAGAGAAGTAAAAACTAAATTTTTTTAAATTATTAGTATTTATTTAGATTTTTTATAACTGAAACCATTTTAATATTTTTTTCCAAATGAAGCAAAATGGAAGTACATTACCATTTATTAGCATGACTTTGAAATCAAAATTTATATAATTTTATGCTTACATTGATTTAAGTCATCTCGTTTCACTTTTTAAAGTATATAACTTTGAAAAAATAATTAAATGTTCACATTTTCAATTACGTATATCTTCCTAATAAAACATGTCAATTTTGAGTAATTGTAATTTGAACAAATTATAAGCATATATGAGTGCATATATTTTATTTAAAGACTACAACTAAAAAGGAAGTTATGAAAAAAAAATATCAAATTTTGTTCGGCCAAATGATTATTATAATACAAATGCTTATGTCTCAGTTATAAAAATTGATTATTTTTTTAAAATGGTGAACATAAATATTTATGTAAAATTAGATGTCATACCATTTTTGGAATCAATTTAAACATCATATTACTGATATGTTAATCAAATCTCACAATTACAAATATATACCATTCATATAAATTTTTATTGATTAAAAAAAAAAGTGCCTGAAGAATCTTCAAAACTAATAATAGATGTTGTATTTTGAATGAAGTATTGGCGAAGTTGTGAGTGAGAATTATGATGCAGTTGAGTGAATATTTTGTTTATATAGACAAAGATGATAACAATACAGATTTTTGTGTATTTTTCATATAAAAAAAAAAAAATACTATTCAAGTCAACTTTCACTAGTTTTTCCCTCCTACCAATACATTTTCTTTGGCATGTGCGGTTTGTTTATTTATTTTATCTTTTCATTGGCCTTGTCCCACCTTTGTCAATTTTTTTCTTTTTTTTCATTTTTCTTTTTCCAAAAATTAAAAATACAAAATTGTTGTGAATGATGACATTTATATCTCCTGCACCTCAAACCACTTTACATATTCAAGGCCTAAGTCCCAAAACTATTTATTTTCTTACAAAAACGGGTTTTACATGTAATAACTAAACACACTAAGTAGAATTTAACTTACATGTGAAAAAAAAACCTAATAGTTTGTATTAAATTCATTTTTGGTTTTAAATACAGACTAATAGAGTTTTTTTTTTTACATGCAAAATCAAATTCTACTTGCGTGTGTCTGACTATTCGATTTCAAAAAAAAAAAGCATTTATTTGAAGTCTGTAGTTGGCAATTATTAAACAGCCTAGAAAGATGGTTTAATATCGATAACTTTTATCTTTCACATGGTCCCATTTCTTTTGAGTGAACAGGGTGGAAAACCACTTTAGCATACTAAATTGGCAAACTAACTAAAGATTTTATGGAACAAAAACCGATATTTGAAAAAAATGAGTAATTGGAGGCCATAGCAAAGGATTATAGTATATTTTGTTATATAACCACGCAACTATTCAAGTCTAGAAACTGAGTGTTTTATTCCCAAAACACCCCTACTTACCGGTTGAGTTCACCTACTGAGATGGCATGTGAAGCTTGGTATATGTGTCAGAAAACATAATGTCTATCCTGTTGATATCTATCTTTGGATTCTGATTCATAGTGTATTCAAAAAGCAGTGTTAATTTGAAAACATTTAAAAGAATATTCAAAAAAGAGCAATGTTATCAGAACTGTCTTAAACACCATTAGAGAGCTCTGTTTCGAAATTACAGAATCTCTCAGTAGAACTCAGCATCTGGGGAGTCATTGGTTTGGAATTTTTGATTTGATTAACAATTTCAGAATCTACCATTAGTGAGGGAGCTGTTGTGAAGGTATGTGAATTATGATTTTTTCGCAACTCAAACTTAGCTTAAATCTCTGATGATTGATCAAATTTGTATGCTGGTTTGTTTGTCTAGATGAGTGAAGTAAGCTTGCCGGAAAGAATTTTCGCCGTCGGAGAAGAACCAAATGGAGAGAGATTAACCTTGTATCACAAAGCTTGGCGGATTAAATCAATCGTGGCCGCGCTTGATGTAGAAGAGATCGACTTCCTGCGTAGATCGATATTTGGGAAACTAATTGCAAACAGTCATTCTTATGGAGATTTGGACGTTTTATTATCACAAAACAGTTAAATATCGCGAAGAAACACGAGCTTTGGATATTGTTTGCAGGGAGACTGATTCAATTCATGTTGAGAAAGTACGTAATCATGACTGGTCTTCCGTGTGGCAAGTTCCTTAAGAAGTCGAAGAAGAAGACAAAAAAATATAATTAAAAAGACGCCTTACTGGCCTTCTCTCTTTGGGAATCTGGAGTCAGTCACGGTTGATTGTGTTACAAAGATGCTCAAGAGGAAAACCGTGACTGACAAAGAAATTAGAATCAAGTACGCTTGTCTAGCAATTGTTGCATTTGTCTTGTTGCCGATATCCCACAACCCAAGATTGTAAAACCACACGCTGAGATCATTAGAGACATTGATGATTTTTTTCGTATCCATGGGGTAGGCTTGCGTTCGACATGACGATGTAGACCATCAAATCCAGGGATGTGCTTGGTCTAGCACAGAGCACCATCGATGTGAAAGGATTTGTGTTTGCTCTGCAATTAGCCATGGTTGAAGCGGGTCCCGGCCCTAACTGAAGTGGTCCAAGTCAATGAACCACCTTCATCTGATTCTGAGGGTGAATGAGAAAAGGAAGGTGAGAAAGGTTCAAAAACTACCAAACTGAGCTTAAGCCCCCAGTACGCTAGAGATTTACATGGGCTGGACATGTATTGTCATGATACAAGCAAATTTTTAGACATACAATATGTCTGATATGTATATAAACATGTTTAGACTTACAATCAAATTATGTTTAACAGGTAGATGTTACATGTATACTTCCAGAGGATGAAGATAATGTTTTGGAAGAAGCATCACTTGGCTGGTCAGATGATGAAGACGATGAGAAAGTGGACAACATGGTGAAGTTAATCAACGAGGATTTCAATTTTTGCAAAAAAAAATGTTTAGAGAATGATTAACACCAGGTGATCTGAACCGTATGAGGTTAGAGAAAAGGAGTAAAAAGGAAAACAAAAGGTTGTTCACACAACGGAGGATGTATGTGAAGGTAGTGATGACAGAGAAGGATTACAGAGTAACCAGTTTGATGTATATCAACTATCTTCTTTGGTTGCATCGAAAGTGAAAGAAGAACTTGTCATGTTGGAGTTGAAGGTTAGCCAAACAAACAAGACAGTTGAGGAGTTCAAAGCATGTAGTGCTTCAATGGAATTAGCTATTACTACTGCAATCAATGCAAAGATTGCAACTATAAAAGAGGAGGTTATTTCCAGCATTATTGGCTTCCTGGAGAAATCCACATCATCTGTGGAATTTGGGGCTAGAAGAACCTCAGAAGACCTTATGGTTGGTGTTGGAATGACAAAAAATCAGGGGAACTTTTATAGGTCGGTGCAAATTCAGGATAACCAGGTAACAATATTGAACCAAAAGGGCACTGATATCATTGCCGCTGTTCTCAGCGGCATTGAGAATGCATCATCAGTTGTTGGAGTTCACCAACAAAATCACCGTGTACATATATAAAATTTAAAATTTATCTATAAGACAAATTTTAACCGGGTTATTTTATACTTAGACTCTAACCATTATATTAACCATACATGTTACAACAGGTAACCCGACATATAACCAGGTCCAATGGAGAGCCACCCCATCTAGCAGATACCATGTTTTGACAAAATCCATGAGAGAGTTGGAACTTTCGTTTTCCTGAACCATCACGCCGTAGGTGATCTCCTCAACATCTTCCTTAAAATCCCAGTTGCCGTTGCATGACTTAAACCACTCACCTTGGATGAGCTTAACTAGTTTCCCCATCTGCTGCTAACCTGCAAATTAACGGTAATAAATAAAGCTAGATTTCTTCTCTCTAACATCACATACAACTAGGGTATAAATTACACACAAAACGACAGAGATTCGAAGCTATTAATAAGCTTCGACACCATTAATGGTGGTCCAACCGTATTAACAGGCGATTCGTCCAGCAAAAACGTAAAAACCATTTAAAAACAAAAAAAAGTCGTCATTTTTGCCTACCTAAAAATACAAATCGGTTTGGACATAAAAGTAAACTTTTTGCTGGTTTTTTATCTGTTTTACAGTAGAGAGAGAACGATGTCTGCAGATGAGTTTCTAACCTACCCAGACAACTCCATTTATAATGGGGTAAAAAAAAGATTTGCATATACATACACATGATACAATGTATATTTGTATATCAAGAATAAATCTTTCGTTTATACGCATTAAATGCACGTCGTGACTTAGCAGAATTATGTGGTTAATAAACCATCCGCATAAACACCTACATTATGAACAGACCCTAATATCTCTACAACAAATCTTCATTAGATATTAAGCCACCCGCACACAACCAGGTAATATTGGAAGGTGAAATCGTCTTTACAACCACAAATCAAACATTGATTTTTGTTCCACAAAATCTTGTTAGTTTGTCAATTTAGTATGCTAAAGTGGTTTTCCACCGAGTTTACTCATATATAGATTGGTTAACAATATTAAGGACTATAATAGGCAACGAAAGTGAATATTCGAGCATTTGCTTGAATTTTCTTTTTCTTAACGGGAGTGGTCACATGTACAATCTTCGCAGCGTCGTCTTCTAACATATAATGTTTTATTTATAAAATGCTGCAAAATTGAAGAAATACGTACGATAGTTGGAAATCCATTGAAATTTGAAAAAAAACTATAGGACGAACACATGAAGGAGATATACGAGTTGGTTGAAATGTGGCTAACATTTTATTTAATTTTTTAATTAATTAAAGTACACTAGAAGAAAATAAGGCTTTTTCCGACGAATTTTCCGACGGCAGGTGTTCGTCGGAATTTTTGTGACCGTTTTCCGACGGATTTCCAATGTTTTTTAAATCCGTCGAAAATTTCCGACGGATTTCCAATGTTTTTTAAATCCGTCAAAAATTTCCGACGGATTTCCAATGTTTTTTAAATCCGTCGGGAATTGCAGACGGGTTGAGTTTGTTGGAAATCCGTCGGAAATTTTTGACGAAATTAAGAAAATTAAAAAAAAAATTACTATCCGATTTGTTAAATGAAAATATGTTTTTAAAATTCCGACTGATCCAAAAATTTCACCGCCAAAAACTCAATTAGTGGGCAAACGCGATAATTTTAAAAATAAATTTTAAAAATCTATCGGAAATTCATCAAAATTTTCCGACGGATTTCCAATGGATCTATAAAATTTAACCGTCAAAACTCACTAATTTTGTTTTATAAATAGAACCCATTCTTTTTATTTCCTCACAATTCCAAAATTCAATCTCTCTCTAAAATTGGCTCACACTCTCTCTTTCTAAAGGTTAGCTTTTTAACTTTTAATAAGTTTAAAAGTTTATAGTTAGTACATTAGATTTAGTATTGTAATTAGTTTAATTTATGTGGTTAGTTAGGTTTGGAATATATATATTGTATATATTATGTAAAAGAAAATATTTTTGTATTATGTAGGTTATCTATTTTAAATAATATTGTTTTTTCTAATTTCATGTTTTAAAAAAGAAAATGAAAGAAGAAATAAAAGAATTGAAAACTGTTCAAGAAAAAAGCGGTAGTAAATGTTCAAGAAATAAAAGAAGTGGAAAAGATTCGATATCAATTCGATCTGAACAAGTTTTTTTTTTATGGATAGCTGCAGCCCAACGAAAAAATTCAATTAATGATATTAGATATGCTTAGTATTTGTATGCCAAATTATTATTCAATTTAAACTAGTATAGATGTATTTATTTTAACGTTTTCAAATGTGTAATTGTATTGTAATTTATGTTTGAATATTCTATGTTTTTATTTAATAGAGATAATTTGTTTTAAAAAAATAATTATATAATATGTCGAAAATACATTGGAAATTTATTAATTTTTTTTTCAAAATTGATTAATAAAAATCTGTCGGAAATTTCCAACGGATTCAGGCATCGAAAAATTTTCGACGAAATTCCGACGAATTTTGGATTTTTGACGCTCTATAACTCACAAAAAATTCCGTTGGATATCGACTATTTTCTTGTAGTGTTATAATTCTACTCTTTTATGTCAAAATATTATAATTCTAATGCTATTTTTGTTGAACTTTAATTCTAATGTTATTTTTACATGTTAAAAAAATTATAATTATCATTATGTTTATGTAGAATTAACTTAGAAAATAATGTGATTCATCTATAGGTACATGATGAGGGATGAAGTGATCTCTTATGCCTCCACACGTCTGAATTCTCTTCAAAGAGGTGTTGATTCGTGTTTTTGGCTCTTTTTTAGAATGGATACCAGAGAACGCGCGTGACCGGTACATTATAGACACTCAAACAGCTCTTGCGGCGGAGAAAAAAAAAGAGCGTCAGCGTGAAGAGTACAATAATATGATGCAATCAGGTCATCATGCTAGTGGAAATAATGTGTGAGAAAAAAAAATATTATCCTTAGCTTGTGTTTTTTTCTTTGTGTGCAAGAATTTTTGTGTTTTTTTTCTTTGTGTGCAATAATGTTTGTGTTTAATTATCGTGCATTTTGCTTGTGTTTTAAGGTGTTTAATTAATAAAATTATGGGTTGCTTCTTGGTAGGATGAGTATTTTAAGAAAACATGGTAAAATATTTGATTCACATGATAAAAAGAGAGAGAAAAATATAGATTTTTGAAATCAAAAATTGATTAAAAATAATTTTTAATATAAAAATCCGTCGGAGGCATTGGAAAATTTTCGACGAAATTCTGACAAATATTTGATTTCCGACGCTCTAGAACTAGCGGACAAATTCCGTTGAAAATTGGTCAAAAAATCCTATTTTTCACGAATTTCCGATGTATTTGGCCATCGGAAATCTGCTATTTACTTATAGTATTATACTTCTTCTCGTTTATATCAAAATATAATAATTTTAATGCTATTTTCTGTTGAACTTTAATTATAATGCTATTTTTATATATTACCTTCCAAAAAAATTATTTTACACTATTTTGAAATAATTTAAAAAGCTACAACTCTCATTAAGTTTACGTAGAATTAACTAAGTTTACGTAGAATCTGCTATTTACTTATAGTATTATACTTCTTCTCGTTTATATCAAAATAAAATAGGGCAATTCTCGTAAATAGCACTAAACCAAGTTTTGTGGACAAAAATAGCATCTTATCTTCAAAATTCCACAAACACCATAATTTCTTATCCAAATGACTAAAAGCCCCTTATTTTAATCTGAGACTTAAATAAAAAAAATTAAAAAAAAAATCAAAAAAGAAGAAAACGATTATCGTCATCTCCAAAGACGATTCTCATCGTCGGAATCGAAATCGATGCCGGAATCATCCTCAAAATCGTTAACGGTACTCTCTCTCTCTCATTATCTCTCTCTCATTTCTTTGCCCGAACTTTGTGACTCTTGCAGCAGGAACAAATTTTGCTCTTCTTATCTTCTTCTGTAATTGGTTTCACAGCGAGATGAAGCACTTCATAATGCCCAGAAATGCTATCTTGCGGGATATCAGAGAGCCGCAATCGCCGCAATCGGAAGCTTGACAAAATCCAAGTTCCAAAGGAAGCTTAGATCCGCCAAAGAGAATGCTCCACCTCCAGATCTGAAATCTTTGATGCCTGGTTATAGGTCTTCTCAGGTGAAATTGAAGAGTCCACTACCTCCTCATCCACCATCGGCTAATCCTCTTAAACAGAAGCTTATCGCGGAAGTTGCGGCGGAAAATGGAGTAGCTGGAATGTCAGACTCTGGTGTCAAGGTAGTTTGTGAGCCTTTGATGTTTTGTTCTTCTTGCTCAGAAATTGGTGAATCTTGAGGAAAATCCCTAATTTCTTGGATGAGTTGATCAACTTATGTTCCAGATTCTAAAATTTCTTAAACAAAATGAAGAAACCTTTTTTCTTCAACTTTTATGGCTTTACGCACTTAACATTCCTTTTTTTCTTTGTTATGGAAAATCAAGATGATAGCTTGTATTTTCACAAGGTTTGAATTTCATTTGATTTCTATGTGATGGGGGGGGGGGGGGGAGACCTAGAATGTCATTCCATCCAACTACAAATTGGCTATTAGTTACAAACTTACAATTAGTTTGATTTCTCACAAGTGAAATGAAGAGAAAAATAAACTTTATGCAATTGATTAACTGGCTGACCAACAAATGATTTTCTGATAAATGGGACCTTTTAGTGTTCAAACTAATCCCCAAGTCCTTGCTCCTGCAAACAATTTTAATGCCACCTCATAAGCTATTCAACTTGATCCCTTGTCTCGTTTTGTAGGTTTTAGTCAGAATGAAGCCTCCAAGCAAAGGTGAGGAAGAGGAGATGATAGTTAAAAAGATCTCCAGCGATGCCCTCACAATTAATGAACATACTTTCACATTCGAAGAGGAGATGATAGTTAAAAAGATCTCCAGAGTTTCATTTATTTTTTGTAGGATGAAATATTTCAGCTTGTGGGAACCCCTCTTGTAGAAAACTGTCTGGTTGGATTTACCAGTTCTGTTTTTGCCTATGGACATGTAGTTATCATTTTTCAAATTTTGTTGCTGTTAAGTTTAGAAACCTTTATAAATATTTATGAAGGATTACTGCATACTTAGGAAGGCCTTCCTAATTCGGAAGGCTTTCCTAAATTTGCATGACACTTTCCTAAATACTTATAGATCATTGAATTAGTTTAGTTACCCATAATAACAAGATTCTCATCAACCCAGAATAACCAGATTCTCGTCCAAAATACAATCATAAAAATATAAAGTGTGTATTTAAAAATGTTAACCAATTGCAAACAATACCCAATTGTATTATGAAAAAGAAGCACTATGCATGTATCTTCTTTGTTGTGTGCTTCTCCGACATCTTCTACTGCACAAGTTCATCATATATAGGTTATACATGTACTTTTATTGTGTCCTTTTCTGCCACCTATGTTGCACTTGTGCTTCTGAAATTTTGAACCAGGTACTCCAAGCTCTCCAACTGATCTCATTCTCACACTTAAATTATGCAAGCTATGTAACAGTAGTCAATCAGTTGCATTTGCGACTTACCGTTACACACAAACGAATCAGTTCAGGACCTTCTTGTATTTTCTTGATGAAAGTTCGGTGGAGAATCCTCTACCATCTATTTTGTTTCTTGGTTATCACAAATTTGTTCATTGTGTATGATTTTTGATTGAATGATGCTGCCAACAATCTCAACAGAAAATCACTTCCATTTGTCACTCACCTAAATCAAATGAAAATAAATAAGTGAGCTAAAACAAGTGTGATATACGTTTTAGGAAAGTCTTCTTAAATATTGAGGAATTCTTCCCGAAATTAGTATTTATGAAGGTTTTCTAAACATTTAGAAAAGCCTTCCTAAAACATTTAGGAAAGCCTTCCTAAAATACGTAGGCGTTTAGTTGACAGTTCTTACCGATCTAGATGTTCTTCAAGCTTGAATACTTTCCCTTTGTATATTCGAAAACCTTCCCATACAGGATCACCGCCTTGTACAACCGAGTCAAAAATAGAAACGTTAAAGAAGAGATAAATAAATAGAACATTAGACTTCAAAGCAGAGACATAACAAATAGAAATCCATGTATGGTTGAAGCACCTTTGTCATCTCACGTGGCACAATCTCATCACCAACCCCAGCAAGAAGTTTAGCATTTTCATGAAGCCATTATACATACATACATACATCAGAATAAACACTGTGGGACATTGAAAATGGGTTTTTGTTCTTGATTATGTGTAAGCACATCAACAAGTCTTATGGCCTAGCGTTTGTTCTTTTGTCGCTACAAACATGATTGTTGCATCATTACCTTGGTTGTTTGAGTAGGAACCGTGTGCCGATAAACCATTTGAATTCTCATCTACAACGCATACAGAGTAAATATCATGAGAACAAGCATTTTACGAAGAGACACACAATACACATAAAGACAACGAAGGTCAAGAAGCTCATAGTAATGTTACCATTGTGACATCGGTTGTCTCAGATTGCTGTAAAAAGAGGAGGAGAGAATGCAACAAGATGAGATCATTTTGGTTTCATTATATAATAAAGGATTGTCAAGAAGAAGAAGTGATGTTGAGCATACAGATCGATTCTCATCATTCAATGATTGCATCAGTTGTCTCTTGAATGCTTCCAGCTGCAAAATGATGACAAGAGGAGTTTGAGCATGAATCAAAATCTCACCCTAACATGACTAAATGGGAATGAGAAAACAAAGTTTGTGACCTTTGCAAAATCACGACCGAGTTTCTTCGCAATGATTGCCAGTGAATCTCGCTCTTGGGTTAGTTTCATCTTCAATCGGAATAATAAGACAAAACACACTCAGATCCGGGATTAACAAAGAAATTCGAGACTTAATCCCTCGCAAAAACTTCCCTTTGCAGTTCCAGCAACGGAGGTACCGAGCCGAAGCATCGAGTTCTGAGATTGCTTTCGTGGCAGTGGGGAGGCTGGAGAAAGAGGAGTCTGAGTAATCGTCGACGGGATCGAAAGAAAAGATCGTAATTTGATTTTGTGAAGAACATCTTTGTCGCTCTCTGTATCTCTCTGATCGACGATCAAAAGATGCAAAAGATGGAATCGATTCCCAGATCTGATGAAATCGATTCCCAAATCTGATGAAATCGATTCCCAGATCGTGATTTCTCGTCGTCGCCGCCGGTGAAGATTGTGAAGAAGACGATCGAATATCTTTTTTTTTCTATTTTAATTTTGTTAATTTTTTTTATTCTATGGTGAGATATTATGAGGATAAAATAGTCTTTGTATTCTTAAATAATGGTATTTAAGGAACTTTCAATTCCTTGTGTTATGTTTGTCCACTAAACTTGGTTTGATGGTATTCTAGGGAATTTCTCAATAAAATATTGTCTTTAGTTTGTGTTTTTTCTTTGTGTGCAAGAATGCTTGTGTTTTTTTTTCTTTGTGCAATAATGTTTATGTTTAATTATCATGTGCTCTGCTTTTGTTTTAAGGTGTTTAATTAATAAAATTATGGTTTGCTTCTTGGTTAGATGAGTATTTTAAGGAAACATGGTAAAATATTTGATTCATATGATAAAAAGAAAGAGAAAAATATAGATTTTTGAATGCAAAATTGATTAATTTTTGTTTTAATATAAAAATCCGATTTCCGACGGATTTAGGCATCAGAAAATTTTCGACGAAATTTAAACGAATTTTGGATTTCCGACGCTCTAGAACTGACGGACAAATTCTGTAGGAAATTGGTCGAAAAAGAACATTTTTTTATGGATTTGGCCGTCGGAAATCAGCTATTTTCTTGTAGTGGTAGTTAAAAATTCGTATGAATAATTCGATCAAAATAATTATTTTGATAACTTGAAACGATTAAAATGTTAGTCAAACTTTGGAAATTATTTTTTAAAAACTCACCAAATATATAGATGTTTCAGTAATATACACAATGTTTAAGGTTTTAAGAAAAATACACGAACAAAACAATTAGCTCAGTATATCACTGTGTTTGTATTTTACACCATAACTTAAAGAACGTTAACATATTTACAATTATTATTGTTAACTCTGATTAATACGAGTTGATGGATTTTCCTTCGGCTTTTTATTTAAAAAACTTGTGATCTCTAAACAAACAGTACAAAAGTACGAAATCGCTTCCTTCGGCTTCTTATTGACTTGTCAGGGTTGACTTTTAATAATTAATCATCCGAAATTTATTCCATAATGTTTTTTTTTATCTTTAATTTTGTATATTGAAAACAGATGGATGATTACGGCATGAAAAATTAGCAAAGAACAAATTTAACAGCAATGGCTAAGCAAGACTAAAATAAATTGAAAAAGGATACTAAAAAGGAATAAATTCTCAATCCGGAGCCAAGAACCGTCGAGTACTCTTAGAAGATAGGGAGAAGCAAGACTGTCCCAACTGTCACTCGCGGCATCGATTTAGATAAACCACAGATTTTTTTTTTTTTTTTTTGAAAATAATTTATTCCATAATGTTCGGTTTGTATTTTTTGTTTATCAAATTATGAGTGATAAGTCAATCCAACCAGATTATCAATTGTTGATCACCTAGTGGCACGTATTTTTCTTCATATAATCCCATGACATTATCATATGCTTCTTCTTATCATCCAGTGACATTATCATATGCACCGCCATATATAACATTATATATGATTTACAGGAAGCTAACAGAACAAAATTAACAAATTTGGTTTATAACGTCTATTAGTAGATAATGTAGGTGCCAGTTGGCCATTATGAAAAACAATCTGACATATGGAGAAGGACCAACGATGGCCTAATTGAAGAATATATCATATATCATATCGTCCACACACGAAAAAAATAGTATGAATGATTTATTGTCTCACCAAGAGTCGGTTGAAAAGTTATCTTTTTGTTTTCTAAAGAAAAATTCTCTTTAGAAAACCATTAAAACACAAAAAATGATACAGCTTATCTTCAATGTGAAGTGAGAAATACTGGCTACTTTTTGTCACTGTCGATTTTTACTATAATTGAATTCGATAGTTTACAAGTAAAATAAACAAGGAGAATAAACCCGAAAACAAACTACTTAATTCATTGATTATAATTATTACTTTTTTTAACGAAGATTTTTGTTTATTTATCGTATGTTATATCATCATCATATATATTTTATTATAAATGATTATTAATCGATCAAATTTATTTATATGTAACAGATGCGATTACAACCTTTTAGAAAAAGTAAGTTTTTGATAAGTCAGTTTTTGTGTGGACCAATGGGTTTACCAGTCTCCTCCTACGAATTAGTCGACACTTTTCACAAAGTTTACGAATTCATCGTCTCTGCGTACCTATGTATCCACCGTAAACCTTTTCTTCTTTTTGATGAGACAGAAGAAAATGAATTTTAGACATCCTTTTCTTTCGCGAATAAAAAGACTAAAAAGCTTGTATTAAGATGTCACGCCAAATGTTCTATGGAGACTTGTCTTTTTTTGGAGACTCAAATGGTGGATATGCGAGCATGATAACTTATATGATGTTGTCTATTTATCTATCTCTTGATTCGAAATGGGAGCATGTTTGACATGCCGCGAATTCTCGATTTTGAAAGAGAGAAAAGAGTCAATTTAGATAGTCATTTGTGAATTCGGTGGCAATTGAATGTTCTAATTATTAAAATAATGTTGATCTTTTAGCTTATTGATATGTTACCGAAAACCTCATTTGAATAAATTTGGAATACATTTTATTTTTTTGAACAGGCGAATACAAAAAGAATTCAAGTACAAATTGCAACATGTTTCATAGCTTTAATTTGAGCAACACTCTCATCAAAAGATGTTATTCGATAATGTCTATCTAGACGGCACTTTTTAAAGATAAAAGCAGAAATCTAATTAAATTCAACTCAAAGAATGAGAATTGTTGAAACTAGCATATTGGAAGATCAATCGGCCACTATCATTGGAGGAACAATACCTAAACCAGAAGATGCTCCTTAATCTTTTCGATTAGGTCCAATAGAAGCAAGCCCAAGACCCAACTAATTAGTAACTAAATAAAAATAAAATAGTAACCAATACAATGATTTTTTGAAAAGAAAACAGATTCTTGAACCCCTTTCACGCTCATGTCACGTCGATGTACTGCAGAAGAAAAAACTGCTGGTTTTAAGAATGAGCGATTGCCCTTCTCCGACTCTTAATGCCCAACCTGCGAGCGGACAACTAATAAGTCCAACATTTATGCCTTCAGACGTGTCAATGGGACAAATACGCCCATAGACCTAAGACAATTCCAAATAAAGAAACTTAAAGAAAAAAACGAATTAATGAAAGTTTTTTTATTTGCTACAGCTGATAAAAAATCGTTTTGGACGTATTGGAAATCATAATAGGTATATTAATAATTGTGTGGTTTACTAAAGGTGGGTTGATGTTCGGACATAAAATAATTCTCTCGCGAGGTGGATAGATTCTCTGTTGCTGAAGGTCTGAACTGTTACGAATTAAGAGGATGATGGTTCATCCACTGGAGAGCAAACAAGACAGCCACTTTCGGGGTATATGCAGACTTTTTGATAGGTCGATAGTTGGCAGATGATACTTAAGAACTGATAGGCTAGAAAATTTATGCCTCGGTAGGTTGTTGGGTAGAGGCCATTTAGGTAGGCTGTTGATTGGACGCCCCTCCAGTAAATGACTAACCAGGAGCTATTCAGGTAGGTGGCTGATGGGAAGTTGCTCCGAGAGGTGAAAGGAAAGAACTCACTTTCGACAGGTGACTGGTTGGAAGCCATTTTGAGAGGTGACAGGAAGGAAGCCACTTTTTGCACGTGGCTGGTTGGAAGCCACCTAGAGAGGTGGCTGGAAGGAGGTTACTTCCGGTAGGTGGCTGGTTGGAAGCCACTTTGGGAAGTGACTGGAAGGAAGTCACTTCTGGCAGGTAGTCGCCTAGAGAATACTCTGGTACGTGACTCTACCTGCACTATGAAAGAATGGTCATAATATCTTTGGGACGACAGAAGGGTGTGATATGTTCCATTTTTTAACTTATTTAGCACTTGTTTCTCCTTGTTTTTGACCACTTTTCATGTTGCATTTAGACATTTTAGGGATTGTTTAATGCATATTGTGTGTTTGCTGGTCCTTTTTAGGTGAATGAAGAAGAAGTGGAGCTTGAGGCATGATTTATATCAAGATGGAGACCTCGTGACATGGTGTGAGCCAAGAAAGAGAAGGAGAATAAAACAAGAACAAAGAGAGTTAAAGTTCAAAGGGTAAAATCAAGAAAAAAGGAGGAAAAACAAAGAGAATTTTGGACCCCCTATTTTGGAAGGAAGAGGTTCGAAATGCACCATCAAGACGAAAAGAAGGAGGAAAAACTGAGAGAATTTCGGAACACCTATTTTGGAAGGAAGGGGTTCAAAATGCACCATCAAGATGAAAAGAAGAAGAAAAACAAATAAAGAGTATATCGACCCCCCCCCCCCCCCCCCCCCCCGCCTTCCCCCTTCGAAGGGGAAGGATTCGATATGAACCAAATTTTATCTCAAGATCCAAAATCCGACCCGGTTTGAACCTTTTATTATTTAAGCATTTTAGACCTAATTTGAAGCTAAGTTTGATTTTGCATTTGCCTCTTTTGGATTCAAAATACTTTCTTATGATTTGTACTTGGATCTTTCATCTTCTCATCTAATTTAGTGAAGTTTTCTTAATTTTTCTTTATTTCTTTTATGATTATGTCTTTATCCATGTTTATCTTTGTTTTTTTTTCATTTATGATTAGTGAGAAATCTCTCTTTGGATTTTGGGTTTAGTAGATTAGAAATGATTGGTGAATAATTAATAATGTTTAGGGATATATTTTTATGATTTTCAATGTTTAAGATGTGTTTAATGCTAGATTTGACTTAGCTAATCAAATTCTAGAACATAGACATTTTATGTCTGGAAAGTGTTCGATGAAATGTCTAGATAAATCTTAGACTTTCTTTTCATGCCTAACCAATAGAAATTGATGCTTAAGGTGATTAGTTGACATTATATACTTGTATTTAATGATTATTGATCTATTAATTGCAACTAAAAAATTAACTTAATTAAGTGATTACTAAATGGATTAAGTCTCATAAAAATGAATTAGTCTATTGTGTATGATCCATGTCATGGAATTGAGCTTGCTTGTTTGATCTAGCATCATTGATTACTCATTAGTCATCCCAAATCAATTGATTTTTCCAAAGCCCATATTTGATCAAGTTTTAATTAATTCCTTTTGAGTTGACTTTTTGTTATTTTAAGTTCTTTGTTTCTTGCTTTGTTTGCTTTGATTTTGTTTAGCATTTGCTTAGTTATCTAGCCTTGTTTATCTACTTTTTGCATTTTTATTTTGCTTATTTCACTTAGTTGCATAATTAGGATTTTAAAAATTCAAAACATCATTAGCTTAGCTTAATAAGTTGATATGCATTCCTAGTGTGTTTGTTCTAATCTCCTTGTGGTTCGATATCTAGCTATACTCGATTTGCGTTGCACTTGGAGTTAAATTGAGATTTAAAACTTTGTCTCAACAAGTTTTTGGCGCCGTTGCCGAGGATCAAACCCGGGTCACCCGCGTGACAGGCGAGAATTCTTACCACTATTCTAATCTCCGTGTGGATATGATACCTAATACTACTCGTTTTTGCTTTGCACTTGGTGTATTATTTGGGATTGAAATTTTTCATCAACAAGTTTTTGGCGCCGTTGTCGGGGAGTTTAGCAATAGCCATTAAGATTTGGTATTTTCTAAGTCTAAGTATTATTTTCTTTTGTTACTAACTTTTCTTGTTTATGTTTGCTCTTCTTCCTTAGATGCATGAACTTGAGAAGTAGAGGATCAACAAACCTCCAACCTTTAGTTGTTGACCTTGGACGATTGGAAAGAGAGACCACTAGAGAGGCAAGAAGAGAGCAAGAAAGACAAGAACACGTGAGGCGGTTGAATATGGAACCACCGCAAAGAAATCAAGAAGGAGATGCCAATGGAGTTGGTCTTGGGAATGTGGGAGCAAGAGACCCCGTTAACCAATCAAGGGAGCCTAGAAGGATATGAGCTTTCGACGAGCCTATCATCACAAGGACGGGGATTCGACCTCTACCGTGTGCCAACAATAATTGAGAAATTAATTCAAACTTGATTAACATGGTGCAAAACAATTGTTTCTTCAGTTTTCCCATGGAGCACCCAATCGAGCACTTTGATAACTTTGATAGATTTTGTGGAACGGTAAAGATGAATGGGGTTCGCGAAGATGTTATTAAGCTCACTCTTTTCCCCTTCTCACTTGGAGATAAAGCATCTCAATGTCTTTAATCACCACTTGGGATGAGTGCAACAAGCGCTTTCTTGCGAAGTTCTTCTCTAACCAAAAGACGACAAAGATTCAGAATAACATCATGAGATTCAAACAAGGTGGAAATGAATCCTTTTATGAAGCTTGGGATCGATTGAAGGGGTACACAAGATCTTGCCCGCATCATGGTGTCTCAATGGAAGGTATTTTGGGTATTTTTCATCGAGAAGTGCATGAGAAATACCACATATCATTGAATACGGCAAGAAATGGTAGCTTTTTGAGCTTAACCGTAGAGCAAGGAGAACAATTAGTTGAAAACTTAGCTCAAAGTGATCAATGTTATGGGGGATACTATGAGAGCCAAATAGTGATGATATAAGGTTCAAGGAGCTTAATGACAAGTTGGATAAGTTTATCCACTCTACTCAAAAGTCTATTCACTATATGGGGGAATTTTATGGGAACCAAAAAGATGGCCTAGAGGTTTACCAATAAGGAAAATAGGAAGTGAGGTATATGGAAGGAGGTTACAACCAATAAAGGGGGTTAACCCCAACTATAGAAATCACCCAAATCTCTGCTATAGAAGCACTAATGTGGAAAACCCCCAAAATCAAGTCTACCCATAACAAAAGCCATAACAACAACTTGGGTTTTTACCTAGACAACAATATCCCTATCCAAAGCAAGGGAACCAAACCTTTCAAGGTCAATGTAGCTCCTATACTCAACCTCCTTTTCAAGATAATGAAGTTAAAACTTTGGTTCAAAGGGTATTTAATGGACAAATCAAGAGTAGTGTGGATATTGGAAAGAGATGTGTTGAGATGAACACCAAGATTGATGGGATTTACAATGAGTTAGATGGTAAGATCACAAGCTTAGCTTCTCATGTGAAAACCATTGACTTGCAAGTTGTACAAGCCGCTTCTAATTCCAAGAACCAAAAGGGGATTTTACCGGGTAAACCCGAGTCCAACCCAAAGTCTTTTTGTGGTGCAATTTTTTCGGGTAAAAAAAAAGAACTTTGAAGCTCATAAAGGACCCATTGGAAGATCACAATTAGAGGAAAATGAAAGGGTCTTGGAAGAACTAGTTGAGCTTCTTGGTTACCCCATGTTGGACACGTATACAAGGATGATAATGTCTCGGAGGAAGAGCCTAGAGGTGAGAAGGCCGAACCTAATTATGTGAAAAGGAAAGGAATACTTAGTATTGAACCTTCTCCCTATGAATCTAAACTCCCGTTTCCACGTCCGATTTACACCAAGGCTTAAAAGAAAACTTTCTCCAGGTTCAAGAAGAACGTAAGTGACATAGGGGTAACTTTGCCAAAGATTGATGACTTGGCTCAAGCCACCCTCCAAAAGAGATATATCAAGGATGTCTTAGAAAATTATGCAAAAGTCATGGAGGTGATGAAGGTTTATGAGCAACCATGTGGCGCACCAATTGAGCCAAAATCAATCCCCAAGAAAGGTGATCCCGGAAAATTTTTTTATACAATGCTCTATTGGTAATTTGAATTTGGATGATGTTTTATGTGATCCGAGATCTTGTATAATGTGATCTCAATTACATTTGCGGATGCATCTTCTAAGTTCCCCTAAGCATGCTTGAAGACTATCCTCTAAGGATTTGGAATTGTATAGTTCCAACAGATTTGATGGTGGTAGAGATGGAGTCAACCCGGGTAGCTACCTCTTATACTATGAATGCCATTCTTAGCAACCGTGGGTGCAAGCATGGATTACTCGAACAAAAAGGCGGTGCTTTTTCATGTAGACGAGAAGGTCTACTATCCGATAACTCTCAGAACAACCCCTCTTTATGGCACACTTACACAAACGAAGGAGAACTCTATGGATGTTAAGGTCAAGAATGAACCAATTCGAGTTGACAAAGGGTCTCCTTCTCTTGAAGATCACAAGAATGATGAAAGGATCTTGGATGGGACTTGCTTGAACTCCTTATTTGAAGAGCCAATGAGGTTGAATTATGTGGTGAAAACATCAAGAGTTACAAAGGAGAAGCCCAAGGAGGACAAAAACTCCACCCTCTTCTTACATCCTATGAAGTTTGATGATGGCGCAATAGAGTGCAAGGTGAAGCGCATGGACAGTTTTAAGTCTTTCTCTAAGGCGAAGGTGGTTGAAGGAAAAAGAGCTTGCCATTGTCTCTTATTGGGGACCATGCTTTGAAGATGGATCACATTCCAACTCTTCCTAATCGCCTCAACAATGTCAAACTAGAGACGTAAACCAAGGGCACTTGAGAGGCAATTCCATTGTATCCTTTGTATATAATTTTGATTTTTTTTGTTTTTGTTTTATTTCTGTTGTGTTTTTGTGTGTATGAGTTGTAGGAAAGCTCGAGATAATTTGGTAGATGAATCCGAGAGCAAAACAGAGAGAAAACATCGATCGGAAGCAAAAATGTCTTCTCAATCGAGTCTACCTGATTCACCTAAACTGATGGAGCCAACAAGACATTAATTCAACATGCTCCATCTCGTGGTTTACTCTGGTTTTCCCTAATTCTCGATTTAATTTAAAATTAATTTCAATTTAATTTAAATACTTTGGTCTAATTACCTTCCTCCCTCTTATTTCCCACGCGACAATTTCCTTTTCTTCATTTATATATAAGAAAAACAATAACAAAAATTTTGCTCTTCATTTCTTCACCATCTCTCTTGCTTTCTTCAATTCTCTGCCAAATTTGTTGATTTTTTTTCTCTAAGTGAAGGATTTTCTCCATCTTCTTTGATTTTTGCACTTCCACATCACAACCCAAAGATATGAATGCTCAAAACTCTCATTTCCATGGATTTTCCCCTTGAGAAAAATTGTCCAAAACTTGTTTGTTTGGCTTGAATAAGGTCCAAAATTCATAGATAAGACTTGGATTATGATTTATGTTGGTTATCTTAGTGATTTACATGCTTAATTTGCCAAATCTGAACAAATTTAATTTTTTTTCACATAGGGTTCTAAGTGACAAAATTTTGAAAATTTTGGGAAAATTCCTTAATTTTTGTGGCATTCACTTGCATTGGGGTCATTCATTGATGCTTAATCATTATCACTCGATGCCTTGTTCCAATTCACAAAAATTACTTGAAAAATCATAATTTTGACAATTTTTGGTGTCCTTGAGATGAATGTGCATATGGTGAGAACTTGGTAGCTTTGATGGTGCTTTGTTAAACTCATTCTCATGTGTATATGATGCTTATTTGAGGCTTGTTTTGTATGAGTTTGGTTTGTGGAAATTGAGCTTGATTTGTGGTGATGATACATGTTGTTTTTCAATCACTATTTTCTCGTTCTCATTCTTTCAATGACTTTGTAAACACCATCATGAGCATTTCCACAAGAACTAGTGGATGTAACAACACCAATCTAGAAAGCATTGACACATCTAATTCCAAAGTTGGTGAGGAATACGCATGGACGGAAGAAGATTTGTATCACAAAGCACACTTTGCAAATGCCAAGTTCTTCCCAACAAGGTTTTCTTGCCGGGAAACATTGACAAACATGGGAATGTATCACAATGTGGATGAACTTCTCGGCAACATGGGTCTCAGCAACCTTGCCACCATGGACTACACAACCTATCACGGACCTTGCAAATACTTCCTCTCAACAATCTCTCTTGTCCATAGTGAAGACAATAATTTGTCTATCAACTTTATCATCAGAAGGACAAGATACATACTTTCAATGCGGAGGTTTTGCCGTATATATGGGTTTCCAAGGAAAGATTTTGAAGAAACACTGGATTTCAACCAAGAGTCCAATGTGTGGAAGAACATCTCTCTTCATGAGCCATTTGAGGAAAAATATGGTCGGTTGTCCAATGTGAGGAAGCCAACAGCGAGATACACTCTCTAACTCCTAACAAAAATTTCAACAAAAAAAGGTATGTAGTTTCACATGTCATCTTGCATAGTAGGATTGAGTCTAGATCATTTTTAAGTTACATTACATTTGCATAGGGAACAATGATGATTTTTTCCTTGTAAAACTTAATCTTTCGAGTTCAGTTCAATGCCCTTATTAGTCGTTCATCAAAGCATTTAACATTTTTGAAGTAGGATATTAGCTTTGCTTGGATCATGTAACTTTGAAAGTCCCTAACATCTTGAAATTTGCTTGAAAGTTGGCTCTCTCTATGCAAATTTGAACTTTAAACTTGTCTTTAATTTCTCACTTTGGGCCTTGAGATCAATTCCATGGTTTTAAATAGACATTATGGTTTCCTTATCCCTTTTTTCTACTCTTGTTAACCTGAATGGCCATCTCATCTTTAGAGTGGTTCCACACATTTAACATTAACCGTTTCTTTTAACCCTCCATTGTTTGTTTGAGCGAGGTCTCTTCTTGACGATGCCTGCATATATAAAATTTTGTAAGAAAAGAGCGACAAATATGGTTTTCCATTAGGCTAGTCACTTGCGTTTAAAGGCTAGCAATTAGGTTTGGTTTTGTGCTCATTCTGGTTCGGATTTGGTGAGGGAATGTGATTGAGAAAAAGAAAGAGAGAATGGCTAAAAAATAATAAAAGGAAAAGAAAGCCACGATTTGAAAGAAGAAAAAGAAAAACTTGAATTGGGAATGAATAAGAGAACTTTAGGAAGAAAAACAAAAAAAAAAGATATAGCTCTAAGTTTTATAATGAGAAAATCCACTTGTTGATTAAAAGAAATATTAAAAAAAAATTGTTTAGTGGAAAAGAAAAGAAAAAAAGTTTAAATAAAAAAAACAAATAGAAACTTCCTAGAATTTGAGAAGAAAACAAAAAAAATGTGGTTGTGTGATGAAAAATAATGATATCTTGCTAATAAAAGCATTTGGGTTTACCTTGAGAGAATGGGAGTGGAAAACATGGGTAGAAAAGTTAGATTCAATCAAAAGGTTGGGTAGAATGGAAGATCATTTTTGTATGCATCAATTGTTCCATTTCTTCCTTGCTTTTATGATGTGTTTTGCATTTCTTGTTCTCGAGAATCAGTCACCAAATAATTGAAACCGCCTTTCAAACACTTTTTCCCTAAGCCTTGTTTCTTCCTAGCCGATTGAAAATGATCAATATGTCCATTGTGAGACCGCACTTAATCCACAAGTAAATGAATGCTAAAGAGTATAGTCAATTGATGGTGAGATTTCTTTGGTCTCGTGATTTAGAGTAAATGTGAATTGCTATGGGTATTGCAAAGTTTCCTTAAGTAGAGTGTGTTGTGCATCGTTTAACTGCTCTTAAGGTCATTTGATTTAATTCTTTAGTTGTCTCTTTTGAATTTGAGTCCCCATTTTTAAACCTCTTTTTGGGTTGTATTTTCTTGTTTGTTTGAGGACAAACAAAGGACAAATTCGGGGGAGTTGATATGTTCCATTTTTATTTTTAAACCTTTTAGCACTTGTTTCTCCTTCTTTTTGACCACTTTACATGTTGCATTTAGATATTTTAGGGGTTGTTGCATGCATATTGTGTCTTTTTGGTCCTTTTTAGGTGAACGAAGAAGAAGTGGAGCTTGATGCATGATTTATATCAAGATGGAAACCTCATGACATGGTGTGAGCCAAGAAAGAGAAGGATAATGAAACAAGAACATAAAGAGATGAAGTTCAAAGGGTAAAATGAAGAAAATAAGGAGGAAAAATATAGAGAATTTTGGACCCCCTATTTTGGAAGGAAGGGGTTCGAAATGTACCATCAAGACGAAAAGAAGGAGGGAAAACAGAAAGAATTTCGGACTCCTATTTTGGAATGAAGGGGTTCGAAATGCACCATAAAGACAAAAAGAAGAAGAAAAAAATAGAGAGTGTATCGACCCCCCCCCCCTCCTTTTTTGAAGGAGAGGGGTTTAATATGAACCAAAATTTCCTCAAGATCCAAGATTCGACCCGGGTTATTTCGGGTCGACCCGGTTCAAACCTCTTTTATTATTTAAGCATTTTAGACATAATTTGAAGCTAAGTTTGATTTTGCATTTGCCTCTTTTGGATTTAAAACACTTTCTTGTGATTTGTGTTTGGATCTTTCATCTTTTCATCTAATTTAGTGAAGTTTTCTTAATCTTTCTTTATTATCTTCATGATTATGTATTTATCCATATTTATATTTGCATTTTCATTTATGATTAGTGAGTATTCTCTCTTTGGGTTTAGGGTTTAGTAGATTAGGGATGATTGGTGAATGATTAATAATTCTTAGAGATAGATTCTTATGATTTCTAATGTTTAAGATGTGCTTAAATCTATATTTTACTTAGCTAATCAAATTCTAGAACATGAACATTTCATGCCCGAAAGGTATTCAATGCAATGTCTAGACAAATATTAGACTTGTTTTTCATGCTTGACTAATGTAAATTGATGTTTAAGGTAATTAGTTGACATCATGGATTTGTATTTAATGATTATTGATATCTTAATTGTAATTGAGAAATTAGCTTAATAAGTGATTAATAAATGGATTAGTCTCATAAAAATGAATTAGTCTATTGTGTGTGATCAATGTCATGGAATTGAGTTTGCTTGTTTGATCTAGCATCATTGATTACTCATTAGTCATCCCAAATCAATTATTTATCTCAATGCCCATATTTGATCAAGTTTTAATTACTTCCTTTTGAGTTGACTTTTTGTTATTTTAAGTTGTTTGTTTCTTGCTTTGTTTGGTTTGATCTTGTTTAGCATTTGCTTAGTTATCTAGCCTTGTTTATCTACTTTTTGCATTTCTATTTTGCTCTTTCACTTAGTTGCATAATTAAGACTTTAAAAACCCAAAAATATCATTAGCTTAACTTAGTAAGTTGCTTGCATTCCTAATGTGTTTGTTTTAATCTCCTTATGGTTCGATGTCTAGCTACACTCGATTTGCTTTGCACTTGGGGTTTAATTGGGTTTTAAAACTTTGTCTCAACAGAGTGTCAGCACGAAGATTCTTTGACGCTCTAGTCAAAATAAGACCACATGACTGGACGGAGAACCGGAAAAACAGGATGGTGGAGAGAGGTTAGTTCTAATCCGAGTTAAGAAGTAGTCCACGGATTAATCTGATGGTTGTGAGCTTAGAATGAAGGTTCAGAATAAAAGAGGAGGTCCTTCTGGAGGAATGAAAGAATCGAAATGATAAGCGGTATTCTAGAGAAAAAATAGTTCCTTCTCTTTAGAACTGAGAGAGTCTCCCCGGTTCAAAGAAGTCCATTTGAACGTAGGGAGGAGATCAATATTTTTAGAAGTTATCTTACCCATGTTCATATACCGGGTTGTGGAGCTCCTCACTTTGGATCCTACCTGCTACCTGATGGCAAACGTAGGTGGGCAAGTCCTTTTGGCAGGCATGCTTATGACCATAGCAACCTGCAACACATAAGTGCTTTTCGACAGTTTAGGTAGCTGACAGAGTTGGTGACGTGTTAGGTCGTGTGGTAGGTGATGACGTGTTTAGTCTTTGTACTTCGGACACTAGAGTGTTTTCAGGATGCTCGAGCTGACGTTAGTAGCTAAAACCTACCAATAAGGGAGTTTCCAGGAGGTAGGTTCTAGTTATAACTAGAACATGCCAGTAAGGTGCTTCCCGAAGATATGTTTTAGTTATGGCTAGAACCTACCAATAAAGGAGCTTTCCGAAGGTAGGTTCTAGTTCTAGCTAGAACCTGCCAGTAAGGTAGCATTCCGGAGGTAGGTTCTAGTTCAAGCTAGAACATGCTAGTAAATGAGCTTCTCGGAGATAGGTTCTAGTTGTGGTTAAAGACTTCCAATGAAGCAACCGACGACTGCCAATGAGGGGACCAACAACTGTCCTCCTGAACGTAACTCTTCCGGGGAGTGATTGGTCCCTCGTTTACCAAGTGAGAAGAACTAAGAGGTTGGGGCGCTGTCCACGTGTTTTGCTTTGATTCGTCAGTTTTTGGAGGTTGAAATTCACCTGCAACAACAACTTTATTGTAATACACGAATCGAGGACGGACGATTCTACATGAACTACACCTACGATGAATAGTTCTTTCCGTAATATTCGAAACCACGACATACGGTTCTACATATGAAAATCAAACACAAAACATGGTGTAAAAGCATTAAACTCTTGACCATTTGGCACAATGTTGATTATATTATTACTAATTTTTTGTATTCTATTATTTGTTATTGCTCATTTATTAATAATAGTTGTTCTGTCTTGACTTTAAAAATGTGGGAATTACGGGAATCAAGATCCACACATGCATTTATTGAGTTGGGTAGTTTCCAATTAGATTCCTCAAGATCCTATAACTGTGCTGTCAATCCACATTTTGTTTTTAATTAATCTAACCAAATCTTAATTATTGGCTTAATTAACTTATTTTGGTATACAATCTTTTCGTGAGAAGAACAAAAATGAATAAACGATAGTGCATTAAAATGTTTGTTTTTCTATATCAAAGTTTTTTTAGCCTTGACTAAACCTTTGCTTTAAAAAGCCTTTTCTTGTCTCTTTATGTGCCGTTTCTTAACCACTCTCTTCAATCTTCTTCCTATGTTCCCGTAAGTAAGTTCTCTTAGTTTTTATCATTTCCTTATTTTGTTTACATCTTTCCCGTTAAGTTTTAAATGTTCCGTGGGATTAATTATTTTAAATACAGGATTATGATCTTACTGGATTTTCCAATTTAAATTTGTTGCACGAGAAGAATATTGTGAAAATTCCATTGGAAAATTAAAGACAAAGGAAAAGAGCAGAAATGAGAGAAGAAAATGATTATGAAACAGAACCACCCGAGAGAACGTTGGGTTTAACACCAACTTGGTCCGTTGCTACAGTTTTGACTGTCTTTGTAGTTGTTTCTTTGATCGTTGAGCGGTCCATTCATCGGCTTAGTAATGTAAGTAACTTAATATATTGTTTATATTTTTGCTTTTTTATTTGTACCATTATTTAATAAGAATGTTTGCCTATAGATCTACTTATTGAATCGTGACAAAAAAAAAATCTACTAATTGAATCGATAAACCGGAGTAATAAATTATGGGAATGTTAAAATACTTAGCCTTGATTAAGAATTATGAGAATTTTAAAATGAGTTTTCGGAATTCCCATAACTCATTTTAAAATAGATTATTGGAACTAATGTTAATACGGAAATAAATCAAGGTAATTTAAAATTAAGGTAGACTTTTCCTTTTGTCGTTTGATTCTATCAGGAATCAAATGTTAAAGGTTTTTGAATCTTTTCTTTTGATACCCTTCTATTTTTCGTTTCGTTATAAGTTTTATTTTTCCAATAGTGGTTGCAAAAGACAAAGAGAAAACCTCTGTTTGCTGCATTGGAGAAAATGAAAGAAGGTTGGTGGATAAATATGTTTAACATTACTAATGATATGTTTTGTAATTTTTTTCCTAGATATTTAATGGATTTTTAAATTAATGGTTTTTTTTCCAGAACTGATGCTGCTTGGGTTCATATCGCTTTTTCTTACGGCTATCTCTAGCACAATAGCTAACATATGCGTTTCTTCAAGTTTCTACGACAATAGATTTGTCCCATGTACCCGGTCTGAGATTAATGAGGAACTTGAAAGTATTATTTCACCTGTCAAACGGACTCGGTTAACAAAATCTCTCTTTTTCCACATCCTGAGGAGAAGATTGGTTGGCATAAGCGAGAATACTTGCAGCGAGGTTTTCTACTAATCTCATTTTATGATAATGTCAATCATAAGTGAGAAAAAACGACTTTATACGGATCAAAAGACACATAACATTATCTACTTAACAGGGACATGAGCCATTTGTTTCATATGAAGGCATGGAACAATTGCATCGCTTCATATTTATAATGGCAGTCACGCATGTCACTTATAGTTGCTTGACAATGCTCCTTGCAATCGTGAAGGTAGTACTATCAAACACTTGTTTTTTTTTTCTACTAAAGTTTTCATGAATAGAATTTATGAGTTTCTTGCGTCTCCTCATATACTTCTTAGATTCTTTTGATATATATGATCCATTTGATAGTGTACATATTCATATATCAGTTAAATTTCAATTTGACTATCTTTTTTGTCCAGATTCATAGTTGGAGGATATGGGAAGACGAGGCTCAGAAGGATCAAAATGATTGCTTAACTGGTGAGATTCTAAATCAAAGCGTTGTGATCTAAGGCTTTGATTTTCTTAGAATTCATATTTATATTTGTTCAGTAGATTTCATATCTTAAATGGAGAAAGTCTGATACTTTACTTTTGGCAGTGGTCGCACGTGAAAAGATATTACGAAGGCAAACAACATTTGTCCAATATCATACATCTGCTCCTCTAGTCAAGAATAGATTACTTATATGGGTGGTAGGATTTTACTTCCTTAAGAAAGTTAATTAAACATGTTATATATAAATATTCTTTATATTCAATTATTGAAACAAGCCTAAAGATGATAGTTCATTCATAATTTTATATGCTGAAATTAAATTTGTGAAAGCTTGCATATTGTATTTCCAATTGTAAGCTATTAAAGTTTATTCTTACAGATATGTTTCTTCCGACAATTTGGACACTCTGTTGTTCGTTCTGACTATCTTACACTTCGCAAAGGATTCATCGTGGTGCGTGATACTCTTATGTAATTTGAATGTTTTACTATTCAATATACTCTTTTTTCTTGTTATACATATTATCAGTGTAGAAAATGATGAATATTTTTCCTATTACACTCGAATATTGTTTTCTTATAATTTTCAACAACAAAAAAAATATTCTTTTCTTATGGATTTTTTTATGAGTCAGGCAAGAAAATCTTGAGTTTATTTTTAAATTTTGGTGGAGACATCAAATTCGATAGATTGAAATTTATTGCCATTGCGTTTAGAGTTTAGGACTTATAGCTCAATATACTTTCAACTGTCATATAGCTTTATCTAAAAAAATGAAAGAAAGAGGCTTGATGAAATCAATTTTTTCTTCTGCTTGGATAACCTAATTATCTAAAAAGAAAATAGTTAATAACCTATTAGATTTGAAAGAAAAACAAATCATATACCCGTACAAAAATTTGCAATGTTTGGTTGTGAGCTATAAGTTTGCCAATCTTTTTCATACCTTTTATGTCTATTATGTTATTAACTTATTATAATCATTTGTATTTTCCTTTAAACAGAACCATCACCTAACATTGACATACGATTTTCATAGCTACATGATCCGATCTATGGAAGAAGAGTTCCAAAAGATTGTTGGAGTGAGGTGAGCTACATTTTTCTTGGAAAAGTATATATGTGGTACATTTTCTTAACTTTATAGTAAATTAGTAATCGAGTCATAGAATTTATTATTTCTCTTGTTCCAAGCTTAACTTGCTTACATGTCAAACATGTAGTCATTATTCATTTAATATATGAACTAATTTTATATCATAAATCATGAGTATACGTAGAGGGTAAATGATGCATTATTTTGACTGAATAATTTTTTTTTTGATGACCTCTTGCAGTGGGCCACTTTGGGGTTTTGTAGTTGCTTTCATGCTTTTTAATATAAAAGGTATGCATTATACACTGAAGAAAAACTCCGACTGCAAACTTTTTTTTTTTTTTTTTTTTTTGAAAATTGCGACTGCAAACTTGCGTTAGAAAATCCAAATTCATAAAATGGTCATTCATGCATGCATGCATGCAGGATGAGTAGTTCTTTTGAATGTTCTTCAAATTAACACATGTTGTTTGTTGCTGTTTTTCTCTTATTTAGTATAGTGAGTAATCTTATATTAAAATTCATTACTACTATTTTTGTGTGTTTTAAGAGTTTATTTGGACATGATATAATGTACGTAGGATCAAATCTTTATTTCTGGATAGCGATCATTCCGACCACAGTAAGAACCATTTTTCTAATTTATGTTTCTCTTTTTTTTCCCTTCGGAAATCGAGTGTCATATCATTTCTCGTTTGCACTTTGGTTAATTTGCATAATTTTCTTTTACAACAGCTTGTTCTTTTCGTTGGTGCAAAGTTGCAACATGTAATCGCAACTTTAGTATTAGAGAACGCTGGCATAACAGAATATGCTTCTGGTGTAAAACTGAGACCTCGTGATGAACTTTTTTGGTTCAAGAAACCAGAATTACTCTTATCCCTTATCCACTTCATTCAGTTTCAGGTGTGCAAAATCTTAGGAACTCTCTATTATAGTCACAAATAATTTTTTGTTTTGGTATGCAAATACGTATGTTTATTATTTTTCGTTTTTTCGTATAGAATGCTTTTGAGTTGGCTTCGTTCTTTTGGTTCTGGGTAAGTTTTTGTATTCATGACGAAAAATACATATATTATTCTTACTCTTTGAAAATATTTATTATATTGACATCATCTTTTTTCTTCTTTCTTCAGTGGCAATTTGGATACAACTCTTGCTTCCTTAGGAATCATTTACTTGTCTACTTGCGACTTATTCTAGGGTAATCAAGTTTTTTCGATTAAGCCATCATGAAACTGTTGTGTGTGTGTTTTTAATATAGTTTGAGACGGGTTGTGCCACATGTTTGTTGTAGGTTTTCTGGACAATTTTTATGTAGCTATAGCACACTGCCACTCTATGCACTTGTCACTCAGGTAACATTTGAAAAAAAAAACCTTTAGAACTTCTACTTTTGACAGTTCTAATTGCAACACACTAACTAGAGGATGATGGATTTTATTTTGTTAATTCTAGATGGGAACGAACTACAAGGCAGCGTTGTTACCTCAGAGGATAAGAGAGACAATTCACGGTTGGGGAAAAGCAACCCGAAGGAAAAGAAGACATGGATTGTATGGAGATGATTCAACTATACGAACAGAAACAAGCACAGTCGCATCTGTTGAAGAATACGATCATCAAGTGCTTGATGTTCCTGATACCTCTCCAGCTCAAGGTACTGAGCTTGAGCTGCAGCTTATACAACATCAGGGAGGTTCTATCTCAGTAGCTTGTGAAGATTCTAGTAGAGTTGGAACACCGCTCTTGCGGTCTTGTGCTTCAATATCCTCAACAACTCTTTCAAAGTGGCAGACAGAAACAACAGAATCACTCTCAAGGTCATCCTCATTTCCTCCCAGAAGATAATGTTAAGCTGGAAATATGATTAGCAGAAAGAAAACCGAGTTCTTTGGTTTTCAATGCATCTTTCTTTCTCAACTCTACTCTCCTAAGTAGGTTTATAAACCGAGATAACTCAATTTTTTTCTTTTTCCAACAACATGTACTCTAGCGGATTTGAACCCAGGAGTGGATAAGTACATAACTAATGCTACTATAAATCAGAGGTCTTTTAGCTTTGAAATGTCGTTAAACATGTTTCAGCATAGTAAATAGATGTAATAAAAGGTTTCATGAAGGTGATCTTCAAAATTATTGCTAAGAGATTAGAGAAGCTCCTCCCCTCAATGATATCTCCTTCTCAATATGCGTTTGTTAAAGGTAACCTCTTAATCGAGAATGTGCTTCTAGCGACTAAGCTTGTGCAGCAATTCAACCAGAAAAACATGTCTAGTAGAGGTGTGCTGAAAGTTGATTTCCGAAAGACTTTTGACTCTCTTAATTGGGATTTTATCATAAAGGTGTTATTAGCTACAAACGTGCTAGAAACCTTTGTAACATGGATCAAGCAGTGCGTTACAACTACAAGTTTCTCCATCAACATCATTACATCAATGGAAGTTTTTGGGTTTTTCAGAGGAACCAAAGGACTAAGACATGGAAACTCAATCTCTCCTTATCTCTTTGTTATGCTATGGAGATTTTTGCTCAATTGCTTGATTCCCAGTTCTCTGCAGGTGCTATTGGCTTTTATCTCAAGGCTAAGGACCTGAGAATCTCACATCTTGCTTTTGCAGATGACGTGATAATTTTCTTTGATGGTACTTCATCTTCTCTTCAAGGAATAACGGACACTCTTGAAAGCCAAAAACTATCTCCTTTGCTGGATTTGATTACCTCCAGGTTTAACCATTGGGCTACCAAAACTCTCTCTTTTGCAGGCAGGTTACAAATGATCTCCTCTGTTATTGCAGCACAGTGAACTTTTGGTATACAAATTCATATTATCAAAAAAAAAAAAAAAAAAGTTTTCACATATATCCTTTTGAGTCATTCCTCTGTCAAACGTGTTTGGCAATGTTTTTGTCAAAGATGGCTATATATTTTGTTTATACTCGTTGGTCTACCACAACTTATTTGACTCGAAAACCACAACTAAATTGAAGTACTTTTTATCCACTTTATATCAGTTCATCAAATATATGCTTTATAGGAACTTCAAGTCTTCAATCTCCAGCGTAAACCCTCACATAAAGTGGCAAGGTCTTCAATATTCGTTTCTTCGGGCTGGTTTTTGCTGGTTATATCCGAGCTCTGCACCGTCTTTACCAAGGGAAATACCGAACTCCTGAGTATTCGTCGGACTAATGAAAATGCCTTTGATCTTATTTTCGTTGAGTTGGTTTGTGGCGGCCACCTTAGAACCTCTCTTCGAAATAGGAATCTTGATGATAGGAAATGTGAATGTGATGGAAACGGTACCTCTGATAACCTTCGGAGGCCAAGAGTTATTTTGCTCTTTATTTATGAAACTTGAATCCGTGCCAGTGTCTATGTGAATGTGATGCATCTCTTGACTTCCCAAATCAACTCTTGCATTGCTTCTAGAAGTTAAATCAATACTACTTGAAATGTCTTTAGCTTCGGCTGCTTCCACAGGTTTGGGCGCAAATTGAGTGTCACTAAGCTTATCTTGTAGGTTTTTGCGACCAAATCCAATGCTGAAACATAGTAAGAAGATGAATCCTATGCATAAAAGATTATATCTTGGTGTTGTCATTTTCTCCACCTTCAAATTGACAGTTATTACAATTTCTCTAATATATAAGAAGAAACCAATGAGTTGAAAAGGAGAAGAGAAAGAAGTGTGAATTTGATGGTAAAAAACAAGAGAAAAGGACTGCGAATTAATTCGATTTGCAAAATTCTCATGTTACTTAATTCATGCAATGAATATAGGCTCATATCTTTCGAATGAGTTGAGATTTAACGCATTCGTGTTTTATGAAATATTGCCTTCTGGAAAATAGAAAGTTAGTGTATCTAATATGGTAAGATAGTTTGAAATAAATTATATAAAAATATGTATAAGAGGATTTCTAGAACAATGCTCAAACTTTTTTGGAAAAAAAAGAGAGGAAACATCATATATAACCCAAAAAAAAAACATCCTAATGGGGCATATCCAAGAAAAACGATAAATTATATATGACAATTAAAAATATTTATTTTTTAGCTATTTTATATATTATTTTTCACTTTATGAATTCATTCAAATTTATTAGAAGATAGTTGAAAAAGACGGTTTGATACTAAAATCATACGGTTAGGAACCGCCTGAATACCAAATGGTTTGCAACCACCTGATTATCAAGTGGGTGGCTTTAAAAGAAGAGAGAATTAGCTCAATAACCATATTAGAGAAACAAACAAATAAAGAATATAGACATGCTTAGTTTATATTTAAGGAAGTAACTAAGTCAATAATAAAATGTCCATTATATCTTTTTTACTAGAAATACATCATTTTCTTTTTTCTTCGTCTATACCATTTCGTTTTATTCTGTAAAGAACAAAATAATTTATCCCATCTCATTTTTTCATAATTTAATATTTTATATAAATTGACTAAATCTTATGAATATACTAAAAACACATATTAGTACAGTTATTAAGCTAATAAGTGCCTACAAGAAGTAAGAATGAAAAATGTTTTTTTTCATTTGTAAGGTAATAGTAAGGCGTATAAAATGTCTGGACTATATTATATGAATGTATAAAATAGAATAGACTCAAGTATTATAATTTTTAGGGTGTATGACATATTTTTTTTGGTCACGGTTTATGATTTCAGATTTAGAGTTTACTTTTAAAGATTTAGTGTTCAGTTTTTGAGTGTTAGGGATCAAAACATAGAATTTAAGATTTAATTTTAGATTATTTTGTTAAGTTAAAAAAATCTATATTTGATAAATAGAACAATAGCATTCTATTTTATTTATGTGTTCTATATAGAATAGATTAACGTATATTAGTTACAAACATATATCATTTTACAATTGATTTATGTTTGATTTAAAAAAATTGAACCATGATATCTGCAAAAAACAAACAATCTAAATTTTTTTTACTAAGATAACGAAATCAAATCAATATGTACGAAGAGATTAAAGTTAAAATAAATGGGATGGGTAGAAAGAAAGAAAAGAGAGAGAGGGAGTTTTAAGTCAAAAATATATTTTATACATGGTATATTCTAGCGATAAACTAATATGGTTACATGGCTAATTAAATTTTTTTTTTTGGACTATTTTTGCCGATTTTCCTTAAAAAAATACTTATTTCATTTTTTTATTTTTTTTACATAAATTTCATTGAATATAAAAATAACGAATGAAATTAGCAAAGTAACAACGACTACTATTCGACGATAGCATCTCCAAAAAAACCTTAAAACCTTATATTTAATTATGCATTTTTGAGCAACCTCAGAACCTCAAATTTTAAGGTTTTGAAAGCTTTATATTTAATTATGCATTCTTGAGATACCTTAAAACCTTAAATTTTAAGGTTTTGAATAGTAAAATCTCAAATTTGAGGTTTCATATCTTTTAGTCCTACAATTATATATCTCACAAATAATCTTACTAATACTCTATTTCAACAATTTTTATCTCTTATCTACATATAAAAAAATAAAGAGACTCATTTATCACTTTGAAATGCATTGATTGATCATATGTGAGAGCATTACAAAATTAGTTTTATTGAGTAATTTGGTATTTTACTTGTAATTTATTATTTGTTTTGTATGTTTTTAGTTATTATTTATATTTTAGTTTTATATTATAATTTAATTTTAATTAACATTGCTTGTAACAATTATTTAGTGTATGTTTTATAGTTATTTATAAAATATTTATGATCTTAATTAATTATGATCAATAATGACAATTATAATGCAAAATATAAATTCTTTTGAGATTAAATTTGAGGTTTGACTATTGGAAAAGAACACCCTCAAACTTCAAATTTAAGGTTTAACAAACCTAAAAAATAAGGTTGTTCTTAGAGATGCTCTTAAAAGATACTCTATAACTCTAAATATGAGGTTTTATGCTTTCCAAGAGATACAAAAAACCTTAGGTTTTGAATAGTAAAACCTTATATTTGAGATTTTATATTTTTCATTTACATTTTAATTCTTACAATTATATATTTCACAAATAATCATATTAATTTTTTGTTTATCATTTTAGACCCTATAATTTTATGTCTCATAATTTATGTTTTAGTTATTTTTTATTATTATTTATATGTAATTTTATATTATAATATAACGTGTTATTAATTAATATTACAAGTAATATTTATTTAATGTATGTGTTATTAATTAATATTGCTTGTAATATTTATTTAATGTATGTTTTATAGTTATTTATAAAAAATTTATAATTTTAATTAATTATGATCAATAGTAAGGACTATAATATAAAATACAAAAAAAATTTAGGTTCAATATAAATTTTAAACACTTTCAAATTTCAAATTTGGGTTTTCCATACCTTAAAAATAAAGTATATCTTGGAGATGTTCTTAATAACAATTGCACCCATATAATTTCTATGGTTTAGGAGAGATAGAATACTTGTGATGATGTAAGCATATCTTTTCACCCAGATTTTGTTCGGGATATTGATTTGGTGATCTAATAGTTACAAACACATTCATACAATTATACAGTAAATATATGAATTAAAAAGACACTTAGCCTAATATCGACCTATGAAACCGCATGTCGTTTCAGTTTCTTAAAGAAAAGTGTTTTATAACTGGAAAACTGGCTGTAAATTCTGAATGATTAATTGAAACACTAGAGAGATTGAAAATCTAATTAAGACAAAGAAACAGAGCAAGTCGAGTTCAGATTTTTTGATGAAAATTAAGTCAAAATTAATAGCAACAGATACAAATTATAATTCGGGGAAAATTATTTTTTAGTTTGGTGTAAATGTAATTTCATAACGGTATAGTGTTTATAACCGGATTCCAAATTAACATGTTATGGCTTCTTTTTTTTTTGAAGAAATTAACATGTTATGGCACTTTAATCATTACTTTACTAATTTGATTAACATGTTACGACACTTTAACTACTTTGTATAAGGGGCATATATATAATGATGACCATGTGTAATTAAACATCTTATATAATTTATTATAGGGGCAACCTTATTCAATGGCCATACTAACATTTTTACATAAACGTTGTTGGGTGTTTAATCTTTACTCTTAACATTATATCACATACTGTAGCAGAGAATGTGAGCATCCCAATGACGGTCTCCATCTTGCTTTTCCGCACACGCACCATCAATCATCTCCCTTAGTATCCATCTTCACCCAAAAAACAGACACCAATGAAAATCATATGTTTCCCCTTTCTTTCTCTCCCACATTCCAGCATTATAGATCACACATGTTCTCCATAATTTTATTATATAGACACAAACATCTAGTAGCACAAGACAAACCTTTGTATCAATGGTACCTAGATATGCATTTTGCAAATAGCGCGGTTATGGCTGATTCCATGACACCGGCTACATATTATGTTACGCCTCTTATAACATGTCTGTAAAATATAAATATAATTAGCAAGACTAAATAATTATCTACACGTAAAGCATAAAACTTAGACGTCTAACTTTAAAATTACCTTAAATTTACCCCTGGACAAAAATATCTTCTTACGGGGCCTATCAGGGGTCGACTCGTCATCGTGGTTTTCGGTCCACCTTTGTCAGAACATCATTCGCAGTTGCAACAGAGTTCAAGTCTGGGATTGGGTTAACATTAAGTGTGTAAGCCAACTTACAAAATGTTGCATTATATTCCGTTCCGACTAAATAATCAACACAAACTCTTCCACAGATTGATGCAGCCACGACATGTGGACACAGAATATACAACATTTAAAATTCAAGGTAACTACATGTTTTACGCCCGAGGTTCACATGGTTAGATATACCACCAACATCAATCATTTTGCGCTCTCTCATGTTTATGTTCCAGACATCAAAACCAGAGAACACTTCAAAGTTTTTTCCAACTAGTTCCTGCACTTTTGGGGTGATGGTGTTATCAACTCCCTTTTGCCGATTCACATCGGAAGGGGAACCAACTCATAAGTGTAGCTCGAATACTCTTAACAAGGAAAGTGATTGGAAACTCTAGCGCCTCCTTGAGAACCGAATTTAAAGACTCTACTATGTTTCTAGTCATAATGTTATAACGTGATCCAAGAAAATGAGATATTTTCCAGTGGTCAAATCTGATACCTAACAACTAGTTCGCATACTCGATGTCCACATGCTTTATCTCATCAAATGCCAAATTAAAGTGACCAATTCGGTATGTCCTAGCAGCCGTTGACACCAAATATCCCTAATTTATTTGTTTTGAAAATGGTCATGATGTTCCTTTGCAAATGCACTACGCAAGCGCCATGACCAGATTTGACCACTTGTTGGAGATATGATGGAAGAAAAGTGTATGGATTATTCGGCGAACCTTTAGCAAACTCTATAGTAACTTCTCTCGATCGCCACACTTACCAATAAGATATTTGGACATCACGATCTCCTCAGAGCATTTGACGTAACTCGTTAGGTCTTGGACCAGAACTAGATGCAATATATCTCGAACGCATTATATCACTAATGGTTGTGGTTGTTGCTTGCCTATGAAATTTTCCACGGACGTCCACACTGCACTTGTGTTCTAGCATAGCCCGTCTTATCTGGTAGAACTTAGAGTTGCGCATTCTCACTGCATAGAAACGCCATGGGCAACCAACATCTTTACGGATTAATGCAGTCTACTCCGGGCTCCTACTATACTCCGGAAAGTCGCAGCTCATGCAGTCTTATACCACATTTGGAAGCAATGGAATAATGTTCTTCACAACAACCAGACAATATCCCCACGGATTATCTTTAAGATCATGGATCGAGAAATACGGAACACAATCAACTCCCGAAGACATAGAAAGCATTAGAGAGATCTAATGCATCTTTGGATTAGTGACCATTAACTTACTCACAAATCTTTCCCAACCTTATTGTAACTTTGTTTTTAAACTTTTTTTGCCTTAGTTGCTCTATCCTTAGGTAATTCTCTTGTAAAACCTAAAAAATTCATTTTTAATGATATTTACAGTTTAGCGGGGGAAAAAAAAAACCCAACATCTTTACTCTTAAGAAGCATTATGATGGGACATGATCTGATGTTTGTGTGAAAATTCTTATAAATAGCATGTATTGCCATATTAAGCTTGAAAAATTCTTTGTTCTTATAAATCCTCCCAACAAAAACATCATCGGCCTCGTAATACGCCTCCGTCGGGTCAATATCTACCCATCTAAAAAAATAGATTTAACTGTGTTAAATAGTAAATATACTAGAATGTCACGCAAACTTTATATTGACATTTAACATAAACAATACCATATAACAAACCAATTACCAGATATTGACATCTTTAACCATATAATAAACCAATTAGCAGATAACGACCATATAACAAACCAGTTCGCAGATAGCAACAATGTTTAACGACTGACACATTATATTTTAATTCCATTAGAGAGTGAAACTCTAATAGGTGAGGGAGGGTTTAAATTTATAAAGCCTCAAATACAATCTAAAAGTGCATGGAATACCGATGAGTATTTAAAGATCGATCCATGAGGACTAACGAATAAAGATTGCAATACTAGATATACGAGAGACAAATTAATCTAGAGAAAATAGTTTTTGGGTTTTTTATTGATTTTAAAATCTGAGAAATGCAAGAAAGTCAAATCCAAAAAAGAAAACAAGAGATAAACATTGGACCATGAGTTTAACTTTTATAATAATTGATTAACAGTCAAGTAATGATGTAAAAGATTGAATTAAACACTATCCTAGAAAATGAAACACTTAATTAGGACTAATCCATTTTCGTGACACTAATCAACTTTCTTAATTATAATTAAGATAAGTTTTTACTTGCAAATTAAATAATTAACAAGCATTATTATTAGATCCATTAAGTTCACTAATCATCCTAACATTAACTTTCATTGGCTAGAAAAAAAAAACTCATAAAAAATTTGGTTCAACCATTTTCACAAACATCTTTCGGATATGAAATGTCTAAGATCTAGATTTCGATTGATCAAGTCAAGTCAAAACTAGCATTAAGTGCAACCTAAATGAAGGATTTAACCTGAAGCATCCTAAATCATCATCATCTAACCATCAAATCATCATAATCTAGCATTACCCATGATCCAACAAAATTCTAAGTGCTAAACATGATAAAAGATTAAGAAAAAGACATAAACATAATGAAAATGTATGTAATAAAAGATAAAATTTTGAAGAAACTTATTATATAAAACTGGACGCGTTCAATGTGAGCGCGATACATAAGTAAAATTATAACTAGCCAAATCGCGATATATGTCATTGTTAATTTAGATGGTGACACGTGTATATTAGTATACTAATATAAAATAACATAAATTTTCATTCTCTACATTATTTATTTCTTAAATCAAACTATCGTGTAACTAAAAGGAAATAGTAAGTCAAAAGAAAAGAAAAATAAGACATATTATTGGACAATTAAGAAAAAAATATAAGTAAAAAAAGACTAGAAAATAAAAATAAGATATACACAAAACCTGTTTTAACTATTTATTAATCTAAAATATCAAAACAACTATTTGTTGTGGATTTTTTTTTTCATCGTTTTGAAGTTATGTTTTCTCCGATTTAAATACTGAAATATGAGAAAATTGGAAAACTTAAAAAATAGATATAAATATTTGTTGCGATAAATAGTCTGAACAAAAATCAGAAAACAAGAAAATTTAGGGAGTAACTATGAAAATAAATTGGTGAAATTTGATAGTAAAAATGTAAAATATATGGGCTGTTAGTAAAGCTTAATGGGCTTTCATTAGATTATATATGCTAAGGAAGTCCATTAAGAACGCTTCTTTTGAAGTCCCAAAAATAAATTGAAAAAACTTAAAAGAGAAACTTGCCACGTGTTAGATCACAAAATCAATCAAATGTTTGTGACTAGCTTGTATTCGAGCCCAGGTCTCCACGGCCACAACATGGAATACTTACCACTATACTAGAGCCAGTTTTCGTTGATTGTGTTGCATCAAAAAGTTATTTATAATATTAAAAACAACCTTTCGTATGCATTCTGCGTTACTTTAATACTCTTCTTCATCAAAGCCTAATAACGCTTCACTAATCATGTTTTAATTACTCTTTAATCACCACCATTCACCACTAATCATTTACACTTGATCCTTCCCCACTTCCCACCACTAATAAACCTTTTAATTACTCTTTAATAACCACTAACCCCAATAAATCAGTATAAATTCGAACCATCTCAAGCCAAATCTAATCACACAAACGCAAAATCACCAAAAACCACATCAATTTTTCAAAAAAATGGCTTCAAACACCACTTTCCTCTTCGCCACCGTCACACTTCTCCTCCTCGTCCTCCAAAACACCACCGTCTCCGGCAGAGATCTCCCGGCGGAATCAACCAACATAGCGGCGAGGCTCCAAAGCGGAGGACTAATGGAGTGTTGGAACGCTTTATACGAGCTTAAATCATGCACTAACGAGATCGTTCTCTTCTTTCTCAACGGCGAAACCAAACTCGGTGTTAGTTGTTGCGAAGCTGTCGATGTCATCACGACCAATTGTTGGCCGGCGATGCTCACTTCTCTTGGATTTACACCTGAGGAAGCTAATGTCCTCCGTGGCTTTTGCCAGAATCCAAACTCCGGCGACTCTTCTCCGGCTCCTTCTCCCAAAAAGGCTTGATTGTGATTACCATATTTATTAATTAATAAACGCATATGTTATTATGTTATAAGCTTTATGATTTTTAAATGTCGATCTAATGGGTTTGCGGATAGAGCTTCTTTATATTTAACAAATCTAGATTGATCAAGAGTTAACGAATCATAAAGAGTTTATGTTGAATAGAGTTGTTTGCGTTTAGATCCTTCTTTCTATTACCAACTCGAAGATTGATCAAGGTTTTTTTCAAGAAACAGAACATGAAAACAGATAAATTAGGTGACTTGTCAGAGGAGAGACCGATTTACGAACAAAAAGCAGAAAACGAAGATAACTCGAGAAACACAAACACAAGATTATGTTATAGGTTTTGTAGCTTCCTCTCCATGGTCAATTCTTAAATTCGGCTAAGTCATGGAGGGCTCAAGGAGTTAGCCACGTCGATCACGAACCTGTACCTAACATCAGATTTAGCAAGCCTCTCCATTTCAGAGTTAATCTCATCCATCTTTAATCAATTCAATATCAGCCGTAATGTTATGCTTAGCGCAGAAATCAAGCATCTCTTGTGTCTCCTTTATCCCTCCAATGTCACTTCCTCCCACCATTTTCCTTCCTGTAAACCAGCAAGTCAAATTAACTTGTGTTACACGCAACAAGAGTTTGCATAAGGAAGTTTCTAGGATTTTGTTTTTTACCAAGAACTAGAGAGAAGATTGGTAAGCTCGAGAGGCTTCTCAGGTAAGTCTAAAGTGACGAGCTTTCAGTTAACTTTGAGTAAACCGAGAAACGGATACAGAGCATGTACTGCTGATACCGTATCGATAATGTAGTCCATAGTTCCAATTGCAGCCTAAAATTTCCCACACAAAAAAAAAACAGAGACTTTCTTGTTTAAAACTCATTCCTTTACTATGTAAAAATAGTGAAAAACAGTGATGCATAATCTGGTTTAACCGATCCATGCTAATCCAAAACTATACCATATAGTTTAAAGATAACTCTTTGTTACCTTCATCTTCCTAGGATCAGTTGAGACAAGAAACGAATCGGCACCAAGTCTTCGTCTTCTTTATCAGGGGAAGAACTAATCACAGTAACTTACCAATCTTAACAGCAACATGACCAAGCCCTCCAAGTCATACCATAATACTTCATTGGACTATACACAGTGATTCAAGCACAGAGCAATGGCGCACCCGAATCGCTCGGTAATCCCTCGGGAAACCGCAAAACAAACCGTTGATCGACCACAATGGTCTCGGAATATCCACCATAGTTCTTGGTTCCATCGGATCCAATCGCATTGTATGTGAAAGCCATTTGAGGACAGTAGTTTTCAAGATCTTGGTCACACGATTCGCAAGTTTGGCACGAGCTAGTGATCACTCGTACTCCTACGCGATCTCCTTCTTTGAATTTAGTCACGTTTTTACCAACTTTGATTTATATAAAAAGGTTTTTTGTTATGTAATCGAAAAATTGTTAAATTCGAGATCTTTGATTTGATTTTGTCTTTTCGATTACCCGGGAACTACAGGATAATACGAGAATCCCCAGTCGTTTTTGATTGTATGTAAATCAGTGTGACAAACTCCACAATACAAGATCTTCACTGTCACATCATTTTCACCATTGTCTCTGCATAGTACAAAAACAAACTAATCTAAATGAAACAGACAAAAAAAAAAACAAAGCTTTGTAACAGATCTCAGACAAAAACTAGAGAAGATAGCATTTTTGTTCAACTTTTAAATTTAAAGTTAATGTCATCTCTTATACGTTTAGATATACATATTAAAATAATTACTATTTTTTTGATAAAAAAATAAAAATAAAAATAATAATTACTATTTATATTCTTACTTCTATATATTTACTAGATTAAGATCCGCGTAATACACGTGTTTTGTATAGAGTCCTATACGGATCCGAAACGAAAAAAATTATAAATTTTTAGTGTGAATATTTTTTAAAATAAATATGCATATAATAAATTTTACATAACCAAAGACGTAAAAATATTTAAAAATTCATAAATTTTAAAATCAAGTTCAATTCCTAACATATATTGAATTAACTTTTATATATTTTCCATTGAATCAAAACTATGATAGTATTCATTTATATCTGTATAAAAAAAAATATGAATTAAGAATGTCAGAATCCATAAACCAATAACAATGGAATTTTTTTTAAAATTTTTTTTTAAGAATCCACCTATCAATTAGTCCCTCGAAAATTAAGATTAACATATAATTGTGAGAAGAGTATATACCCAATTATATACGCTTTACAAAAAAAAAATAGAGAAACTTGCCATATGATGGTGCCTTCAATAAAAATCTTCAATTCTTATAAACAGTTCCAAATTAAATTAATATGAACCGACCAATCTAAGAATCAAATCATAGTTTAATATGATTTAAATAAATTCACTTTTTCTATTTCTAAAAATCGATACCGAACCAAACCAAAAAATAAAAACCGATCTACAACCAATATTTTTTTTTTTAAATGAAGAATATATTCATAAAAACATGAATCCGAACTGAAATTGAACCAAACCATTCATAATATTTTGGATTTTTTTAGATTTTATTGTCTATAAACCAAAAATCTGAAAACCGAAATATCCAAACCGAACCAAACCAAAATTTGGATTGAAAATCCTTAAACCAATAAAATATATAAACAATTAGAATTATTTACCTTTGTAGTTCTAAAATCCTTTTTTATCTGCATTAGTATATATTAATTTAATGGTAGAAATTTGTTAAACGAAACGTACAGAATATGAATACAAATATGTTCTTTTCTGTCATCACTAACAAAAATATGTATAAATAATGTACATCCACATTAACATTGCTACAGTCGAATTTTTATAAATTAATACTCCATAAATTAATAATCACTATAAATTAATAAATTATTCTGGTTCCAAGTTGAGGCAGTGTAAAATTTGATAAAATTCGATAAGATAATAAGATAATAATTTTTTTGAAATTCCTACGTAAAACATGGTCCCAATAATTACATAAATTAATAATTATAAATTTTATGCACATATATATATATATATCTAAGATAATTTAGTAATATATGACTCTAATGTTGTATATTTTCTTCTTAAAGTTGGAATCTCGTTGGAACTAATCTTTAATTTTTTTTATTGCATCAAAAATTTGTGGTGTTGTCATCTTGATCTTTATTGAGTTGAAGAGTTCTAGACGTCATAACTGTTTTCTTATGATTAAATACTTCCAAAATATCGTTATCTCGTTTTGAACTTTATCATCAATATCAAGAATTATAGCCACAATTTTTTTTCATTTTCATATTGATAGTCAAATAGGTTATTAGCATCCATCTTATTATGATAACCGAGTTTATTAACGTAATATAGAATAAAATGAATATGTAAACAATGTATAAAAAATTTTAAATAAATTTGTTTTTTTAAAGAATTTGTATGAACTTTTAGGTAAAGTTTTATATTAAATAAAAAAAATTCAAAAAATCATGGACTAAAAAAATCACTCTATAAATTAAGAAATATTAATTTATTGATTAATTAATAACTTTATAAATTAATAAATTTTCAGAATCCCAACATTATTAATTTATAAAGGTTTTACTGTACTGAGAAAACATATCAACAACTATAATTATAATCACACATAAAAAATGGACAATGATTTTCTGGTGAAGAACATGAATAACTACATCTCGAGACGTTAAAAAAAAATTACATTTTGAACAAACTATATATCTTGAATTAGTAAATTAAAATTACAATGTTTGGTATTTATAACTTATAAGCCTAACACAGAAAGGTAAATTTACACACAACTGTAAATCTACTCAATTTCTAATAATAACAAAAAGCTATATACATAGTTAATTTTTTTCATATAAACGAATACGATCCATCAAAATCAATAAATAAAACCTTATGTACTTGAAACACTTCTTCCAAATTTATTTCACCTTGCTTTCTTTTTTAACTACGTAATAAACAAATTTTCCTTTTTAATAGAAAATTTTATCCACTATTACCTCAAATGAATCAAATATGCCCCATATTTTCGTAGACGCAAGTAAATGATTCTCTTCCTTAATCAAATATGCCCCATTTTTTTTTTTGTTAAGTAATATGCCCCATATTCTTGACTAATATATACACACGATTTTTTCCATAATTTTGTTTCTTCCTATTTTCTCGATAATTGAGTTTTCCATATTAATTAAATGAAAACCATAAAAATGGAATCGAATCAAAACTTAGAAAGATGATTTCTGTTAAAAAAAAAAAAAATTTACATTTTTAATAAATTATCATATACCAAATAAAATCTAATAATTTTATATGTTTCACAATCTAAATTAACAATAACACATGTCACAATTTCGTGAGATATAATTTTGCCTACGTGTCGTGAACGCATACATCTTTATATAATAGTATGTTTTTACTTTATATATTTACTAGATTAGGACCTGCGTGTTACACGGATATTGTAAAAGGTCATATACGGATCAAAAACGAAAAATCTATAAATTTTTAATGTGAATATTTATTTTTTAAGTGCATATAATAAAGGGAGATTTGTAAAATAGTACGTTTTCCAAATTAATTTCAAATATAGTACCTTCATAGGAAAAATTGTAGAAATAGTACACTTTTTCAAAATACCTAAAATATTCTTACGGTTTGGCAGAGTCTGCGTGAATTTTGTAGACTTAAGGTTAAGACTGGACAGATTCGGCTAAGAACTGCAGAAGCTGGGCAGCCTCTGCTAAGTCTGCCAATTTTGTTAAGACTGTTTGTGCTGTTTTTAGCAGAGATTGCACAAACTATGCTAAAGACAGCAGAGGCTGGACAAACTCTGCTAAGGCTGGATAGACTTTGCTAGGGCTCGGCAGATTCTGCTAGGGTTTAGCAGATTCTGTTAATGCTGGGCAAACTCTGCTAAGGCTAGGCAGATTCTGTTTGTACTCTGACTCTGTTAAGGCTAGGCAGATTCTGCTTGTACTCTGCCGTCCTTTGCAGAGGTTGCACAAAATATGCTTAAACTCTGCTAAGGACCGCAGAGACTGGGCAGACTCTGCTAAGTCTGTCAGCTATTTCAGTAGACAAATAAATTTATAACTTTACGTTTATTTGGCCGAATAATTTCCAATATAGGTCAAATTTAACTGTAAATTGAATATCTATATTTTTTTAACTATGTGTATATATATATTGAAACATTTATCTAATGAAAACTCTGCAAACGAGAGCAGAGGCTGCATACATTTATTTATGTTTATTTAAGATTTTGTTAAATAATTAAGACAATGCTTCTTTTTGTTGTACAATTACGGAAAAAATATTGTGAAGCCCAAATTATATTATGAAAAAATAAAAATATTTAAATAATTAAACAAAGTTTAAAAAGTTTGCGCCTCCTTTTTTAGTCAAGCTTGCTCCAAAGTGTTGCTTTAGATCTCCATTCAGTCTGTGATATCCTAAACCACTTAAAACGAAAAATAAATTATGATTAACATTTGTTTAGACATCATAACTCCAAAATCATCTTATATTTTAACGTTTATACAATTTGTAATAAACTGTAAGAAATTTTGTATAAAGAAGTGACAGTATATAACAAGAACAAATATATACATATATATAGGGCCTTTAAATGGTGAGGCCCAATTATATTACAGGCAAAATATTAAAAATAAATTAATTAATTAAGATGACGTTTCAAAAGTCAGCTTCTTTTGTCGCACAGTTAAGACAGTGCCTTTTCTCTTAGTCAGACTCTTTCCAAAGCGCTGCTTTTGTTTTTCAGTTAGTCTGCGAAACCCTAAACCACTTAAAACGAAGAAAAACTATGATTAACATTTGTTTAGACGTCATAACTCAAAAATCATTTTAAATTTCAGCGTTTAAAAGCTTATTTACCTTTGAAAAGTATAATGGAAGAAAAAACAATAGTCATGGTTTATAGAGGAGTACAACTCCAATGGAATACTTTACATATTGTCGTGTTGAACAAAAAAACACATGATAAAAAAATCAAAATTTTTTAAAATTTAATTTGTAGTAAACCGTAAGAAATATTGTATAAAAGAAGTGACAGTATATAACAAGAACAAACATGCAAAAAAAAATCTATAAAAATGAATTATTCTAAAGTCTCATATTAATATGCTTTCGGTATATTTTTGGTGATATGCATTTAGTGTGCGATACCCTAACCACTATGTTTTCTATTGAGTTGTTTGAGAATGTTTATCTCGATCTGTGTTGTACCGGTTAATGTAATACTGGTATATATCAGAGAAAACAAAACTTAAAATGTATTGATTAGAAAAAATATATATCTAATTTAGTTAAAAATATAAGAGACGGGGTTTACTCAATCGGCTCGTGTCAAAATTCTGACGTGAAAATCCTATAGCAAACAAATAAAATAAAATATGTCAACTAAGATTAATTTAGAGTTAATTACGTAATCAGCAAAAAAAAAAAAATGAAAGCATTTTGACAAATAACAAAAATGAAAGCATTTTGACATATATTGAAGTAACTTTTATAGATTTTTCATTGAATAAAACTATGATAGTATTCACTTGTGTCTGCATAACAAAATGAAAATATGAATTAAGAATATTAGAATTCATAAACCAATAATAATGAAATCTACTTTTTTTTTAAAATTTAAGAATCCATCTACTAACAAGCCCCTCTAAAACTAAGATTAACATATAATTGTGAGAATGTTATGAACCCATTAGATGGATGCTCATTATAGGCCCACATTAGATCCATGTTCTAGAATGTTCTAAACTTGTTTGTTCCCATGAATAACATACACAATTCTCTCTCAATTTCTCTTATTCATAACACGTTATCAGCACGAGTTCTAGCTAGCTGAGTGAACCCTAGCCGCCGACTCATCTTCGTTTTCTTTTCTGCCTCTGATTCGATCTGATCGATCGAGGTAAGTCAACCTCCTCTGGCTTTAGCAAGTATTCGATACAACATCTAGTATTAAGCGGTTGCTTTGACAAAGCATAAAGTAATTTGATTCAATCTATTTTATCGTTTTTCAATTATGCTTCTTCTATTAATTTGTTTTATATGAGTTGACGTGTTTTGTTATTTAATTTATTTGTTAATTAAGATTTTGATAGTATGCACATGTATGCTTCTTCTGTTGATCGAATTATACTCATGAATTATGCTTAAGATAGATCAAACATATTGATTATTTTATTCCTTGGTTTATTACTTCACTGTTTCATTAAGATCAAATATATATATTCTATTATGATCGATTATTTTTTTATTGAATCATATTGCTATCTAATTATGTTATTCTGTGTAAAATTTAGATTTTTATATTCGTCTGAATTTCGCACAGTTTTACCAGAATTTGTACGGCTTTATTTTTATCATAAGTTTAGATCTGTGATTTCTGCATAAGTTTTACACAGTTTATTACCGGATTTTTAAATTCGCACGAATTTTGCACAACGTCGTTTAGAACTATTTTGTTAAACACCTAGATGATTATGATGATGTTAATAAAAATATTATTAATTGTGATGAGATGATTTTTATGATATATCAAATTCGTTGATGATTGTTAAATATTTTTAGGGTTCTTATGATAAAATTTGTATGCTCTGAATTTGCATAGAGAACCTGATTTATGTCATTGAATTAAATATTATTTCATCCGGAAGTTGCACGAATTTATGTTATTAGATCTGCACTATTTTCTGTACGAATTTTGCCCAGAGCAATTATAATCCGAATTTTGCACACGCATAATTTTAACCTGGATTTTGCAGAGACATAAATATAACCCAGATTTTGCACAGCTGATATTATTAGGATTTCATCCCAGTTTTGCACGAATCTGATTTTTCGCACAGATTTTGCACAGTATAATCATAATATAAAATTATTAGGATTTTGCACTGAGTTTGCATTGTTCTATGCTGCTTGTTTGTTCTCATGTAGAGACTGATATACACGTACTTGTCATTTGACCTTGTTTGGTGAATTGATTGATTGAAAACCTAGTTTAACGACATGATAGAAAAACTAGTGAATTGTGATGGTGTTAATAAGGACTATTACTTAGTCTCGATTTAATAAGATGATTTTAATAATATCTTTGTTCATCGTGAGATTCAATTCGAGATGGATGAACCAGAAGTTTCATCATCTCGAGGGAGAGAATTAGAGAATCTCACATAGACAATAAGTGACATATCCAGAAGATTATGTTTCATTGTTTGATTATTAAAGTTCACTACAAGTGACATATCCAGAAGATTATGTTCGCTAAGTTCTTTGGAACAATTCTTAAGAAAAGATATGATCACCTGAATGTGATATTACGTAAAACTAGTTGAGCTTAGTTACATATGAGACTACAAGACTTGGAGTTTGTAAGTGGATACAACTCAGCTATGTTCAGAAAATTTTATATGATGTGGAAAGAATATTACTAATACAGAGATGCTAGAAAAGATATACTCTACCTTTCACGCAAATAATATCGGCCTGCAGACAAAAGACCGTGAAAAAGAATCTTGAACTTATATCTTGTCTCTTTAAGGCTGAACAAAATAATGAGCTATTCCCTGAAGTGAATATGACATCATATACTGAGAAAGAAAAGGACCACACTAATAACACTAGCAGAAAAAGTGTTTATAAAAGTGGTCGTGAATATGGATGTGATATGGATATGGTCAAGGTCGAGGAGTTTCTTTGAAGAACTCATATTCTCACAAGAAGGAGAAAATAAAGATGGTAACAAACAGGAGATATTTCTCTCATCTGACGAAGAGAAAATCTAGTGTGAGTACTATATCTGGTAGAATAAAGTTTATTGAAGACTCCGGAAGAGCATATGTATTATTGCCTATGGGAACGCCTTTTGAAATAATTGATGTGTTATACTCTCCCAAGTCTGAAAAGTTAAAAGAATGTAAGATAAAATACATAACCCAAGTTGGGTATGTTGTTGATTCTGAGGTGGGATTCAATTCGAGATTGATTGACCTAAAGCGTCATCATCTCGAGGGAGAGAATGAAAGAATCCCACATCCATAGTAAGTGGAACATCCAGAAGATTATGTTCACACTCAAAATAGACTTGATGAATCGTTTATAAAGTAAATCAAAGAAATTTCAAGTCCAACAATGTTGAGACAATAAGTGAAGAAAATGTTGAATACCTTCAAATCACGAGTATACCCAAGGCAGTAAAAGTATCTTGGAGAAATTATATGCATTCTCTACTAGATTGTACTACACAAAGATTAGTATAATGGAAATAAATAATATAGTAAACCAGAAGTTTACCGAATACTTCAATGTTTGGCATGAGTCGGTTAGACCATTACGGTTCAATAATGATGAACAGACAAATAAGATTCACCAAGAAAGTGACTACTAAAGTGATTGCCTCGACCTCCGTTCTCTGACAACTCCCATCGCTAGCTTTGCATTTTTCGGGTACGCTCGATTTCTAACCTCTTGATCTCGTACCATATCTTATATATTTTTAGTTAAATTATCTCTAGATTTTCTATACTATATTATAGAATTTCTATCATTATCCCGTTTATTGCTTTATCGACATAAGCTTCATCATCAAAATCCATGCTTGATTGTCATGGACTAAAGAAAGTAATTTTGATAATGATATCCCCTGAAGGGAGTAAGTGATTAATAGTGAAAGTAAACCAGAAGTTTACTAAGAAATTAAATGTTTGGCTTAACCGGATTGGTCATCTGGTTTAATGATGATGCGAAAATAATGAAAAATTATGTGGACATTCAGTGAAGAACCAGAAGATTCTTTATATTTTGCTTGCACAGAAAACAATATGATAATATGGCTTTCACCAATCAAAATAATTTGGAATCTATCAATTTTCTGGTAAATATACAAGGAGACATTTATGGACTGATTATCCACTATGTGGAATATTTTAGATACCTTTTGGTTCTAAAAAGACGCATTGAGTTGATGGACGCATAAAGTCGATGGATACATCGACTATATTGCCACATTTATCCTTGTTATCAATCCGCAACTTGGAGTTTGCGAGGTTACTTGCTTAATTGATTAAAGTACGAGAGTATTCCAGATTTTTATCTAAAGGCAAGTGGATTTGATAATGCTGGTGAAATTATGTTTAAAGCCTGATTATTACATTTCCATTGGAATGAGTGTTTAACATCCAGAAGATCATGTTCATACACAAAACGGTTTAGAAGCATTGATTCGCATCAAGCCAATGAGTAAATGATAGTTCTCCCCATCATAATTGGTTTTCGGTTAGAAACCAAATATTTCCCATATGAAAATCTTTGAACGTCCAAAATGCTCCACCACAGTGTTCTAAGATGGGACCTCAAAAGAGGATAAGAATATATGTTGGATATGAATGACGACTAAGTATCTAGAGCCATCCCAGAAGGATTTATTTAAGGCTCGATTTGCAGACTCTCATTGTAATGAGTCAGTTTTTCCAACATTAGGGGGAGAAAGTAAACAGCTGGAGAAAGAAATAAGTTGGAATGAATTATCAATGATCTTCGGACTAAAGATTGTATATTAGAAGTCCAAAGGATAATTCATTTCCAGAGCTTAAATTAGCGTATTAATTGTCAGACGCTTTTGTTGACCCAAATAGAGTGATGAAGTCACCTATACCAGCTGTATATGCTCCAATTAGAATTTATGTCCCAGAAGGACAATATCAAACTGCTATTGAGTCTAAAGATCGCATGAAGAGTGATAGACCTATTTGGTTCCAAATATAAGAATCCTCGGAAAAGAAAAGGAGCGGAAATTGAGAATGACCAGATCGAGGAAAGAAAGATTCTTGAACGATCTCCAGCAGAGAACGAAGGATCTCCAGAATAGACTTTATACATGACAAAGAAAGAAATTCAGGTACCTGACAATGAAGAGATCTAGCTAGTTATGTCATGTCTGAAATAAGATGGAACCAAAAAGCAAATCGACGTCGTAATATTTTTGCATGCTATGAGCAGTTGATATTATGAATAAGAAAGAGGATCATAAGAAAATTCTATTGAAAAGTGTACACAAAGTAATGATTGGCCAAAATGGAAAGGAAGAAATAGACGTATAATTATAATCTCTTGCAGAGAAATATCTGGACCAGTAGTCCGTGCACCTGAAGTGTAAAACCAGTGGAAGATAAAAGAGTCTCTGTGTGAAAGAATAGTGAAAACAGTGAAATTGTGAGATATAAAGCACATTTGGTTGAACAAGAATTATCACAAAGACAAGAAATGTATTATGAAGAGATATATTCTCTTGTGGTGGATGCATTTACTTTTAGATATCTTATAAGTCTGGCAATAAGAGATGGAACACTGGATAATGACATTTACATGCAATCCTCGAAGGATATAAATATAAAGGATATAATCCCTGAAGGATTAATGATATCAGAGTTATGTTCTCCGGAGCTCTACTCGATCGAATGAAAAGAAAATATGTAACATGGGGGTGTAATCATGTAAATTTGTACCCATGAAGATTTATGAAAAGATAAATATTGCTTGGGATTACAAATTGAACATCTAGCGAAGAAGATGTTATATTAAGAGATCCTTGCAGGATTCTAGATAATAAGGTTCACATATTGTTAGTCCAGAAGTACCATACTTAAACTGATGTTTAAGAAATTTAACGATCTCTTTCATGATTGAAAGATGAGATTTTGTATGGTAAGAAGGAAATGATGTTATGGACCAGAAGTCCAGTGATTTGAGATAATGAATTCGTTCATTAAGGCTATGCTTTAATAATTCAAAAGAGATGTCATATATGATCTAAATTCATCTCCTAAAGAAGATGTTTCTGAGGGGGAGAAATATAATGATGTGCGTGGATGTACTCTTTTTTCCTTATCATAGTTTTTATCCCATAGGGTTTTTCTATGACAAGATTTTCAACGAGACATCAAAGAACACACATATGATAGACACTTAATGAAGAACGTTATCATTACAATGATATATGGAAGTCTATCAATCTCCCAAATGAATGTCATACATTAATGATATCGAGTATAACAAAGAGAATGATCAAGATGGTTCATTTGAAATACTCATGAGTTGCAGAAGAATGGCGATGTACACGTTGTACAGATCGTTCAAGCGAAACTTTGGGGGACTTATTTTTCAAGGCACTTTCAACTGCTACTTTCAAGAAACAAGTTCGCGTCGTCACAACGATCTCAAGTTATGCACTCATCAGGGGGAGTAAAAGCGCGTTGCACTCTTTTTCCCTTAATTATGGTTTTATCCCAATTGGGTTTTCCTGGTAAGGTTTTTAATGAGGCAGCATCTTATGCGCATTAGAAAATACTTTTACTATAATGGCATCCAAGGGGGAGTGTTATGAACCCATTAGATGGATGCCCATTATAGGCCCACATTAGACCCATGTTCTAGAATGTTCTAGACTTGCTTGTTCCCCAAGTTATACTTCCTCTCCAAGCTATTGTATCCCTATATATACTCTTGGTTATTCATGGAATAAGATACACAATTCTCTCTCAATCTCTCTTATTCATAACAAGAGTATATACACAATTATATACGTTTTACAAAAAAATAGAGAAACCTTCCATATGATGTGTCTTCAATCAAAATCTAGGAGTGTTCAATTCTGATAAACTGATCCAAATTAAATCAATATGAACCGACCAATCTAAGAATCAAACCATATCTTAATACAATTTAAATGAATTCATCTTTTCTATATCCAAAAAATTGATACCGAATCGAACCGAAAAATAAAAACCAATCTACAACCGATGTTTCTTTAAAAATGAAAAATCTATTCATAAAAATCTGAATCCGAACCGAAACTGAACCAAATAATCCATAATATTTTGGGTTTCTTTAGATTTTATTGTCTATAAACCAAAAATCTGAAAATCCATAAAAATCTGAACCAAACCAAACTAAAATCCGGGTTGAAAACGTTAAACCAATAATATATATATAAACAATTAGAATTATTTACCTTTGTAGTTCTATAATCCTGTTTTATCTGCATTAGTATAAATTAATTTAATGGTAGAAACTTGTTAAACAAAACGTATAGAATATGATACAAATATGTTCTTTTTGTCAACGCTAACAAAAATATGTATAAATAATGTACATCCACATTAACATAGCTACTATTGTCTTGAGAAAACATATCAACAACTATAATTATAATTACACATAAAAAATGTACAATGATTTTTCCGTGAAAAATATGAGTAACTACATCTTGAGACGTTAAAAAGAAAAGAAAAAAAAATACATTTTGAACAAACTATATATTTTGAATTAATAAATTAAAATTACAATGTTTGCATTTAGTGAGTTATAATTTGTTGAGAAAAATTACCCAATATTCTTTTTATTATTAGGAAAAATGTTAGTATAAGACTAGTTTTTTTGTGAACACTCTTATATGGTTTTTTCTTTGATGGATTTCATTTGGGCTAATGGAGGAAATTATCCAACAAATTTCTTCCTCTTTCCGACTTATCCCGAAGTTTTTACGATGTCGATGCCTCGACAACAATCTTCAATTTTTTTTACTGGTAACACCTTCGTCATAATGTCTGTTGGGGTCAAAACCCACTCAACTGTGATCAATGGGAAAATAGCTAAGTATAGAAATACGGGGAATCGCGTAAGGCCGAAGTCATGGCCTAAGTCGTTTCTATACGAATCTGCTTAGGCGTGATACGAGCTCGCCGTGGCCATGATACGAATCTACCTCGGCCAAGCATGGAGACTTTGGGCAACATGGAGACTTCGGCCAACATGGCCACTTCGGCCAAGCATGGAGACTTCGGCCAACATGGTCACTTCGGCCAAACGAGGCACTTCGGTAACACGCAACACGCAGCTCACTTCGGCAATGAGGAGACATCGGCAAGCTTCTTCTCCACTTCGGCAAGCTTCTTCTCCACTTCGGCCTAGTTCTTCTCCACTTCGGCAAGCTTCCTCTCCGCTTCGGCCTAGTTCTTCTCCACTTCGGCCTAGCTTCTTCTCCACTTCGGCAAGCTTCTTCTCCACTTCGGCCTAGTTCTTCTCCACTTCGGCAAGCTTCCTCTCCGCTTTGGCCTAGTTCTTCTCCACTTCGGCCTAGCTTCTTCTCCACTTTGGCAAGCTTCCTCTCCGCTTCGGCAAGCTTCCTCTCCGCTTCGGCAAGCTTCTTCTCCACTTCGGCCAAGCTGAGCTTCACATCGGCGAGTAGATTTCGGCGCAGCCCACATCGACAAGGAGACCTCGGCAAGGAGACTTCGGCAGCTCCACTTCGGCCAATTTTGGGCTCCACTTCGGCCAACAAGCTTCACTTCGGCCAACGAACTCGATTCGGCCATGATACGAATCCACTTAGGCACGATACGAAGCTTCCTGGCCGAAGTCAAATCTATACGAAACTGTCTGGCCGAAGTCAAATCTATACGAAGCTGTCTGGCCGAAGTCAAATCTATACGAAGCTGTCTGGCCGAAGTCAAATCTATACGAAGCCAGAAGACGACGTGGCCGAAGTCATTTCTATACGAAACCAGAAGAGGACGCGGCCGAGGTCAAATTTATACGAAGCCAGAAGACGACGCGGCCGAAGTCATTTCTATACAAAGCCGCGGCCGAAGTCAATTTTATACGAAGCAAGAAGATGACGCGGCCGAAGTCATTTCTATACAAAGCCGTGGCCAAAGTCATTTCTATACGAAGACAACAAGCCCATCTTCGGCCTACAACGATCCAAAGGCCCATGAAATCAAGCCGGCTTAGCTAAAAGGAAAATCCCGAAGGATTAGGAAGTTTTCCTAATCCCTTTGGGATTAACCTGGCCGACATAAACTAGTATATATACTCATGTACATCCTCTAACCTGGCCATCTTCGTGATGATGGGTTCATGCAAATCCTTGCAATAAAGGTGATCTTCCATCATCGGCTTCCAATCAGAGTAGTTGTCCGTTGTGAGTTTAAACATGTCACCTTCAAAGGTAATGGTAACCTCCATCTTTATTCGCACGAGATATCGACGTTACAAGACAACATGGCTCTGATACCAGTTGTTGGAAAAAATACCACGTATTCCTTCGTGTAATTAAGATGGGAATGAGATAATTAGGAATACAAGACACACTCTTTTTATTATTAGGGAAGATGTTAGTACAAGACTAGTTTCTTTGTGAACACTCTTATATGATTTCTTCTTTGATGGATTTAATTTAGGCTAATTGAAGGAATTATCAAACAGTGTTCACGTTGAATGCATCCAATTTTATATAATAAGATTAGTAGATCCAACGTTTAAAATAAATCATTATCATAATGAGTTAAAAAAATTTCTTTTTTGTTCACGGATTCAACTTATGGGAGCCATATCCAACAACAGTAGGGAGGAATCGAATTCCGGTACTGAGAAGAGAGATACTTTTAGTTTTTACCATTAAAATCAGGGGCGGACCTACGTACTAAATTGTGGGGCACGTGCTCCATACTAAATACTATAAATTATTTATGCAAGCTTAAGTTAATCGGTTGAATATAACTCATTTGGTTTGAGCAACTTTACTATGCATGTACGGGCTTCCGGCTTATTTGTGCCCTAATTCTAGGCACTTGTGAAAATATCTTTCCAAATTCTGAGACAGTGCATCTGCATACCCAAACTCAAAAAAATTCAAATTTTCATACCCAATTTTATAAAAATCGGCTTATTCTTACTTGAGCGTTACGGAGTAAGTTATTCCATTAATTGTGATGACTGAGATGATGAGTCATCCGTACAAGATATAGTCAGATTTTAATTTTAAAAAAAAAATATTTTCATAAAAACGAAACGACGTTGTTTTAATGTTTAAGTGAAACCCATATCTCTAACCGATTCAATTTCTACAGCCACAACCCACAATCTCTCTGTACTTTACAAGTTCTTCATCAATAAATTCAATCTGAATTATATTTTTAATCATATGATTGCAAAGTGTTGGTTTGTAGATTTAGCCTATATTCAGCTCTTGTTTAATAGCTTTCTTAGTGTCTTAGGTTCAGATTATTAAACCGATTGTTTTCATTGTCGCAGGTTGATTATTTGTGATGCACAAAATAAAGAAGATACAGAGGTTAACGAGTTCCCAAGATCAATGTGATCATGGTACGTCTCGGTCCAGCTCACTTGAGTATATTGAGAAGCAGATTACAAGAGATCACACACCCAACTCATGTCTCTAACCGAGATCTTTCCCAGAAACTAAGAAGAAGATGAAGATCTACAAAGTTGATAAGTATCACTCACCCCTTATAAATATTTTCTCTCACCCATTCTCTTACTTCTTCTCTCTATTGCGTAACGTGAATTTGCTCAACCTACTCTCTCAGCTTCTCATACTCTCTCTTATATCTTGCTTTCCATTTGATGTAGCCAGAGCACGTCCAACTGCCTCCACTACAGCCTTCGTGTAGCATACTCAAACACACAAGACTCTCTTTGTCGTTTATCAACCTGGGCTATATCTATCATCAGACTTCTGCTGGGCCTAAGTGAAACCCTTTGGCCCATTACATCAAGACAAAGCCCACCTGTCTGAGCCCAATCACCAAAACGACATTCTCCACCTTGATTGTCTCAAACAGAACACCCGAGAGACTTTACCGTCTTCGACTCCTTTTTCGGCTAAACCCGCCGGAATCCTAGCTCATACTCGGAGCTAGTATCAGTGCCTCAGCACCTTCAAATTATTAATCCATCTTCGAATTTCTTCACCGGCATCGATTTCGTCAATAAATCAGCCGAATTTTCTTTGGTGTTGATTTTCGAAAGTTTTAGGGATCCATCAGCCACCACATCACGAATGAAGTTATATCATACATCGATATGCTTCGTCCTCTCATGATAGACACTATTTTTGGCTAAGAAAATATCGCTCTGGGAATCACAGAAGATTTTAACTTGTTTTTGCGGAAACCCCAATTCACCGACAATCCCTCTTAACCACAGAGCTTCCTTAACAGCTTCAGCTAGTGCAATGTACTCTGCTTCTGTCGTCGAAAGAGCCACTATGTGTTGGAGACGAGATCTCTAGCTGATTGTATTCTCACCCGCCTAGAACACATAACCGGTAATTGATCTTCTTCTATCTAAATCAGCTGCATAGTCACTATCACAATAGCCTCTGACTTCGAATTTATCTGATTTGGTGAATGTTAGCTTGAAATCTGTTGTATTCCTTATATATCTCAACACCCATTTAACTGCCATCCAATGATCTTTGCAAGGTGAGCTCATGAATCTGCTTACTAGTCCCACAGTGTAAGCAATATCAGATCTGGTGCCAACCATGGAGTACATGAGACTTCCCACTGCACTACAGTAAGGTATGTTCTTCATCTCACACTCGGAATCAGCCTTATCTTCTACTCTAGTACTCGATAACTTGAAATGTGTACCCATAGGCGTTTGGACTGGTCTTGAATCATCCATACCAAAATTCCTTAACACCTTTTCAAGATAATCTTGCTGAGATAATTGAAGAATACCCCTTTTTCTATCCCTGGTAATATCAATACCAAGTATTCTTCTAGCTGCTCCAAGATCCTTCATCTCAAACTCTATGCTTAGAATGTCCTTCAGTCTAGAAATCTCCTTCATGTCTTTAGCTGCTACTAACATATCGTCCACGTATAATAGCAGATAAACGTATTCATCATTACCAAGACATTTGAAATAGACACAAGAGTCAAACTGCTTCCTTGTGTATTTCTGTGATTTCATAAACTGATCAAACCTCAAGTTCCATTGTCTTGGTGCTTGCTTTAGCCCATACAATGATCTTTGTAGCAAACAAACCTGATCACCTTTCTCAAACCCTTGGGTTTGTTCCATCAAAATTTTCTCATCCAAATTTCCATGTAGAAAAGCTGTTTTAACATCCAGCTGTTCCAGCTCTAGGTCTTGATTAATCACCATTGATAACACCAATCGTATAGTAATATGTTTTACTACTGGTGAAAAAACTTCATGATAATCAATCCCTTCAATCTGTGAGAAGCCCTTTGCAACCAACCTAGCTTTGTATCTATGTTCTTCCACACCTAGAATTCCTGGTTTGAGTTTAAAGATACACTTGCAACCGATGGTTCTCTATCCCTCAGGTCTCTGCATTAACTTCCATGTATGGTTCTTTTGAAGAGAATCCATCTCCTCTTTAGTTGCAGCTATCCATTTCAGTTTGTCTTTACAACTTATTGCTTCTTCATAAGTTTGAGGTTCTTCTGTATTCATGAGTTGAGACATATTTAGAGCATACGCAGCAATGTCTTGATTATCAAATCTTCTTGGAGGTTTTATGTTTGTCCTCCTTTCTCTATCTCTGGCAAGTTGATAATTCCCAAGCTCATTCTCATCTTACTCCTCTTCTGAATCTTCCACTACTTCATCATTGTTCCCTGAAGTAGCTCCCCACCTTCAGCTGAAGTCTCAGCTTCAGTTTTAGAGGTTTCACCTTTTTCAGTTTCATATGGCAGTATGAAAGATACTTTCTTTCCCTTCGTCTTTGAATCCTTTTTTCTTCTTCAGGCATTTTTTCCTATATCTTTGTATAGAATGTCTTCACAGAATGTGACATCTCGACTGATGATGCACTTCTTTTCATCACTACTCCAAATCCTGTACCCATTAACTCCTTGCGGATAGCCCATGAAAATTCCCTTCTTAGCTCTAGGCTTCAATTTACCTTGATCAACATGATAGTAAACCAAGAATCCAAATCTTCTCATGTGTGCATATTCTGGTTTTCTACCTGACCAACCTTCTTCCAGAATTTGGAAATTCAATGGTGTTGAAGGAGTTCTATTTATCATATAAACTACAGTAGATGATGCTTCTGCCCAGAATGATTCACCCAATCCAGTTTCACTCAGCAGAATTCGAACCTTCTCAAGAATAGTTCTATTCAACCTCTCAGCTACTCCATTTTGTTGAGGAGTATATGGACATGATTTATGTCTCATAATCCCTCTCTCCTTGCAAAATTCATCAAAGGTCTTGTTGCAATATTCCAATCCATTGTCTTTTCTCAATGCCTTCAGCCTCTTTCCACTTTGATTCTCAACCAATGCAATCCATTCAACAAACTTGGAGAATGCTTCATCTTTAATTTTGAGAAAATAGATCCATACCTTTCATGAGAAGTCATCCACAAATGATATGTAATATTGACACTAGACAGGCTTGGTATCACATTTGAAGATCCCCACAAATCTGAGTGAACATATTCAAGAGGATTCTTTGAAGTATGTTTTCCTGTCTTGAAAGACAGCTGATGAGATTTCCCTAAGATGCAGAACTCACACTGCTTCAGTTCTGAAATCTCATTCTCTTTTAACAGCTCTTTCTTAACCAGCAATTGCAATCTCTTCTCGCTCATATGGCCAAGTCTGCTGTGCCACAGAGTTGTTTTGTCAACTGCTTTAACAGCTGCATTTGCTTGTTCTAGTTCTGGTTCCCCATCAAGAAAATACAGTGTATCCTTATAATCACTAGCTAGAACCCCCTTTTCATCTTTAAACACTCGCATCCTGAAGTTTCTCGATTGAAACCAACAACCATGTGTTTCAAGTTATCCTAGAGAAATCAAGTTCCTCCTTGTTGTAGAAGAGTACCTGACTTGAGTTAACACAACTATGCTTTTGTTGTAGTTAACTATCTTTACCTTTCCAATGGCTGTAATTTCACAATAAGTGTCATTTCCCATTAGAATCTTCCCACCATCAACTTCTTCTACATCAAACATCAGATCCTTCCTGAATGTCATATGGTATGAACATCCTGAATCTAACACCCATCCATCCCTTGATGATTGTTCAGAAGCAGTCAACATCGCAGGTTCAGACCATTGTGCTTTTCCCACACTAGCTTCTGCTTTGTCACTTCTAAATTTGCTTGAACCAGAATGATTTTCCTAGGACAGTCACGTTTCAGATGGTCCTCACTCCCACAGATCCAGCAAGACCTTTTACTCTTCTGTCTGGATTTACTTCTGTTATTGGACCTTCCTTTTGACTGACTTCTCTTCTCAGTTCTGCCTCTTGTTTGAAGAAACAATCCTTCATCAGCAGGTTTTTTCTTGTTGACACCTTTTTCTTTTTGTTCTAACTCTATAGAATAGGCTGATCTGATTATCTCTTTTAGAGTTATAGTGTCTTTGCCACTGCTGTACTTCAGAGTATAAACCAGATTATCAAACCTCTTTGGCAGAATATTCAGAAGAATAGCGGCTTGATCTTCTTCACTCATCTCAACATTAGGCTAGAAAGATCTGAGATCAGTTTGTTGAATGAATCCAAATTCTTATCCAGGTTCTTGTCTTCATCCATTTTAAAACTGTAGAATCTTTGCTTCAGGTAAAACCTGTGAGGTAATGACTTGACTTGATATGTATTCTCTAGTGCAGTCCATATATCATACGCAGTTGGTTCTTTAATAACTTTTCTTAACACCATGTGAGCCAAGCTCAAACTCAGTAGATTCCTCACTCTTCGATCTTTCTCCAGCCACAATGGATTAACTATTACTTCCTGCTCAACTCCTTCAATCTGGACCCCTTTTTCTTTAGGATCTACAGTTGCTTCAGGTTGAAGCACAGATTGAAAACCTAAGATCTCCAACTGAGCCAAGACCTTATGCTTCCACAGAGTAAAGTCACCCTCTCCATCAAACTTCTCCACCTCAAACCTGCCCTGAGTCGGTTACATCTCACACAAACTTGTAAACCAACAAATCTTAAACCACAGATCTCAAACTCAGAACACCAACAATCAAACAACAACCAGTAATTATCAACAAACCACACACTATGTCTCAAGTAGCTTACAAGATCCTATACTCCGAGACTGTCAGAAGATATCAAGTACAAATAACCTTAAACCGGTGAAGAAATGTACCTTAGAAGAAACACATCTTCTGACTTCAACTAGAATCATTATATCTGCTTGAAATCTTAGGATATCCGACCTCCTTAGAGCTGAATAAGCTGTGAATCTTAACCTCGCTCTGATACCACTGTTGGTTTGTAGATTCAGCCTATATTCAGCTCTTGTTTAATAGTTTGCTTAGTGACTTAGGTTCATATTATTAAACCGATTGTTTTCATTGTTGCAGATTGATTATTTGTGATGCACGAAATAAAGAAGACACAGAGATTAAAGAGTTCCCAAGATAAACGTGATCATGGTACGTCTCGGTGAGCTTAACCCCAGCTCAATTGAGTATATTGAGAAGCAGATTACAAGAGATCACACAGCCAACTCACGTCTCTCACCAACAGAGATATTTCCCAGAAACTAAGAAGAAGATGAAGATCTAAAAGAAAGATAAGTATCATTCACCCCTTACAAATCTTTTCTCTCACCCACTCTCTTACTTCTTCTCTCTATTCGTAACGTGAATTTTCTCAACCTACTCTCTCTTATATCTTGCTTTCCGTTTGATGCAGTCATAGCACGTCCAACTGCCTCCACTACAGCCTTTGTCTAGCATACTCAAACACACAAGACTTCCTTTGTCATTTATCAACTTGGACTATATCTATCATCAGACTTCTGTTGGGCCTAAGTAAAACCCTTTGGTCCATTACATCAAGACAAAGCCCACCTGTCTGAGCCCAATCACCAAAACGACACAAAGCTTTGAAGCTCGATTGTCCATTGAAACAAACAAAACAAAGGAGTAGTCAAATAGAAAAACAATTTAATACTCCCTAATCAAAGGAAAACGTTTACCAGAGCACATTGATTCAAATTTCATAAGCAACAGAAAGAAACCTTAACCTTTATTGCTCCAAATCCTTAACGATCTTGATCCCCATTGACTAAGCAGTACCAATGATAGATTTGCAAATCGAGTCCAATGGCATATACTGAAAAAACGGATCCGTCTGCTTCACCTTCGCAATCTCGTACATGTGTCTCACCGAAAGCGTCGTCACTGTCAAATGTCTCGGACGTGTGCTCCCTTTATCAACTCCGGCAACTTTCTTGATGCACCACGAAACGACGGCGATTTAACGGTGAAAAGGACTGAATTGTCCTTGTACGCCGTTATCGTCACGGCCATCGAAGTGTCAGGTTAAGTCGGTACTGTCCTAACGCCGGACCAACCGGTGGTGCTGGTCGTGCTGCTCCCGCCGGAACCGTTTGCTTTATCGTCGCCGCAACTGGTTGTGTGATGAGATAGAAAACGTTAGTGTTGGCGGGAGAAAGTCCACAAGAGAGAAGACTAAATCCAAAATACAGAGACTAAGTCTCCTCTCGATTTCCTTTTCTTATTTTAATTGTTTTGCAAAATAAACCAAGTCTTCTATGTTCCTGGATTGTAGGATCATAGTGAGACACGTACTTTTTCCATTTTCCCATTTGTTTCCAGTATTGTAGGAACGACAGTTCCATTTGCATCTATTTAAGAAAAGCCAAAAAAGAAATAAAAGGCAGATTGAATTTGCCTAAAAACAGTGTCTTGTATTCTTGTGATTACAAATCTCTTAGTTCTGAAGAGGGACCGCATCAACGTGGTGTCAGAGCACATTATCATTTTTTTCTTTTTTCACAAACTTTTTCACAATTACGTTACGAATATCTAAACGAAAGGGGAAACAAGTCTTGGCTCCAAACATACCTGTCGAGCCAATGACTAGCACTAAGGATCAACTTGAAGAATTGGAGACGAGTTGCGGGATAATGCAGGACGAGATGCAGAAGATGACCATGACCATGATGGACATGAAGGGAGATATTGATGACAAGTTTCGAAGGATGGATGATTCCTTCAGCCGTTTTATGGAAGCCGTGATGAGCAATCACGATAATGGTGGTTCGAATGCTTCACGGGGAAGTCGTCGGAATGAAGGGAATCAACCATACGCCTCTAGTCATCGGGGAGACCACGTCAATCCATTTGCTGCTACACTTAACGCTGTCAACACCAGACACGTTAAGCTGGACTTTCCGAGGTTTCAAGGAGGAGATCCAATGGAGTGGGTAAGCAAAGTAAAACAATACTTTGATTACCAGGAGATGCCACCGGAACAGCAAGTGAGCTTCACATCGTTCCATCTCGACGGTGTGGCCAATGAGTGGTGGCAAGCAATTTCGAAGGTCCTCCGGGACGATCAAATCTAGATTACTTGGGAGTGTTCGAGAAAGACCTGTGGGCGAGGTTTGTACCAACAGAGGGAGAAGACTTTCATGAAGCCCTCTCAAGAGTCCGCCAAACCGGCACATTGAGTGATTATCAGCAGGAGTTCGAACGATTGCAGAATAAAGTTTGGGGATGGTCACAACAAGCATTGGTGGGAACTTTCATGGGTGGACTCAATCCATCAATTGCTGATGGGATTTAGATGTTTAGACCGCAATCTCTCAAACAAATCATCAATTATGCCAGATTGATGGATGCGCAGTTGCAACGCCAGATGAAGGGAACGAGTCCATTGAAACCACCGACGCGAAATTTTGGCTCATTCCGACCATTGTCGAATCGTGACACAACGGAGCAGATACCAAAAAAGCTTAGTTGGGAGGAATTGAAGAGGAAGAGGAGCCTTGGCCTTTGCTTCAGCTGCGATGAGCGTTACACACCGGAACATAAGTGTAAGCAACCGCAGCTGTTCATAATGGAAGGAGAATGTGATGACGATGACGAATCTGAGGAAGACAAGGAGGATGAATTGAAACCAGATATCACGATGTACGCCTTGGCTGGTTGGGACACAATGAGCACACTTCAAATTTGCGCATCGATCCATAAGACGAAGCTCATTGCGCTGATTGATAGTGGCACCCACAATTTCATCAGCGATAAAGTAGCACGAGACATGAACCTCACCAAGACACCAACGACACCGTTTTTCGTTCGCGTGGCCAATGGATCACCGTTGATTTGCCGTCACCGATATGAATCGATACCGGTGACGATGGGAGGCGAGATTTTTCCAGTAACGCTTTACGCCCTACCTCTTATGGGCCTGGATTTAGTCATGGGTGTGCAATGGCTGGGAAGTTTGGGCCCAACTCTCTGTGATTGGAACGCCCAAACAATGAAGTTCACGTGAGCTTCCAAGGATTTTACACTAAAAGGATTGGATTCATCAAATTTATGGACCACAAAACATGGAGCAATAACAAAAGAGGCCCGTCAGGGACAAACCATATTTGCCATCACTGTGGCCCAGCCCACAGAAAACCTGACCTTCGTTCTAGAAGAGATGCGAAGCCTGCTTACTGACTTCGATGATCTATTTGCAGCACCGAATCACCTTCCACCAGAATGCAAAATACAACATCACATCACGTTGAAAGAGGGTACCGATCCAGTCAATGTTCGCCCATACCGCTATGCCTATTACCAGAAAGATGAGATCGAACACCAAGTTCAAGAGATGTTACGGGCAGAAATCATTCGACCAAGTTCTTCTCCCTTCTCGTCCCCGGTACTATTGGTAAAAAAGAAAGATGGTTCATGGAGATTTTGTACAGATTCTCGAGCATTGAATTCGGTCACCATCAAAAATCGTTTTCCAATTCCGACAGTTGATGACATGCTCGATGAATTGCACGGAGCAAAGTTCTTCACCAAACTAAATTTGACAGCAGGGTATCACCAAGTGCGAATACACCCACCAGACATCCTCAAAACGGCATTTCGAACACACAACAGCCACTATGAATACTTGGTGATTCCATTCGGATTGTGCAACGCTCCTTCTACATTCCAAGTGCTGATGAATGAGGTTTTTCAACCATTGCTCCGAAAATTTATCCTTGTTTTTTTTGACGATATCCTTGTCTATAGCGCATCATGGCAGGAACACTTGTAACACGTTCGTGAGGTCTTTCAATTGCTACGACAACACAAACTAGCGGTGAAGTTCAAGAAATGTGAATTTGGCCAACATGAATTAGAATATCTTGGCCATATCATTTCAAGCGACGGCATCAAGGTAGACAGATCAAAGACTGCGGCAATGCTTGATTGTCCCAAGCCAACAACAGTTTCCGAGTTAAGAGGATTTTTGGGACTTACTGGATATTATCGTAAGTTTATACGCGATTACGGCTTGATTGCTCGACCATTAACCAATCTATTGCGCAAAGGTCAATTTGCGTGGAATGAAGAAGCAGAAGATGCGTTCTCCAAGCTGAAACAAGCTCTTACCACCACTCCAACACTCGCACTACCTGATTTCTCACTTCCATTTGTGATCCAAACTGATGCTTCCGGAGAAGGCATTGGCGCTGTCCTTTCACAGAACGACAAGCCAATCGCGTTTATGAGCAGAACATTGGGTATCTCGAAGCAATTTTGGTCTACTTACGCTCGAGAAATGTTAGCCATTGTCATAGCCATTCGCACATGGAGACCTTACATCATTGGTCGTCGATTTGTGATCCAGACAGATCAAAGAAGTTTGCGTTTTCTGTTGGAGCAACGAATACTAACCCATAGCAACAAAAGTGGATGGGTAAGCTAGTGGGGTATGACTACGAGATCACGTATAAGCCGGGAAAATCTAATTCAGCAGCTGATGCACTGTCACGCGTTCATGGAAGTCCGACTCTGGACGCTATTTTCATTCCACAATCCTCGCTTTGGAATGACGTCAGAACTTTGAACACAAACGACCCGTACCTACAACGCATTGGCAACCTTGCAACCGCGAAGCCATGGCAACCGTATGAATGGAAGAATGATCTCATATGCTACCACAACCGGGTTGCTATTCCTCCTACATCACCAATCGTTACCCAGTTGCTACAAGAACATCACAATACACCCATGGGCGGTCATTCTGGTGTCTTACGTACGTACCGTCGACTTGCAAGACAGTACTACTGGCCTGCGATGCATCAAATTGCCCGTGAGTTTGTGGCAGCTTGTGAGGTATGTCAAAAGGTTAAATACTCATCTCTTTCACATGCTGGTTTGTTACAGCCTTTACCTATACCTTCACAAGTTTGGGAAGATATCTCGATAGATTTCATCGATGGTTTACCACGTTCTGAAGAGTACACATCGTTGATGGTCGTGGTAGACCGTTTAACCAAATCAGCACATTTGATTCCGTTATCCCATCCCTACACCGCCAAGACAGTGGCTGCAAAGTTCGTGTCACAAGTGATGAAGCTTCACGACGTACCGCGATCAATCGTAAGCGACCGCGACCTTATCTTTGTCAACCTCTTTTGGAAAGAATTCTGGAAGCTTTCAGGCACCCAGTTACGCATGTCTACGGCGTATCATCCCCAATCTGATGGTCAGACCGAAGCCGTTAACCGGTGCATTGAGCAATTTTTTCGATGTTTTGTCCACAATCATCCCAAACAGTGGAGTTTGTTTCTTCCTTGGACAGAGTTCTGGTACAATACAACGTTTCATTCCTCCACCGGAATGACACCGTTCCAAGCTTTGTATGGTAGACCACCGCCGCCAATTCCAGCGTATGAAGTCGGCTCATCTTTGATTGGGGAACTTGATGAGCAGTTAGCATCTCGCGATGAATTATTGGATGAGATGAAACATCACCTTTTAGCCGCAAACAACAGAATGAAGCAACTTGCGGACTCCAAACGTCGGGATATTCAGTTTCAAATTGGTGATTGGGTTTTGTTACAGATTCAACCATATCGTCAGAAGACTCTGTTTCGACGCACGGCCCAGAAGCTATCACATCGTTTTTATGGTCCTTTCCAGATCGAAGCACGAATCGGTGAAGTTGCATATCATTTGACACTTCCAGAAGGTACCAAAATTCATCATGTTTTCCATGTTTCCTTGCTTAAACCATGGAAAGGAGATGGGACTCCAAGCCCAGGGGAGCTGCCACCGTTGCGTGATAACAGTGTTATGAAGTTACAACCGGAAGCCATCTTGCAAGTTCGTTGGGACAACAAGGACACAAATCAGGTGGCTGATGTCTTAGTCCAATGGAGGGTTTTCACATCGATGACGCTACTTGGGAGTCTTCCGCCCAGATCACTGCAAGCTTTCCTGAGTTTAATCAGAACCTTGAGGACAAGGTTCTTTCGGAGGCAAGGAGTATTGATGAGATAGAAAACGTTAGTGTTGGCAGGAGAAAGTCCACAAGAGAGAGAAGAATAAATCCAAAATACAGAGACTAAGTCTCCTCTCGATTTCCTTTTCTTATTTTAATTGTTTCACAAAATAAACCAAGTCTTCTATGTTCCTAGATTGTAGGATCATAGTGAGACACATACCTTTTCCATTCTCCCATTTGTTTCCAGTATTGTAGGAACGACAGTTCCATTTGCATCTATTTAAGAAAAGCCAAAAAAGAAATAAAAGGCAGATTGAATTTGTCTAAAAACAGTGTCTTGTGTTCTTCTGATTACAAATCTCTTAGTTCTGAAGAGGGACCGCATCATTGTGTCAGGATCTCCTTCGCAGCCGCCATTGTTGGGATCGTGAAGAGCTTCCACGGTTCGAGGGTTTCTTTAGAGCGTGAAGAGATTGGCCTTAGTTTTTTTATTTGGGCCTTATATAAGCCCATTAAATCTATACTTAGATCAAATCTATATTAAAAAAAATAATTTACTATCCGACTCATATTCTGTACAGATGACTCAATATCTCAGTCACACAACTAATAGAATAACTAACTCCATAACGTGCAATATACGAACAAACCGATTTTTATAAGATTGGGTATGAGAATTTGAATTTTTTGAGTTTGGGTATGCAGATGCACTATCTCAAAATTTAAAAAAGTATTTTTACAGGTATCTAGAGTTGGGGCACGAACAAACCGAAAGCCATGCATATCCACCTAAGTTCAAACTCATTCATTGCACCTTTTGTCTTTAGTTTTTTTTCTAAATAATTTTTTTTTGTTTTTTTTTCTCCTTTTCCATAAATATTTGTTTTTTCTTTTTAATTTTCCAAATTTTTTTAATCTCTTTAAATTGCTTTTTTCTTCTTTTGCTATAGCTTTCATTCCGTTTTAATATATGGTTTTTTCATTTTTTTTTCCTCAAATTTTGCCATCATAATTGATTTTAATAAAGTTTTATGTTTCCTCAAATTTTTTGTTTCAGAATTTGGAAAAATATTTTTACAAGTGTCTAGAGTTGGAGCAAGAATAAACCGAAAGCCCATGCATATCCACCTAAGTTCAAACTCATTCATTGCCCCTTTTGTCTTTAATTTTTTTCTAAATAATTTTTTTTTGTTTTTTTTCTCCTTTTCCATAAATATTTGTTTTTTTCTTTAATTTTCCAAAATTTTGTAATCTCTTTAAATTGCTTTTTTTTCTTCTTTTACTATAGCTTTTCTTTAGTTTTAATATATGGTTTTTTCATTTTTTGTTTTCTCAAATTTTGCCATCATAATTGATTTTAATAAAATTTTATATTTTTCTTTCAATATTTACATTAAATAAAAATTAGAAGGTCTATATTTGATTATTTTTAATAATGATGGAAAGATATGTGCAATGTACATTTTATGTTAATGTCATGGATATTTAAATATTTAGAATTTACAAACACATTTTTATGTATTTTTTAGTTTGTTTCAGTTTAAAAAAAAAACGTAAAACTATTAATTTAATGTAATATTTTTCTATAAAATACTATATTTTAACTAACTAAATTATATTTAATATTTATATATATAGTGTGCCCCATATAAAATTCCTTCTTAGATCCGCTCCTGACTAAAATAGTGAGGTTTCTCTACCAATTAAAACAAGGGGGGTAATTGAAAAAATACTCTATTTATGATTTTAAATTTTAAAAATACACCTCTTTTTTTCTTTTTTGAAATTTACATTTTTTATATGTGACAAGACATTTTATCTTTATTTGAATGAAAATTACATCTTTTAGTAACTAAAAATTCAAATTCGAAATATTAATAATATTATTATTTATGTTTGAGATAAATATATGTTATTTATTTAATATTTTAAAATAAAAAATCGAAAATCTTAAAAAATATTTTAAGATTTATCTCTAAAATTTTCAATTTTATGAACCTTATATAAACATAGACTTTTGCGTAACAGCATTGCAAGCAATAATTTCTTCCTCACAGGTGTTTGGAAATACTTTCTTATTGGTATTCTCCGTCTCATATCAAGTTTTCATGTTTTAAAATTTAGTTATATGATAAATTCAATATGTATTGAATACTAAAACTGCGTGTAACAATAGAAAAAAAATTAAAGTTGGACAATTGTTGAATTTGTTTTTAAAACAAACAATTCTTTTTCACATATTTCTACTTTTCATTAAAAAATTTAATTTAAATATTAAAATAATTATAAATACTCAATGGATAATTTAGTCAATTCATTTATAAAAAAAGTGTAGTTAAAAAAAAAAAAAAAAGATGTAGTTTAAAAAAAAAAAGGTGTAGTTATCAAAATAAAATCCCACTACACCTTATTCAATTATGCGTAACGTAATTAACGTTGAAGATGATACTTAGAAGATTTGATTTGATGAGAAATAACGAAGAAATATTGACGCGTACGTGGAGAAGTCAGCTATGAACGTTCCTATACAAACCCATCCCAAAAAAAAGAAAAAAAAAGAGTCAAAGATTATGGTCAAAATAGATCGTCGTCACAGATGCTGTTCTCTAGCTGTAATTTAAATATATAAATCTTTGAATTATTCAATTCTTTTTTTTTTTAATTCTAAAACACGTGGCAGGCAAATCTCGGACTTTCGCTTTCAACGACAAATATGGAACCCCTGGGACCTTTGGAAGACCCATTAAATTGGCATTGTCTATCAATAGTTTCTAAAAATGAATTTACATTTTCAAGATTATATTAGTTAACTTACTGTGGTGAATGGCTTTGTAAATAGCCGAGAGTACGAAGAGAAAGTGTTTCAAATAGAGGAAAAAGAGGTAAAAAATAAATATATATAGTCTTTTTTTTTAGTTCACAATATACAGTGTGTTTCTTTGTTCTGCATATATAATTTCGATAATGGTTGTAACAAACTCCAGTTAATATATATATATATATTTTTTTTTTTTTTTTTTATTAACCAGAAGATTCCAGATCGAAACTCAACTAATCTCTCCACGATGAATATAACCATCGAGTAATTCACTCACCAAATTTTTTAATCGCCCAAAACATAGCAACATTTTTACTGGTCAAATAAAAATAAAAAAGTTTATAGTCAAAATCGAAATTGAATTCATTTACTTTCTCTAAACTTTGAATCGGCAAAAAAACATACTTATAAGACTAATAATTGATGCAGTGGTTTTCCTCCGGCCGTCAAATCACTTGGTTGGAACATAATATGTTAGCTAATCGACCGATTTATGTTACTTATCAAATGAAAATGTTTTGTAAATTTGTTATAGTCGTATATTCGATTTACGTATGTTGCTGTATAATAAAAATATATTATTTTGAGTTATATAGTACTAGATTATCCGCGTAATACGCGGGGTTTTAATTATAACTTATTTATAAATGATAAAAAATAAAGTAAAACGTGTCGGTAATCGATTAAATTTAATAAAGATAAAATTTATGAAAATGTAAGAAATATATGTTAAATCTTGTTGATGTAAATATTTAGATTTTGATTGTTACTCGCATACTTATTTTAGATGTCAATTAGTAATTTTGTTTCAAACTGAATTTCAACTCCACGTATTTCATCTCGCAATACAACTCATGTATTTCATCCATAATATTAAAACCATATTTTTACTCCATGCATTCCTTGCCAATCAATAATACCCAAAATTTTCATATCAAAATAATATATGCATAATACGTTCTATCAAATTTATGTCTATATATGTCATTAGGGTTAAACAAATAGTATGAAAATTAACAAAATATATTAGTAAATAAATTTAAAAGTATTAACAAAACATATCGTAATCTCATGAATATCAATTTTTTATATGCTGCACTAATACTTTTAGAAATTGGAAATAATTTGTCTTATTTTCCTTTTTTAGTTTTTTTTATTTAGTATTCCCTTTTAATTTTTTAATAATATGTCTTATTTTCTTTTTTTGACTACTATTTCATTTTAGTTACACTACAATTATAAATAATTTGTCTTATTTTCCTTTTTTAGTCTTTTTGATTTACTATTTCCTTTTTTTTTTTTAATAACATGTCTTATTTTTTTTTAGACTATTATTTCCTTTTAATTACACTACATTTTGATTTAAGAAATAAATAATGTAGAGAAAGAAAATTTATATTTTTATATTAATATATTGACACATCTCACAATCTCAATTAAAATTAACACATGTCACGATCTGGTGAGTTACGATTTTGCCTACGTGTCACACTCACGTTGGGCAACATTTAAAGTAAAATAACTTTGATTGATTTGTGGAACTCTCGAATTCATGATTTGCTTGAATGATGTATATTTTTTCTTTTATTTCTCGATTAGTTATGACATTTTTTTTTTTAAAACGTATTGACATGAAACAAATTTTCCTTTTTTAATGATTTTTTTTTTTACAAATTTTTCCTTTTACCTTTTTTTAGTAACATTTTTTACAAATTTTTTCATTTACGTTTATTTAATGACATTTTTTTTTACAAATTTTTCCAATAATGTATTTTTTTTCCTTTCTTTTTCGATTAGTTATGGCATTTTTCTTTTTTTGTTTTTAAACGTATTGACATGAAACAAATTTTTTCTCTTTTTTAATGATATTTTTTACAAATTTTCTCTTTTATCTTTTTTAATGATTTTTTTTACAAATTTTCCTTTTACCTTTTTAGTGACATTTTTTTCACAAAATTTTCCTTTTTTTAATGACAATTTTTTTTATAGAATGATATTGACTTTTTTTTGTTACGTTAGGACATTTTTTTTTTGCGATGATGTATTTTTCTTTTAACTTTTAGATAAAAAGGAAATATTATTTAGATTAAAATTAACTTTATATGTTAGTATATTAACACGTGTCATCATCTCAATTAAAATGACACATGTCACGATCTAATGAGTTATAATTTTGAGTGCATTCTCCTTTATATAATAAGATATTTATATATATGAAAAACACAAAACAAAACAGTTGTATATATAATATTTATACAGTATATGTGGTTTTTTTATGCTGAAAAAAACAAGATCAGTTTAAAATATTAAGCTAACTAAAACAAAGATTATAATTTAATTGTTGTCTATCTGTCATTTCATTTGAAAATTGATACATTCTTCTCGAAGTTGAACTAATTTTCTATTATGTATTTATGTCTATTTGAATTACGCTATGGGTCTGAATGAAACAATATATATTATTTCAATGTTTTTTAATTATTTGTGATTTTATAATTTTTGGTATTCATGTATATTAAATTTTATAGTATATATATGAATATTGTTGTTATGTCTTTTCACTGTAACATTTGTCATTATGCACATATTGTCAAATTTTGACATTTATAATTTTGTTTCTTACAAAAAAACATCCAATGTCTCCAACAAATGTATCCATGTCTATACGTTATACGATGCTATGTCAAACTATTAGCATATAACATTTTTAGAAGATTGCAAAATGTTCTAATTTTTTTTATGTTTTTAATTTAAAAAATAAAACACATACACTTTCTTTTTTTTTTTGCACCATTTGGAAATCGCATTTAACCCATACTAAGGAAGCATTCCAATCTGGGTGCCTAGAGTTGGCCGGCTTCAGTCGTAACTAGCACATTATTTATTAGAAATTTCGAATCTAAAATAAGAATGGCTTTAAAATAATATATATGGAATATGAATAAATATATTTATTGTCAATTAATTTTTAGATAAAAATATATAAAATTTAATATAGTATCAAATTTTCAATTATTGATCCAAGTAAAATGATGCAAGTAAAATAATTATGGATCGTAGAATATAATTTTATTTGATATGGATTGGAAGAGTGATCATCTGGACGAAACATGTTAAGAATTACATATGAAATTAAAGAGAATCTAAGTAATAGAAGACATTGCCAAAACCATTAATTTATAATTGGTTTTGGTTAGGAAATCAAGAAACTTAGCTGTCGACCCAATTTAAATACATTAATTTAACAACCGAAATATATTTTTCACATTTTTGGTTCCCTTCTTTCTTTTTTCCCATCTTTTTTTTTAATTTTTGAATTGAAAAAAAAGTAGAATCGATTTTTTTATCACATAAACTCCATCAAAAAAAAAACACCAAACATCAAGATAATCACAATAATCCGCGAAGCATTCCTCATTCATACACATGTGGAATGGAAGCTATGCCGACTATTTCTCTCTTACGTTTTTGCACACGTATGTGCATAATAATAGGATGTTTTGGATGGATTTTTTTCCATTCACGCGCATAGACAGAATGACACCCAGTAAAACTAATGCAAAGAGGAAAAACGGGTTAAGATCGAGAAGAACACTAGAACGATTTGTGTGGATGATCGGAGTGGTGCAAAAATCTGGTTGGATCAAGAGATCGAGTCTAGTCAGGCGGTTGGATCGAGAAGAATCGAGACAGATGAGTGTCTCAACCAAACAGCTTGGCAAAGGTGAATGCGTGATCGTGGCTGATATAAGACTCAATGATAGCACAAGAGACTTATGAACACTGGATGAACATATCTTCAAGCAACGGATTGATAGAGAGATGGAGGTGGATCGAAAGCACCACAAAGGCTATGGAAAGGCCTTTGATACAGCTGGTTGAGTCTAGTTCAAAGGAGAATCCACACAATGAACATAGAACTCAGAAAATATCAAGAACACATCTTGATAAAAAAGAGAAAAATTCTCTGGATTTTATTTCAACTTCAATTCTAAGTAACAATGAAACAAATGACGAGAATTTACAGTCTCAAAGGACAACGCCCATAAACATAAAAAGAAGCAAATTAGAATATTAAGAAAAATATTTAAAGCAAAATATTAGGGAAATAAAGGAAAAAACCTCAGAATGCATCTAGACACTTTTCTGGCTCGGTTTAAAACTTCTAGCTGTTGGAGAATAATTCTCTCAATCAAACCATGTAAAAAACGAAATGGTACGTTGGGGAAGAGTCTCCAAGGCTTCTGGAGTCTTCTTTAGTCTCTTGAAAGCAAATGAGTTGTTGTAGAGTTATTAGCTTTGGTGTGAACACATCTACTTATGAAAAATATTCAAATCACATCTTTTTAACTCTTCCAACCTTCTGGATTTCCCTAAGGGGTTTTAAACCTTTTGTTTCATCAATAAACTTTCAGAACTTGATTGGAAATGCTCAAGAAAAGATGGATAAGGAAAGCTCCTCATGTGGCTTCAAATAAAGCCATGGACCATTGATTGTGTTCTTAGGCTCGTATGGGCTGTTCCCATTGATATCTTCAGTAGTTTGGGCTTCTTGGGCTCCTCGAAGAGTAGGCTGGACGTAGTGGTTATAATGTACATTAGTCTCCATGATATACTGTTCAGTTTTGTTGGTGAAGCCAGCTTGTACATTCTTGGCCATCGGCATCTTCGGTGTATATCTTGGTTCAGATCAAGAGGTAGGTCCTCATCAGTGGCTTTGTGCTCGGATCCGTGATTCGCCTTTCATTATGTTGGATCTAAGGAGCAGGTTAGTCTGGTTGATGATTAACTTGATTGATTGTGCATAAATTTCATATTTCTGTATAATTGTTCAATAACTGTCATAATGAATGAACCATATTCACTAAACTGCTTAACTTTGTTCGGATGAATTGTTCGGGTTTGAAGGGGATCGTGGTAAGGCGAGTGGCTTGGGGATCAGGTTGAATCCGCCAAGACTCGACCAAACCAGAAACGGATACCCTTGAATCCAGATAGATAAATTTGACCAAGTGATTGAGAAATGTTTATTTAGACAAATTGCATGAATTTGCATCACTGATTCGTACATCTTAGCCTAGTGAGATGGGATGAACGCATCACTAAGTAATTGTCGAATTACATATTTTTTTTTGGCTTTCAGGTAAAGACGGGGATCGTGGGAAGGATTTGGCTTAGGCATGCGAGACTTATGGCCTGGGAAGATGGATGGTGATCAGTCCAGGTAGTTAGGATCATATGACTTGTAATAACCTATGAAAAACTGATAAGTTGTATCACCCTTATATTATCAAACTAAATTTGGATTGTGTTTGACTCTTATTGCATTTGACTCTAGATCAAGAATAAATCTCAGAATGAACCGAACTTGTCTAAAGAATGGACCCTTAAGATTTGACTGTTTGATTCAGACCACTTAGTGATTCGAATGGGAACAACCATTCTGGACTTAGAGTCCGGGAAGGGGTGTTTCACGGATCATCTTGGGTTGTCCTCAATCCAACTGTGACTTTACCACCACTAATAGATATTCTTAGTGTATGAATTTCTGTAGGGACGGTCGCCGTATGACCATAGATGAGTGACAGATAGTGTATTCAATAGCCGTACCTGCCTTGCACCGACCATACGTGACAAAATTGGTTACATTGATTGAAGTGCTTCAGTTATTGATTGAGAACCTAGAATTCATGGACTAGGATTTAATTAGAATAGTATGTTTGATTGTGAACCATAGGGTGGTTCGAACGTTGCATCATTTAGGAATTATTTAGATTTCGTGTTAAAATTTGGTTAGACTTAGGTTGGTTCACAATGTCACGGTTACTAAATAAATTGCATGGCGTCAAATAGAAAGTGTATTCTTTTTTGTTTGTGTGTGGCATGGGGAAGGCACGAAGACCCAGTAGTCAGTTGATCCCTTCAGGGTGGGAAAGGTTAAAACCACTTTTGTTTGGGGGGTCATATCGGGAGTGGACCTGACCGGCCAGCCATGGAAAAATCATGGAGTGCAGGTGGACTCACATGGTTATTTCGGTATACGTATTTTGTGTAATGTGTGTGATAAAAATCATGTGATCCAGTGGTGTAACTGGCATGATTACTTGAGTATGCAAGCAGTGGGCTTGTATACTTGGAAATGTTATGTGGTGTGAAAGGCCTGACTAGCATGATTGATCGCTTTCGAGCGAGGTCGTGTGGAAGTTGTTAGTAGTAGGGAGTTAAGATTAGGATTTTTATTAGTTAGGTTGTGAAACGGGGATGACCGTCTTACTAGGTATTCATAATCACCCCTTACCAGACCTTGCAGAAAAGGTATTCCGGTCATAAATAATCCGAAGGAGGCCTAGGAGGAGGAGGTAACATGCAATGAAGAAGACTTTCGGATGCATGACAGATATGATCTTTATTATGTAAAATGTGGTTTGTACACGATTTATTATTAAAAACAAATTGGGTGATGAATGATTCAATTTTATAACACTTAGAAAAAAATATAGTTCTTGGGGTTAAGTGTTACCGATCTCCCTTGATCTTCTTCGCTCTCACCTTCCCCTTCACCTTGTTCTTTTGACTGGCTTTCGTTATTGTGTTACGAGCCTCCATCTAGGAATTTTTCAAGTTCACTCATATCACTGCATATCTTCACGTTCTCGGCGGCCTCAATCTCAACATTTGTCTCTATCAAAATGATTGACCTTCTATGTTCGGCTTTTTCATGGTAAACCCAAATTTAGTCCAACTTCTAGAGTGTCTCTAGACATATTTTATAAAGTTTTCACTTCTTTAAGATTTTCTAGAGAATTCTATAAAATAAATATCTTGATATTATTGTATAAGAGAAAAAATCTAGATAATTATAAAATAAATATTTAGATATCACGGTAGAAAGTTTTAGAGATGAAAATAAAGTTTGTAAGATATTTGTAGTCAAGCCCGTGCCTATGGTGTTAAGGAAGAGGCATTTGCCTTAGGCCCCCAATAATATATAAATTTCGGGGCCCCAAATTTACAAAAATTAGCCATGGTGTAGTGCTTATAAAATCTTTAGTTGGGTCTTCTCTCTTGTTATAACCAGAGTTCGAAACACATGGAATTAATTTTTTCCAAGTTTTATTATTTTGTTTTTTTTTCAGTTTTATTATTTGCTTATTAAACCTAAAGAGTAAAGATCCTGAAAAAAATCCTCACAGCCATCGACACCCAGGGCGACGGCGACTTGAAATCGAATTTGATTTTTCTTCTTTTACAGCTCTTCCGCCTGTTCATCTTCTTCTTCCGCCGCCGGTAAGTTCTTCTTCCTAAATCTCTTCACGACACCACTTTTCTTCATATTCTATTTCTTCAATTTTGTTTTCAAGTTTTTTGTTTCTTCTAGAGTCTTCTTGTACTTTGTATTTTATAATTAATTCTTTCTAGTTATTCTATTGATTTCACGTTTAGTGGTGTTAACAGGCAACAGCGATGGTTAGCACTTAGTTTGATTTTGATTTTGATTATAAGCTATAAATTATAACAACGACTTTTTAATCTTTATAATAAATATCATCTTTTAATATGTGTTTTACGTTTATATTGATTTTGCTAAAAAATCCAGAAGATGTTTCCATGGAGAAGGTATGACTCTGGAGCCAAAAAAAGAGCAAAGAAAGAAAGATTAGAAGCATCAGACAAATCTCAAACAAATGCGTTGCACATATATTTTAAAAAAACCTGAAAATTTTGATGAGACTGTGGGAATTAATGATGAGTTTGATGAGGAAATGGATGATGGGAATAGAGAAAATGATGGGAACGAAGAGGATAATGGGAATGGGTTAGATGATGAGAATGTGAATGAGCAAAATTTTGAGGAGCAGAATAGAGCCGAGAAGTTTTCAGAATGTGAAGAGAACCCAAGCCATGTACTTTTAGATATTTACGATCTTGGAAATTGGAGAAAAGTTGATCAGGGATTGAGAGATATCATGGTTGAGAAAGGTCCTCCTACAAGACTAGCAGTTGATTACAAATTCCCCAAAGGAAAGAATAATGGTCGACACTTCTCTCACTCATATTATACAAGAGAATTGAGTAACGGAGAGAAACAAGATAGACGATGGCTTGTTTATTCAAAACATTAGATAAAATCTTTTGTTTTTGTTGTAAGTTGTTCACTCGTGACAATAATCCCAGTCACATGACATCTAAAAGATTCAATGATTGGAAAAATATTTTGGACAGGCTTAAGAACCATGAGACTAGTCATGAGCATCTCATATGCATGAGCCAGTGGATGGAATTTGAATTGAGGCTGAAGAGAAACCAAACTATTGATAAGCATGTGCAACATGAGTTGAATAAAGAAAGGAGTCATTGGAAAGATGTGATTCTTAGGATTTTTTCATTGGTAAAAACTCTTGCTAAGCAGAATTTAGCATTTCGTGGAAGTAATGAAAAAATAGGAGAAGATGGTAATGGAAACTTCTTAAGCTTTGTTGAGATGCTTGCTGATTGGGATCCAGTAATGAGAGAACATCTTAGACGGTTTGAAGACGGTGAATCTCGTTATCATTATCTAAGCAATAAAATTCAGAATGAAGTGATACTAATGATAGGTGATGAGATAAAGAGTATGATCATCAAGAAGATTCAGGAAGCGAAATATTTTTCTGTTATTCTTGATTGTACTCATGATGCTAGTCATCATGAACAAATGTCTCTTATCGTTCGATGTGTTGATGTTTCCACAACTTCAACCAAGATAGAAGAGTTTTTTTTTGACATTTGTGAAAGTTGATGATACATCTGGAGAAGGGCTTTTTGGTGAACTTCAATCTGTTTTGGTTGCTCTTGATTTGAGTATTGACGATGTAAGGGGACAAGGATATGATAATGGATCAAATATGAAAAGAAAGCATAAAGGAGTGCAAAAGAGATTCCTTGATATCAATCCACGTGCATTTTACACACCTTGTGGTTGCCATAGCCTTAATCTTGCTCTTTGTGATATGGCTACAACTTCTGAAAAAGCAATCTCATTTTTTGGGATAGAAGCCATCTTTCCTACAAAGACAAAACGTGTCATTAGAAGGAAAAAGTTTTTTGATGAAGAATCAGAGAAGGTTGATGAAACAGTTAATTTATCACCAGAGGAGAGCTTTAGAATTTCTTATTTCATCAAAGTCGTGGATCAAGCTCTATATTCTCTTGAGACGAGATTTGATCAGTTTCAGAAGTATGAACAAACATTTGGTTTTTTGTTTGATTTGAAGAAACTGCGCTTAGCGAGTGATGATAGTTTGATGGCATCTTGTACCAATCTTGAAGTCTCTCTAAAACATGGGGATCACTTAGATGTTGTTGGGAATGATTTATTTTTTGAACTAAAAGTTCTAAGAGACGTTTTGCCAAGAGACTACAAAAGACCGGTCGAAGTGCTGAACTTTTTGAAGAACATGGAAGGTTGATATCCTAATGCATGGGTTGCTTATCGGATATTATTGACGATTCCAGTCTCAGTTGCCACTGCTGAAAGAAGCTTTTCAAAGTTAAAGCTGATAAAGTCTTATCTGCGGTCAACTATGTCACAAGAAAGATTGAACGGCTTGGCTATCATATCTATAGAAAGAGAGTTGGTTAGACAAATCGATTATGATAGTTTGGTGAAAGAGTTCATAGAAAAAAAAGGAAGAAAAATTATGTGATAATTTGTTTTTTCTAACGTTTTAAACTTTGTTTTGTTGGTTTTAGACTTTATCATTTTTTTTTAATAAACTAAAAGGCCCCGTTTTTAAACTTGCCTCAAGCCTCTAGAAGTCTTGGCACGGCACTGTTTGTAGTTGTAGAGCCTATAGATGAACAAGTGGAATGAAAATCAAATCTAAAGAAAAAGTGTTCCTAAACATAAATTCTCTAAATTTCTCTAAAAATCTTTTAAATTTCCAAGTGTTTTTTCATATTATTTTTTTCATACTTAAATCAATGTCTTTTAGTTTTTTTTTTCTAAATATTACAGTTTTAAGTTAGTCCTAAACACCATTGAAATTTTTTTCTAAAGGCCGTTTCATTAAAAAAAAAATTCATATTGTTTTTAATACTTAAATCAATGTCTTTTAATTTTTTTTCTGAATATTACAGTTTTGAGTTAGTGCTAAACACCATTGAAATTTTTTTTATGGGGGTGTTTCACTAAAAAAAGAAAAAATTATAGCTGTATATTACAAAATTTCTGTATATTATCAAACTTTATTGTATATAATGAGATTATAAATAAATTTAATTGGTCAAAAAGACTTGAAATTCTTTGGTTATTAAATGGTGTTCTATAATTATAAAAAAAAAAATCAGAATGAAACCGACAAAAAAACAAGGCGCGTGAAAAAAAAAAGAGAGTGAAAGCTTACAAAAAGTTTACATCATAAACTAATATTCTTATAAATACAATCAAATTATCTAAATATAATGGAATACTGATTCCACTCTATTTCGGAGGCTGAGATAGAAGACAGCTTTGGAATGAATCAAGTACGTTGGCGTGTTTGTGCATGTTACAATCAGTGCATTTAGTATTAATGCAAGGCTTCTTTATCAAAATGAATTTTTTTTTTCTTGACATTATAAAGCTACCTAATTAGTTTTTTCGACATTGTTTTCAGAATGAAAATTTGGGGATTGTGATAATGATGAAATGACACCTATAATGCATTGTTTGTCAAAAGGAAAAAGGGGGCTAAACGCGTCCAACTCCATTAAAAGATAACTCATCTTTTTAGGTAGCATTTAACTAATCTAATAGTTATATATAATTAAAAAGATTTGTTAACGTGTCTCGTGCTTTTTACCAATTACAGAGTTATCGGTCCATATTATGTGTGGGCATAAAAAATTAATCAATTATTTAAAAAAAATTAATATCGCGGTTTGTAATTTTATTATTAATTTTGAATTTATTATGTGTGAAAGACACGAGCATCGATAAATTAAACTCAGGGGTATTGACAATTTAAAATAATATCATTTGTTATTAATAAGGGATATAGAGCAGCTATCAATCATTAGAAAGTTGATATGCCATTTGTGATTATTTGTATTTTATGTTATATTTATTATTGGTTAAATTATTTTTAATTATATATTAAAAAACTATATTAAATAATTTTTGGACCATTATACTCTTTTCTACTTTCTACAAAAATAGCTATGAAAGTTTTATGTAGATGCAGACTCCAATTCCAAAATGTAAGTTGATTGAATTTGATTAGATTGGGGCTAAAAAATTTTGATAGCCACGAAAATTAGAATAATAGACGGAATCAAATGTTAAAAAAAAAAAAAAAATTAAATGTACTCTTTTGATCGATGAATATAAGAATAAAATGTAAATTATTACAAGAGTATTTTTTTGCTTAAGAAGAAGTCGAAGATTTTCATCTTCTTTTTTTTTTTTTTTTTAAATTAATAAACCCATCAAGGGCATCGGCCATGGACCTTACGTAGAAGATCGGGACAAATTAAGCAAGGAACTTGAACTGAGAAATTGAACATGGAAATTTGTTTGATTCAGTTGTTTCGATCTCCTTCATCTTTGACGTTGATGCGAGGTGACTAACATGTATGTAACCTTTGATTAATCATTAATCTTCTGATTCCTCGATTTTAATCTGTTTTATTTTGAATTTATGAGATTTTGCAAGATAAACGACCCGTTAAAAATATTCAATGTCTCTCTGCCAAGCTGTTTCCATAAATTCTTCTTTTTTAAAACAGTCGTATTCGAATATGTCATGGACTAGATTTCTCGATGAAATTCAACACCAACATTTCTTTTTCTCCATATGCCACTGATGTTACGTGACGAAACAGTTGCTAAACTGCCCCATAAATTTTAGTTAATTCGTTTGATGCTTTTGCTATTTTTGTCCTAATTTTTATCTATGGAATTTGATTCTAGTATTTGGATGGTATATTATTACGAGACCAACCACTTAATAATTAGTTAAGAGGATTACTTCTCCTGCATGCGGTTATTAAAGATGCAATTATTAATTTCGTCGTCACTCGAAACAAGACATCTTCTTTAGTGAAACAAGCCTGTCCAGCAAAGAGCCCACCCCACCATACGTCTTTTTCCAATTTCAATTCAATTTTTTGGAATTTTCTCACGAGGAATTATATCCACTTGCTAATCTGTATGTGACTCAATATCCCTCTGTTTCTATATATCAATATATATTTTTATATGTATATTTTTGACAACAACAACAAAAAAAAAAATATATATATAAAAGAGGCTCGTTGAATAGACTCCGAGTTTTTTGCATGGTTGGCTAATCTTGAGATCCACCCTTTGTTCTTCTTTACGCTTCCTACTTCTCTCTTTTCCTCTTTTCATTAGCCATTCTTGTGTGTTTTTTTTCTGTCTTCTCTTGTAATTCTACAAGATCTGTTTTTTTTTGTCTTCTCTGTAAGTGTTCATATTCTGTTCTTTCCGACAAGGAAAATCAAAGATGAAGTTTGGGAAAGAGTTTGTGGCGCAGATGATTCCAGAATGGCAACAAGCTTACATTGATTATGCTTGTCTCAAAACCATTCTTCAAGAAATCCAAACTTCACGGAAAAGATCAGAGGGCTCATCAGGTGCCTTGAGACGCAAGCAACCTGTCGGCCGCAACTTCAGCGGCTTGACAAAGCGGTACAGCCGCACCGCTTCGTCTCAGGACCTCGAAAACCAAGACATTATGGTGAACGTGACGACTGGTGATGATGGGTTTGAGAGATACGAGACGACAATCATGAAAATCTCAGAAGCAGGAAGAGAGTCAGAGCTTGTGTTCTTCAAAACCCTAGATCTCGAATTCGATAAAGTGAACCGTTTTTACCGGTCTAAAGTGGAGGAAATGGTGAAGGAGGCAGTGGTTTTGAACAAACAAATGGATGTTCTGATTGCTTTCAGAATCAAAGTAGATCAACCTTCTTCTTCTTGGACCTGCACTGAAACAGTATCAGTAGATATGAATGACTTAGATTCTAGGGAACAGAGTAAGTTTTCAGAGAGATTGTTTGTTTGTTACTGGGTTTCGTATGAAAGGACACAAAGTTTGAATCTCTTTTGTGGTTTGTGTGTGTTTGATTTTGAAGGGAAGACATTAGCTGAAGAGATGGGAATCAAGTTAGAGGAAAATCGATCCAACCGCGAAGATTCAACCAAAGAGAGTGTACCAGAGGCGCTAAGTGTTCTTGATCGTATCAGATTAAACAGAACTCAGGAAAGTCCTCTGTCCACAATTAGAAACTTCCTCAAGCTCTCTAACCAGGAAGAGCTCAAATTCACAAGAGAGAATCTCAAGAAGATAGAAGAACAGCTTAAGATTGTCTTCATCGAGTTTTATCGCAAGCTTCGACATCTCAAGAATTACAGGTATGTTGTGTCTTAAGTATTATTAAGAAGAAAAAAAAACATTTTAAAAGAGAGTGTTTGATTTAATCCATGAGCTGTTCTTGATTAATTCAGCTTCTTGAACACCTTGGCGATTTCAAAGATCATGAAGAAGTATGATAAGGTAACACTTGATTTGATCAGATATATAATTTTTCTTGATTACTTAATTAATCTGTTTTTGCTATATATATTCTCTATCAGATTGCTTCAAGAAGTGCAGCAAAACCATACATGGAGATGGTAGATAAGTCCTACCTCACTAGCTCTGATGAGGTTGATACAATATCTCTACACAAAACTTATATTTTTCTTTCAATAAAACTACAAATTTTCAATCGGAGGGTTTGTTACATTTTATCAGATCAACAAGCTTAGGATGAGAGTTGAGTCTATTTTCGTCGAGCATTTCGCCAATTCGAATCGAAGCAAAGGAATGAATCTTTTAAGACCAAAAGAGAAGAAAGAAAAACATCGAATAACGTTCTCCACTGGTAACTAAAAGGATTTCACAAATCAAAATAGGTTTTTGAAACAGTAGTTCCTAACTAATTAATCAAAATCCCTTCAATGTGTTCTTTCTTTCTCAGGCTTTTTCGTCGGCTGCACAGTCTCTCTGGTGATTGCTCTTGGCTTATTCACACATGCTCGTAATATAACAGGCGCAACCGGACATAAACTCTACATGGAGACAATGTTCCCTCTTTACAGGTTCAAACCAAAACATTTATAGATTACTCTCTCTAAGTGAATCATTGCTTTCTTGCTGACATGAATGTTTCTTTAACCATATTTTTCAGTTTGTTTGGATTTGTGGTTCTGCACATGATCATGTATGCTTCAAACATATACTTTTGGAATCGATATCGAGTGAATTACCCGTTTATATTCGGATTCAAAGAAGGAACAGAGCTAGGTTACAGACATGTTTTGCTTCTAAGCTTTGGTCTTGGCACGCTTGCTCTTTGCGCTGTTCTAGTAAACCTTGACATGGAGATGGATCCTAACACTAATGACTACAAGGCCATCACTGAACTTCTTCCTCTTTTTATTGTAGCTGTAAGTTGTATCATTCTAACCACTAGAATCTCAAATCATTCTTTTATCAATTAGTAATTAACACATTTCTTCTGTACGATGTTTGTTTTTGTTTTTGCAGCTAGTGATAGCTATTTCTATCTGTCCTTTCAACATTTTTTATCGCTCAAGCCGCTTCTTCTTCCTCATGGTTTTATTTCGCTGCATCGCTGCGCCGCTCTACGCGGTTAACCTTCCAGATTTTTTCTTAGCAGACCAATTAACAAGCCAGGTTTGTGTGTTCATAACATTCTATTAACTTTCATAGTTATGTTTCCAAAATGTTTCAAATTGTTGATCAACCGTCTTCTTTTAGGTTCAAGCACTGAGGAGTTTGGAGTTCTACATCTGTTACTATGGTTGGGGTGACTTCAAGCTGAGAGAAAGCACTTGCAGTTCAAGCGATGTATACAGCACATTCTACTTCATCGTCGCTGTGATTCCCTACTGGTCACGTTTCCTTCAGTGTGTTCGAAGGTTTTTTGAAGGGAAAGATTCAAGCCAAGGCTACAATGCTCTCAAGTATTTATTGACCATCGTCGCGGTGTGCTTGAGAACAGCTTATAGCCTTAACAGAGGAAACGTCTGGAAAATCGCTGCATGGGTTTTCTCGGCATTGGCAACATTTTACGGCACATATTGGGACATTGTTTTCGACTGGGGATTGCTTCGCAGCCCATCTAAAGGTTGGTTGAGAGAGAAGCTTCTTGTTCCTAACAAAGCCGTCTACTACGTTGCGATGGTGAGAACTAAGAAAAATGTAAAGAACAGTTAAAATCCGTGGTTTAGGGTTTTTTTTTATAAAAATTCTGCCTTCTCCTCTTTGTAGGTCTTAAATGTTGTGTTGAGATTGGCGTGGTTGCAGACGGTGCTGGATTTCAATTTCCCGTACTTACATCGACAAACTATGATTGCTCTTCTTGCTGGTCTCGAGATCATACGTCGCGGTATCTGGAATTTCTTCAGGTAACTTTCTTGGCCAAGAAACTAACATTGAATGCTCCTTGAAAGCATATTCTTTTACTTAGGGTTGTTGCTTTGTCGGGTTATGAACACAGGTTAGAGAACGAGCATTTGAACAACGTGGGGAAGTTCAGAGCATTCAAATCAGTTCCATTACCATTCAACTACGACGAAGAGGAGATTCGAGATAGTTAGCTCTTTGATTGGATCGATGTAGACTTTCAATTTTGTTATTGGTTATTCTCAGGGCTTGCTTGGATTTGTTTGTAAACTGTAAAGAAAAGGAAATGAGAATAAAGAGGCTTCAGATAAAACAATCTTACCTAGGGTTATCGTTATGCTCTCTGCTGCCACATTTGAAAGAAACGAAAAACAACTGAAAACGACATGGTTCCACTTCCAGTCACAATGGACTTAGTCCATGGACTTACCGGAAAAATAAAACAGAATCTATGTTAATACCAGAAACTACAAGGTTATTCAGACAGCGAACCTATGACATAAGAGCTTCTAAAACATTCAAAGATGGTTTCAGGTGAAGAATTTTCTCCATTAGATTTAGCTGTTGATTCTAAGTCTCAGAGCACATATATATAAATGAGCTGGCCTAGACTTTGCCACAAGCAATGACAGTAACATTATTTGTCAAAAGAAGCATGAGCATATTGATCTTGCAGCAGAAACCCAAATAATTTGCCAAAAACAGAGTAAACTAAGTTTATCGTATCACTCGAGTATACTACTAAGAAAGCCAAGATTTTTCCCTCTAGATATCCAACAAGGAGTAATCATATAGGAAATCTTGATCAGCTGTTCGAAAATTTCATTGCTCATTAGGGTTTACCCGCTCACCGCTGCAACAGAAGAAATGTGGCAGCTTAACTCTCCCGCAACTCCTGGAAACACAAGTGAGTATGCACTTAAAGCGGCGGTAAATATAAAATTATGATACAAGTGCCCTCACAATGAGGTCATAAGAAGCAAAACAAGTTTTAAATCAAGCAAATGCCAAGGAAGTCATGTTTTGTGAACACAAGAAGTTCTTCCATCAAACTCGTTAAAGATTTCACAGTTCTAGTTACTTGAATGCAGTCTCTACCAAGCAATGGTAAGGACAAAACATTGAATCAGAGAGCATATACGTTCATTCTTCAGCAGTAAGAGCTGCGGTGACAACTTAGAGAAGCTAACAGCAGAAAATCCTTCACAGCCTCAAAACCAGATCTCATACCAAACTCAACCTATGTACAGATTAAGAACCATCAAACAGAGAAAAGCAACAAGAGTAGCCAATCTCTTACCTGCAACGGATGATCACAGGAGTAGGCTTAAGAGCCTTTGGCCCATTTCTGATCCCTCTCTTGTGTTTAGAAACCTGCATGTTTCACAAAGAACAGCTTCAATTAACCCTACTGTGCTCCAAGGGGACGAGGCCATAAAAAAAGAAACACATTTTCATTTGATACTAGTTAACTGCTAACTCCCCAGAAACTACAAACTACATGTGAACCTGAAGGAACCAAATCAATATAGAATGTAAGCTTACACTCAAAGGAAATTGAAAAGATGGACACTCAAAAACAGCCAAAAGACAACATTTATAAGCTAAACCCTAAACCCCTAGAGAAAACCAGAATCCGTCAAGAAATCTAATCCAAGATGCCACACAAATTCGAAACCCTAAACCCAGATGGAAAACGAAGGGAGAAAAACAATTAAGAGAGTGGGAGTTTCGCGACCTTCTTCTTGGGCACAGCCATTAGCTCCATGGATCCGCTGAAAGCAAAATTAGGAAGGCCGAATCCGAAGCTCTTTTCATCGATCGAACCCGGTTGATTCTGATCGAACTCAGGTGAAATCGGCGGCGGCATAGCGGTGGGTCGATCGATGGCGCTGCTAAAGGGCGGAGGCATCGCCGCGACGTGGCTCAAGCTTCGGGTTTCTAAAATGCGGCGGGATTCAACCGCGGCGCGTTTTAGCGATGTCAGTCTCAACGCCATTGATGCAGTTTCTCCAAAGCTGTAGCCGACGAAAGTGAAGACTCGAGCGGAGACGAAAAAGGGATAAATGAAGAAGGCAGACAAATGCTTCAAACGACATCGTATTGCGACATGTCTCGGTGGTTTGATGTAACCATTAATCTTAATCTGAGTTAGAACCGATACGGGACGTTTCGAAACCCTCGTGTCACTTCCCCGTAAATTAGATGGACGATTCACGGTCGGACCGGTCAGCCACCTGCAATCAATTGATTAATTGAACCAAAACGAGCTGAATCGAACTCGGAACCATAAGATTTCTCATTGGTTCGAGATAACCGACTATTGACCATGAGATTTAACCGGTACGAGCCATTTCGAAACCCTCGTGGCTCTTTCCCGTGATCTCGTCGTCGTCGGGAAAAATATTACAGATCAAGGGAAGAAGCAAAGTGAAGAAGGAAGCTCTCTGGTCAGAAACCATGTCGTGGATGAAAGGAGATCTACTTTCCAAATCCAGGAGGCTTGTTGGTGGCTTAGCTATGCGAGAACCTGTTTGGCTTAAAGCCATGGAAGCGTAACTCTCTTCTTCTTCCCATTTGTATTTTTGTTTTACAAATTTTCTCGAGAAAATGATTCGTCTTGATCGATCTGTTTTTTTCCCAATCAGATACTTTCTTATTGAATTGTTCCGTTATAGGGTTTCTGATTCGGTTGCAATTGGATTCTAGTTGCATAAAAAAGTCGAGATTTTTGCGTTTTGGATTTAGGATTTTAGGGTTTATGAGTGTCCTGTGATTTGGTTTTAATGGCAGTTCACCACCTCCTGTGTTTCCTCGCTCTAATGGGAAAATCAAGAAGATTGTTCTCCCTGAAGATTCCTACGTTCGTAAATTCGCACATAAGCATCCTGAATCAAAAATTGACAACCCAAACAAGTAAATTCTCATCTTTTTTATATATCTGCATTTCTATTATATTGCATCAGTATCAAACATGGTTTGATGAGTATATCATGAGTTTGTTCTTCATAAGCTTATTCTAATTCAAGTTTACTTGTGGCCACCCATGTTCTTTTGTATATGCACGATCTTTAGACAAAGTTTGATCCCAAACAATTTTGGCTACACGACTCTTTTCAATTCTGATTCAATGGGAAAAAGTTTCCTTTGTCCTTTCACTATTCTTTTTCGACGTTTCTCTGAATCTCTATAGTTAATATAAATGCATTGCTGTCTTTAATCCCACAGGATTTCAGCGTTTCTTCCAGATCCAGCACGTGTATATGGTTGTCGAGTCCTTGAACTGACTGAGCATGGCATCAGCAAGGATGACGCCATGTCTGTAGCTAATGTACGTATTTTCTTGTCACAGTCTATGATTAGCTACAAAAGGCAAATATAAATTAAAGTTTTGTTTATAACTTGCACTTGAATAGATAGAATCGTATGCTGCTGCTGCTGATGCCTTTCCTTGAACACTGGAGATGTTTTCTTCTTCGTGCTGATTTATATTTTTGATATTTGTCAGATGGAATATCTTTCAGAGAGAAAGGAAAAGAAGAAAGCATACAAACGCCTAAAGGAGCTTGCGAAAATGCAAGATAAGGTTCCTCCTCCTAAACCGTATTCTAGTGCCAAGAAAGGGTTACAAACTCAAGAGAAGAAATCCGCTAGGGATCGGTTCCAGACTCCTAGCGTCCGCAGGCTAGTTAACCAATTGAGACAGGAGAAAGATGTGTTGCTGCCGGACAAAACCGGAGGAAATGCTAATCAGGATAATTGGATCGATGAATAAATTCTCCATCATCCTTTTGTTTAATGCAACCTCTCCTCCAATTTATCTCGCTATCTTTCTCTCTATTTTCTCTTGGTAGAACCATCTTTTTCGTATATGACATTCTTTTGACTACAAATGATTTTCAAGAAACAAGTCTTATGTCCATTTCACTGTCTTTGTAATAATATCGTTGGATGACTTCTTCCATGAGGCAAGGAATTACATGAAAGCAAAATGGTTCCCTCTCTCTCTCTATGGTCTTACAAACAATTAGCTTCTACAATTACAAAAGACTTGTTTGCAGTCACTCTAGGCCAAGAAGAGTTTTCATCGCCTTCTTTTTCGATACCACTTTGCCGTAAACACCCTTTCCTAGCTTCACGATTTTCTCCATCTCCACAATGTTACTGCAACCTCCATTGTTCTTCTTCATCGCTTCCACCACCATCTTCACAAATCTTTCATCACTTCCAATTACATCAGAAACACTGTCCACGACAGCTTCCATTGTCGGAATCTTCCTTCCCCACCTCCTCATTAGCCTCTCCGAGTTATAAACCTCATCATAAACTCCCCAATAAGATGCTCTCAACAACCCTTTATCCTTCCCTTTTATCTTCCATCTCTTCATCCCTTGCTCCACCATATAAACCGCGTTTCCTGCATCTACGCCTCTCTCTAAACCCATTTCGATTTCTCTAATCTCTTGGTTTGTAACATGCAAGAGACTCTCAAATTTGCATCTACTGCATCCGCAACAAAATCCCCATGACTCAGCCATCTCTTTCCGCTTTTCCAATGGAGAAAGCACGTCGAAGTAAGCAGAAGTGATCTCTTCCCCAGCTTTGATGTCTCTCGAGGCGTGAACAATCGCGTAGTCTCCAACGTGAAGGCGTCTTGCGTTTGGGATACACGAGTGGTTGATGAATGAAGCTAGAGTCCATAGCCCTACACCGTAATACTCTCTGTTCTTCCCCATAACTTTAGCTGAAACCGCATCTTCCACCAGAGAATTCACATCCAGGATGCTTAGTAGGTTCTCCATTTCCAAATTCTGTTTCGAGTTATCGCAGGTTTCAAATACTTCATCAGGCCTAAAGAGTGATATGTCTGGAATCTCAAGATTGTCCTCGTCTTTTCCAGTGGACAAAGCGGAGACAAGTCGATGTGTTCTATCACATTTTCTCACTGATTCCGTAACCTCTTGGATGAAATTCTTCCACATGATCAGTTGCGCTTTTTCGCCAAACTCTCCACTTCCCAAAATCCCTCTCTCAGTTGCAACCGCCTTTGTGACTAAGATCAAAGTTCCTGCAACACTGTTCTTCGTTGCAAACAATCCACGCCCACTAACCTCAGATTTCTTAATCTCAATCGACCCAATAAACTCAGCAAGTTCCGGTGATCTCCCACGAAACCCACTTAAGATCCAATCAGACAAATCAAAAGCTCCAGTCTTTGCCTGAAACTGGAGCTTTTTGCATTTCTCTATGTACCCGGTTACAGTCTCCAAGTTATCACTAGCTTGTGGGTCGAGCAGAGCCGTTTTAAAACATTCCAAGGCCGATGAGTATTTGCTCAATCCGAGTAAAACTTTACCTTTACAAAGAAGAGTCTTGAAATGGGTGTTTTCGATTTCAAGTGCTTGATCACAATCCCGCATTGCTTCCAAGAAATCGCGGAGCCTGGCTCGTGCCTCAGCTCGATTGGATAGAGCCAAGCAGAGCGATTTCCGGAGTTTAGAAATCGAATCCGGGTCCGGGTCGGATCCACCAAGATTTGAGATTTGGCTCCGGGAGAGATCGATGAACTTGGTGTAAACCTGTATAGACTCCTCCCATTCTTCCCGGAGAAGAAGCTCCGTTGCTTTGGATCTGAGGCTCTGTAACAGCTCCGATGGTCCTTGTCGATCTTCATCTTCATGTCCCATTGTCTACTTCCTGAGATTAATAAAGAAAATTTGTTGGGATTTTGGCTTTGATTTACGGAATCGTGTTGTTTCCCTCAGAAACCTTAAATGTTAAGGTTTTGTAACGGTCGGATTTTTGTGTCTACAAAAAAAAACCCTTTTTTACTCCATCGATTTTGTCCCCACTTGCCTGTAACGGTCATGAAGTACTTAAAAAAAATTCTCACATTTTAATTTTTTTTAATCAGTAAGAAAAATCAGAATCCTTGCAACTAATTTTTAGTCAACTGGGATATTAACATTTTACCGACTGTAATTTTAGTTAGACCAACTGATCTGCTTTTAACCGCTTTAATAAAAAACTCTTCCATATATCAAAATGCATCATTATCAATTCAAAGCAAAAGAGATTTGTTTTGTCAGTCTCTCACAAGTGAATCCCTGTTTGTTTTGTAAATCTTATGATCTCACTTCCCTCAGACACAGCCAGACCAATCCCTGTTCTTCCTCCGTTACCAACACCTCTGTAATACAATCTCCATTGATGATCAGAATCTCCATCCATCTCAATCAAATACGGACATCCAACTCCTTGGTTGTCCCACGCACCACTTTCACCAACCGCAATAACCGCTTCCTCGTCCTGCACTCGTTTCCAATCGTTTAGCCCGTCTTTCGAAACCGCCAAGCCAATGCTCATCTTACCGTTTTTATCTACACCTTCATAGGCCATCACATAACTATCATCTCTCTTGTTTCTTGTCACGCAAGGATGTCTTCCTCCGAGCTCATCGAAGAAACCCGATCCATCCTTTTCGGATTTTCTTCCTCCTACGATCTTCCCCAATTTCACCCACTTGATCCCTTCCCTAGATCTTGCCATCCCAATGCAGAATTCGCCGGTTTTAGCATCAAACGAATGGTAATACATCCTTAGATCGCCACTTCCATGGAAAACTACATGTGGGGATGCAATATATAGAAAGTCCCAATCTTTTTCAGACCCAACATCAAACAACGCACCGCTATGATGCTCACCTTCAATTCTAGCCCAATGCCTTCCATCTTGACTAATCGCCAACCCAGGGAGTGACCTATAAACCCTAGATTTCTCAACATTCTCATCACAAGGGTGAAACCTTTCGGGATTTCCTAACCCAAAGGTGAAACCTTGAGATTGAAACTCAACCGTCTCAGTCGTGTAGCCTGTGTAATACATCCAGTAAACAGAGCTATTAGCCCTAACTTTGGTACTCGACATTATCATGACTTCACCAGGTCGAACACTTGCCTTATCAAATGCCCACCAATCTTCACAGCAGCTCATAACCAAACCCACATCGTCGTTTGACTCAACTTTCCCTTTTCCTCTTTCCCAGTGAATCCCATTGTTTGAAACCGCTAATCCGATAGAATCGAAAAATGGGTTTTGCTTAGAGCTTCCATGGTACCACATGTACCATCTCTCTTCGTTGTCGCTTAGAAATCTCTTGACAACCGGAGACCCAATCTCCTCGTTGTCCCACGAATCAGTAGAAAGGCCCAGATCGAGAACCAGCCCTCTAGTCGAAGAGGTCGATAAGCAATCGGATTGTGATGATTCAAAGATCGAATCTTGAGCCGTTTCGCCACTTTTGGTGGTGGAGCATCTTGTGATTGTGAGCGAGAAAGGAAGAAAACGTTTGTTCTTGTAAGTAAGGTTTTGAAAGGAGAGAATGGTTGATCTGTGATGTCGAATTGTGCTCGCAGCTGTGAAAATGGAGAAATTTCCAGGGCATTTGAGGGCAGCAGCTTCCATGGCTCAGAATAATATCGGAAAAGGTAAGTTGCTTTGATTGAGCGGTCTAGCGAAAGTGAAATGCAACGGGCCACAGATTTTGTTGAATGATTTGCCACTTCAAATATGACACGTGTCTGATGTTCTACGGTGATCTAAATGGAAGAAATCATCATCTGGACAGATTTGGATAAATCAAGAAAATCTTATCAGGCTTACGAAATCGGCCCAAGTGAGATCCGAGGATTAAAACGCATAAACAATCCGAGGTTTGTGCATGTTTAGAAATGAGGCATTGTGAAACACTATTTTTTGAAAAAAAAAAGCGCTAGTTTAAAGGTTTAATATGCCAAATCACGCTTAGAAAAATCGCTAGTTGCTTATCCTACGTTTAATAGAGTCTAATTAACGCCTAGAACAACTAATTGGAGCATGAGCCTAGATGAAGTCTAGGTATTAAAATTATTTATTTATTTATTTGTTAATATATTCAAAAAAAATATATCTAATATAATATAGGGAAGACGAAAATTTCAAGTTACAGTAAAACTCAAACTATTAGCCGGGATGTGTTCTGTAAATCTAAATGAGAGAATAATTGAAAAAGTAGAGCCGCATGAAAATAATTAAACTCTAACAAACATTAAAAAAACTAATGGAGTGGTGGTCTAGTGGTAATACAAAAAAATTGGTTTTTTTTGTGTTTCGGATTCAATCTCCCCATTGAAATGGAAGGTTATTCTTTAAATTGGAATATCTAAAGTTTGACTTCGGATATCAAGAAAATTATGGACCAAAGGTCTGAAACTCCCACGGTTTATCCAAAAAAAACATTAAAAGAATAAGCGTTTTGCTTTTATCTTTTACAAAACAACATAAAAACCACACGAAAGTATTAAAAAGAACCGGACGTTAAATCGTACGATCATAGAGTCTGGGCCGAATAACTGACTTAATTCATATATTTTAGAGAAATCGCGGCGCTTGAGAGTTGATGAGCGCCTGGATGCCGATAGACCAAATTTTAGAACCATTTGCCAAATAGATATTTTCTCAGAGTTTTAGAAATTTTTCATTGTGAATGCAAATGTATTATTATATAAAGTTGAATGCGTCTAATGTGGGCGCGGTGAGTGGAAAAAATTATAACTCACCATATCACAACATGTGTCGATAACTAACGAAATTTTGACATATGTCAATATATTTAAATATATGTCAAAATATTTAAAATTTAAATATAAATACCCATCCATAATATTAAAAAGGAAACATAATTATAGCAAAAAAATAGAAGTTTTAAAATTAGAATAGAAGATTATATCAAAAGGTAAAAAAATAACTCATTAATAATCTAAATCTTCCATTTAATTGCAAGACAACACAATTAGAAGAATTTATTTATAATTTTTTGATACTAAAATATTATTTCAAACAAAATATGAGGAAGTATAAATTGGGAACAATAATTATTAAATTTTTATGTTAAAATAATAATAATAATAAAATAAGAATTTCGAAGATGTAAAATAGAAAATATGAAAATTTCTAAATTTTTATTCTCTAATCATATAATGTATATGTATTTTATATAATTAGATTGATGGAAGAGTAGATTTTTATGGTGGAATCCATTCAAAATTCAGCAAAAAATATTGGTTATAACAAAATATTTGGCGAATGCTTTGGTGGTAGCTATGATGAAGTGGTTGTGATACATGTTGACAATAAAACTAGGGGTTCTAATTTTTTTTTTTTCATCAAGAACAAGGTGAGTTAATCAATTCGATTTTCAACAAAAATATTGGTTATACCAAAAAATTGGCAAAGATTTTGGTAGTGATTATGATAAAGTTGTTGTGATATATGTTGACAATGAAATTAATATATAGGGATATAAATTAGTCTTTCTTGAGAACAATGTGAATTACTTCATTCTTCATCTTCGGGTTCGAATTAAGAATTTTGTCTACCTCTTTCCCAAAAAATTATTTAGATCCAACTATTTACCAACAATGATTATTCACTTTACTTTTTGCAAAACACAATTTTTTAAAATCAAGTTTTCCTCTCGTCACGAGAGTCCTAATCTAGTTTATTATATATTTTTAAACCATTGTTCGAGTTATGTTATATACGGATCTCCACCGTTAGCTTTTTGTGTCCATTGTAGAGATTTCGGTTTTTTCATACCCCAACTGTCTGACTAAACCCTATTCATACACAAACTAGAGAACTGTGCTAATTTTTACTCAATTAAAAAATATCTATTTTATATATAAACTAATTAATTTTGGCTAAATTATATATTAATAGTTAACCAGTGATAATGTGGATAATATGTTAGCTCTCACATCTAAGTCAGCTGACATGTCACCTGACATGTCGCTTGGCACGGCATCATTTTAAAAAGAAAATTTGTCAATTGTTTTTTATATATTACTGCACATATCTTAAATAATAATTACTTAAAAGCATATTTTGTATATATTTTTTAATTAAAATGTATTAATTTATTGTTCACTTTAATATATTGCTCACTAATCATAAATGTACTTAATGACATATTTTTTTGTATAATAACAATTGGTCAATCATCATATCTCAAGACTAAAATTTTAAAATAACTACATCAAATATTTACATCAAAATTCATTTGTATTTTAAAACTTCTTTTCTTCATTAAAAATATGAAGGATGTTAAAAATATGATATCCATGTGTAATATTTTAAAATTATTTTAAAGATGTTAATGTGATATATCTATTGTGAAAATAATATAATAAAATAAAACATAAATTATGAACTATACAATTTCATTAAAAAAAAATCTTAGTGTTATCTTTTAGAAATTTTAAAAATACAAGAGGAAATATGAAGAAAACAAAATAATAAAGAAAACACGATCTAATATGAACTTTGATGTAAACATTTCATGTTGTTATTTTAAAATTCTAGTCTTGTGTATATGATAATCGACCAATTGTTATTATACAAAAAGATATGCTATTAAGTGCATTTTATAATTAGTGAGTAATATATTTAAATAAATAATGAGTTAATACATTTTGTTAAGAATATATATGCAAAAATATATTTTTGAATAATTATTTTTTAAGATATAAGAAATGATATATATATTATCATGATGATGTGCCATGTGACATGTTAGCTGACTCAGACGTGAGAGTTGATGTGTCGTCAACGTCATCACTAGTTAACTATTAATATATAATTTAGCCAAAATGGATTAGTTCGTGTATGAAATAGATAATTTTTTAGTTCATATATGAATTAGTACAACTCTCAAGTTAGTGTATGAAACGGATTCATTTACATAATTAAGGTATGAAAAAGCCGAAATTCTGTCCATTGTATATGTCTTAAGTAGCAAAAAATATCTGACTTTTTACAGGGTAATGCAATCCCAAAAATTATGTTCGAATCCGAACTCGATCAACAGACAGCTTGAACCCGATTGAATGATCAAAGAGGCAAATGTGAAAAGCCCTTGGTTTAACGTGAATCATGTCAATCACATCGATCCAGCTGTTAGAGCTGGATTTATCACAAATTCGGCCCATTAAAGCTCAAACATAATAACAGCAAAATCTGGGCCTTAACTTATGTCTTAGGCCCAGGTGGACGAAAGCCCAGGAACAATGGAGAACGAGTCAAAGGATATCTTTAAGTAATCAGAGTTACGAGATCTTCGGAGGATCGTCTGGACACGTGAGCCGAGATATGCTAAACCGACTGGCGACCTGGATTGATATATAAATATGAAGGATTTTTGAAGAAGAAGATCATCTTTTTACCTTTAGAACATTCGGCTCTACGAGCTAGCTGTACACACATCTCATTTGAGATCTTTTTGTATATTCGATCATATTCAATATAAATACACTTCGCCAAACTCATCTCATTTTTTATCAGATTTATATAGATTATCTAGTCCTATAGTTCTCTTCTCTGATTTACATACAAATACTTAGGTGTAGAAATCCGCTTCCACATTTTGGCACCGTCTATAGAGAAGAAATAGATACATCTAACACAAAAATCAGATCCCATATCTGTTAGAGCGAAATGGATAACACGTCACTGAAAACGCGAGAGCTAAGAACATCTCCATTGGTGAAAGACTCTCACTAATATAATAATAACATTTTTAATATATTAAAATATAAGAAACTTATGTCAAATTTTAACCTCCATTGGTGAGAAATTCAAGAGGTCTCTCACCAATATAATATTAATATAAATAATATCTTTTTTAAATATTTCATTAATTATTTTTAACATAAAATAACATAGATAACATATAATTACATAATTAACATATACATATTTTAAGATAAGATATTGCCATTATGTTAAAATTAACAAAATAAATATAAGAAATATATATATAAAGGATGAAAATAATAATGATACATGATTTTAACAAAATGTCAAATATATTTTTTAATAATTCAAATCTCAGATTTTTTTAATAATATATTAATATTATTGTATTAATTAAAACAATACTAATTAATTTTATATTATTGTATTAACTTTAATTAATATCAAATAAAAATTAATATTAATATATACTTTAAATTATGCATAATGGAACTTGATAAATAGATAATTTTATTTTATGATTTACAAAAAAAATAAAAAAAAAATAAAAAATTACAACATATAAAATATTTAATTATTATTCTAAATTATGGTGTGTATGATTTATTACCAAAAAAATATGAACCATTCATAAAATGATATGTGTCAATCTTGTGAGGAGAGAGAGAGTTTTTCATGGGTATCTCATTTGAGAACTGATCCTAGACTATTTCCATTAAAAAACTATTTTTTTTTGTTTTTGATTTATTTTTGAGGGGAGACTCTAGGTGAGAGACCCCAATGGAGATGCTCTAACAACTCTCCGGCAATCGATCCATCAAGGCAGGACAATTCTGGAACTCAGATCTCTGACCCAACTAGATCAAATTCCAACACTCAGATCGAAATACCTCGTGGGTGTGAGTGCCACGGATCAGCGCACAGCCTCCGGATCCAGCACCTCCATCTTCTCGGGAGCTCTGTCTACCTTACCTTCGAGTGTATGGATACACCCGTAAGATTCCTCAGGGGCTCCTCCGACCAACACGAGCAACGTCGCACACGGTCCCATTCGAACAATCCCTACGGGAAGAAGGGGACGCTCCGCTGATGACGTGGCTGAAATACGTCGGATGCTCTCTATACTGGTCGAGAAAACACAAAGCCAATAGACTTCAGCTCGGACTTTGACAGCTCGGCTCGACCAGCAAAAAAAGAGCTTTACAGCTCGAATAGAAGAGATGTCTCGATCAGCTGTCCACGGATCATCGTTGTACCAAACTCCCGGAGGAGAAATCACTCCTCCTAGAGTCATAAATCTGTGAACACAGCTGGACATCTCAGGAGTATTCGTCACTCCAACAAACGTGGAAAATTATCCCGTGTTTAACCCTACTGCGAGTCTGCCACCGCTAGTCGCAGATATTCCAGGGCCGAGTTCGCAGAATGCAGCTGCTTGCGTAAATGAGCAAGTTCTGCCTCCTTCGCCTCGACCAGCTCATAACCAGTCCATCCAAATGAGGTGGCTGGGACTGCATCGTTCGCAGGTAGCTCGCAAGCTCCTGCAAGTTAGATTCCGCTTAATGGTGAGATTAGGGTTCCTAACCCATATGTACTAAACCAAGGAAACGTCATCGATCAAGAGACCTTCCACGTGTGCGCCGAGCGTACTGCATCCGAAATCCAATATATGAGGTCGCGCGTCTATATGGCTACCTGCTCGGCTCCTGATATTGATCGAGCTATCGAGGAGACACACAGAACCCATTCACTGATAGAATCGCTAATGCGCAAATCAGGGACACTGGAAAAATAAAATTCTCCGAATTTTCGAGAAACAACAACCCTAAAGCCTATGTGCGAGAATTCATGTTAGCAGTGACCTGAGCTCACTTGGCAGACGACAAAAAAGAAGCAGGATACTGTAGAGTTTTTGCAGAAAACCTGGCCAGACCAGCTTTAGAATGGTTTGCCGGTCTGAATGGAAATTCTATCGACAGTTTCGATTAGCTCGTCGCCATATTCCTCAAACACTACTCGGTCTTTATAGAAGTAAAGACCTCAGAAACTAGTCTCTGGACCCTGGTCCAAGGACCAACTGAGCCTCTAAGATCTTACATCTCTAAGTTCAAAGAGATCAAGGAAAAATAGCTAATCTAAATGAGGAGGTAGCTCTAGCTGCACTCAAAAACGGTATATGGTACACATCAAAGTTTCATGTGGAACTCATGATTCACCACACGATGCAGTGCACTCCACTGCGCCTCCTCATACACTTTACTCGATTTTGCGGGGGGTTTGAGTTCTAGTTTAAATAATAACAAAAAAATATATATATATATATTGCTATTAAAAAAAAATTAATATGTTTTGAGATTTTTTTATACATATAACTTAATTAAAGAAATGGATTGAGTATAAATTAAAGCTAGAAATTAGACAGTGTTGATATTTTTTTTTTATATTGCAGTGGAAATAGTATAAAAATATTTACCTACCCCAATTAATTTCAATTTGAAAATTAGAGGACAAGATAAGGAAGCAACAACTATCAATTTTCAATAAATGGCATGATGGTGGAGATTGTCTTCCAAAGGGAGAGATGTGGACTGTATATTTTTCTTGTCTGACTATAAAGGAATTCTAGATGATAAGCTATTTTCCTTGTCAATATACATTTTTGTTTCGAGAAAAACAAATCATCAATATGATACTAAATCGTGTAAATGTTGGCTCGCTATCTAATTCGTTTGTCAATAAGCTGTTTTCCTTGTCACAATAGATTTATCGGTCAAATTCAAAAACATAGAACTATTTTTACTGAACACATTTCTCGTGGCTACAAATTCAATTATATATATAAAGACTTTTCTAGCTTTGTTAGAAGGTTTTATAGTCAGTCCACATGTGGAAGAACCTTCTTTTTGATCAAAGAGTAAATATCATTATAGCAATAAATGTTGAGGTTTTACAAAAGAGTTTAACCTAGTAATTTCAAGTCTTGGCAAAAAAGAAGATAAAAAAACAAGGGAACAAGTGTGAAAAAAGAAATGGAGATTTATTTACTGAATCCAAATAACCATCAGATCTTTGAAATGTCGTCTAATCGTGATCGTATTTCTAAATTTTTGATCGATTTCCCGAAAGATAGTCGAACTTGCTGATTGTGAAGAATGTAGTTTCGCTGTTTCCATATATGGTAAATCGTAGATTGAACCGCCAACTTTTGGAGAATCGAGGGAGAAGTTGTTGTTTGGATGGTTGTCTAGGTGATCAGATCTGTCCATGAGTCGTAGGTGTGTGGAGTGAATCGGAGTCTACTATAAATTATGTGCCAGATTTCTTTACTAAATGCACAACTAAGCAGAAGATGATCTCTTGTTTCTTCGTAGGCAGAGCATAGGCAACACTGAGAGGGGATTATCATTCCCCATGAAGCCAATCTAGCTGTTGTTGGGAGCCTGTTTAGGTGAGCTGTCCACAACATGAATTCATTCTTTGGGGTTGTACCTTTGAACCAAACCGAAGAGGACCATGCCTTGTAGCTTGATCTTGGTCGCAGCACATCCCATGTTTTTCTTGAGGAGTAGTTAGGGAGTTTGGTTCCCTCAATACACCAGAAATAAGAATCTTCAGAGGCAGAAGAACAAGGGGTAGTGATGGTGGTTAGGTGAACATGAAGTTCCAGTGTCGAGTCTGATCGTGGAGAAGGAAGTCTCCAACTTCTATGATCGCAAGCTTCTGATATAGTAGCATTAATAGGCAATCCGAAGATCCTTAGACCTTAGCGATCAATGTGATTAATCAAAGGCCCGAAAGGCATCCTGTTGTCAAACCAAAAGCTTGCGAGCTGATAGAACCAACAGAGCAGTTTATAAATTTTCCATCCATATGTCTCATGTTCATTAAAGATCTTTAATTCTACGATTTCCGATTTGTTGCCTCAATTGACCAGAAAGAAGCATTTTTAATGTGATCGAATTTGTGCCATGCAACCCAGAGAGATCCAATATTGGAGAATATAAGCCAAATAAGGCGCATGCATAAGGTGGTGTTCCAAATGTCGAACCCTCTAAGACCCAATCCTCCTTCATTCTTTGGTAGACCACACAACTTTAGCAGATCTGAAGTTATCGATGTCTCCAGTCCATAGAAATCTAGAACAAAGTGATTCAATCCTCTTAATAGATCCTCTTAGAAATATGAATGTGGAAGTCCAGAAGTTGACCGTTCCATTTATGACTGAGCCTATTAGTTGCAGCCTTCCTGCAAAAGACAATGATCTAACTGCCCATGACTTAAACATGCTAGTTATCTTGTCAATCAGGGGGGGGGAGTATTCAGGATTCTCAACTTCTGGTGCATTAAAGGTAAGCCTAAATACCTTATTGGTAGGGAACCAGATGTAAGTTAGAGATAGCTAGGGATTCAGTCTGGTTCACATATGCACATAACAACTCAGTCTTGTTTTTATTCATGTGTAAACCCGACCAACTTGCAAAGAAGTCCATTGTCTCACTTATACCATGTAGAGAAGAGCTACTTCCATTAAAGAATATCATCACATCATCAATGAACATTAGATGATGTGATGATAATCGATAGTGCCTGTGATGAATTGTGTGTGGATGATAATCGATAGTGCTTGTGATGAATTGTGTCTGAAGAATACGTGAAAATAACTCCATCACCAAGAAAATGAGATATGGTGAAAGGGGACAACCCTGTGTAATTCCCCTTGTGCTTTTGAAGAAACCTCTCATATTTCCATTAATAGCAATTGAGAAGGTTGGAGATGAGACACATTGGATGATCCAATTAAGAAACCTCTCGGGGACTTGAATTGCTCTCAGTGTTGCGATAATAAAGTCTCATCTCACTGAATCAAATGCCTTGCATAGATTGACCTTTAACATGGCTCTTGAGTCAATATTCTCTCGATTGTACCCATGGACCAATTCTGTAGCCAGCAGCACATTCTCTGATGTCTTCTTGGAAAAAAAGCTGATTGTGAATGAGATATAACCATAGGAAGAAGTTTCTGCAATCTCCCTGCCAAGAGTTTGGTAATTACTTTGTAACATGTGTTAAGCAAAGCAATAGGTCGAAAATCAGTTGTCTTGGAAGCATTATGGATCTTCGGAATAAGAACTAATGTAGTTGCATTCCATTGTTTGAGCAATCTGCCTGAAGAGAAAAATTCAGCAACTGCCGCTGTAACTTCAGAATCTATCACACTCCAGCAGCTTTTGAAAGATTCTGCAGAATACTCATCCGGTCCACATGCTTTGTTTCTTGGTAGAGAGAAGAAAGCTGTTATGATCTCCTCATTTGTAAACAACTGCTCCAGGGAGTTTTGCTGAGTCACAGAGCATCTGAAATCCAACAGAATATCAATATCATCTTGAATGAACATAGGCATTTCCTCATCACTTCCTATCAGATCTTTAAAATAGTCCACACAATGTTATTGGATAGCTTGTTGAGTCTCTATTTTGTCACAATTTGAGTCAATCAAAAAGTGGATGTGGTTAATAGCTTGTCGTGAGGAAGCCATTCTGTGAAAATAGGCCGAGTTCATATCTCCAACATCCAACCAGTTTACTCTCGATCTTTGATGAAAAGAAGATTCCTCTGCTTGTGCCAAAATTAGCCATTTGCGGTGAGCCTCAGCCTCTTGCTCTGCCAAAAAGATAGTCGGATTTTAAAGTACATGCTCTTGAAGATCAAGTAAAACGGAGTGTGCTTTCTCCATTTTTTTTCTAAATCAGAATAGTTTTCTTTGTTGAAACTTCGAATTGGATTTTTAAAAGTTCAGCTTTTGGAAAACCATGTACATATCAAAACCAGAAAAGTTAAGAGAGTACCAGAGGTTGTTGCTCATAGGAAGAAACTCGTCTTTTTAAGTAGGAAGTTGTAGAATCTGAACGATTTCTTGGATTCTGAATAGCTATTTTTAGAACAATGCTGCAAGACGAGTGATCTAAAAAGTCTAGAGATCCAAAAAATCTGCAAGCTAAATGCTACATATATCATTTGTTAGGATGCGGTCCAGTTTCTTTATAACTGGATTTCCAATGCTTTTCATCATTATTTTATTTATTTTCCAAATAAGTAACTTTAAAAATAAAAAATGGGAGTACAATTGTAACGAGCCATTTGGAGTAATTTGGAGTAATCCAATTAGAGAAATTGCTTAATGTAGTAATAAAGAGACGTAACAAAAAAAAAAAAGAGTCGTAACCAAATTATGTGAATATGATTTAAGCACGTGATGTCGACTTAGAATTTGACACATATCGCATGGGGATCCTTTCGATCTAGTGATTTATGAGACCCTACGTCACCTACGTTATGAAATTAAAATCATTTTATAAAGCTGTCAATAAGAACCAAAATTTAATAGAAGTGCCGTTATTGATAGGATTTTAGTTGCAGCAGGTTGCGATCTCTTATAATTTGCATCTGTATGGGCTACGAACCGATTCACATGTTTTTTATTTGACTAAAACCAATTTATATGAAATAAAAAACAAATATTTGAAACTGTGATGTCTATGTGGTGTGGATCATTGTATAAGGCATAAGAGAATTTTTACGAAATGCATGTCAGTTACACAAGAATTTACGGTTAATCATTTGTGTTAGGATTTTAATCTTGAATCACATTTAAAAGTAAATTGATTATTCACGTATCAAACACAAACATAAAAGTAAATTGACACCAAAATTTAACGAATTCCCCTTCGCAAGAATATATCTCGTGTGGGAATTTTCTCCCACAAACATCTACTATCAATCAAAAATTTACACAACGTTTTAACTGGCGCTTTCTTTGTGTTTCAGGTATAAGCAAAAAGGAAGATACAACAAAGACGAAGAAAGATCAAAGAAACTCTCTCTCTATGCTGTTTAAACAAATAGGACACGCTGCCTAACGTCATTATTAGAAAGACTATCGACACAAAACCCCAGCACAGTCCATTGCGAGGTAACATTGAGAACCATTTCACAGAGAACATGAGTCTCTTATGCCTTAACTTTCCTTTAGGCCATCAGATGCTTCGTTGATGTTTGAAGCTCTGAAACAAGACAATATACCTTCTAAAACATGGCTCCACCTCGAAGTAAACACCTTTTAAATTTGTTCGATCAGAACCTGAATCATCTGCATATATCCCATTTTTTTCTCACTCTCATTTCAGAGATCTTAAACTGTTTTACAATGTGGATTAATGAAACTCCTTGATGCTTCTGAAGCAATAACCTGGAACTTCTTGTGATGTGACTCAAACTCTAACCTGAGACAATTATAATCACTCACTCTAACTCATGAAAAAGCTTTCTTCTGTTGTTCCCACAAGTGGCCCTTGATGTATCAACCACTACCAAGATGAGAACACATCTTTATGTTTTTCTCCAGCAACTTCCTTTAAAGGTGTTGGGGTCAATTTCTATCTGTTGAGAATCAATGATTGAAAATGATTAAGTATAGAAGAAAATAAGTGGTTCAGATTCCCATAACGGGTACCACGACCCATGGCTAAAGCAGAATGGATTTTGTACCCCGATCCGTAACACCACACACGGGTTCGGGTAACCAGACCCGTAACAACACATGGGTCGGGTACCCCGACCCGTAAAACACATGGGTCGGGTACCCGACCCGTAAAACACATGGGTCGGGGTACCCGACCCGTAACAACACATGGGCCGGATACCCCGCCCCGTAACAACACAAGGGCCGGGTACCCCGACCCATAACGATACAAGGGTCGGGGTACCCGACCTGTAATAACACATGGATCGGGTACTCCGACCCATAACGACACATGGGTCGGGTACCCCGACCGTAACAAAATATGAGTTCGGGTACCCCGACCCATAACAGAACATGGGCCGGGTACCCCGACCCATAATGAAATATGGATTCGGGTACCCCGACCCATAACAAAACATGGATCGGGTACCCCAACCCGTAACAAAATATGGGTTTGGATACCCCGACCCGTAACGGAACAAATGGATCGAGTAACCCGTGGCAGACCCGCGATATTTAGTTGTGGGAATCCTGAGCCGAACCAGAGTCAAGCCCAGTGGACCCAAGCCGAAGGTGGTGGATTCGACGAAACCAAGCCAGGCCCAAGACAACAAGGAATTTACGACAAGCCCACAAGCAGAAGTGAACCGAACCTGGACAAGAATCCCAGCAGGCCGAACCGACTTAAGAAAGGAAACACCCAAAGAAACAAGAAATCTTCCTTATCTCTTAGGAATAGGTTTGGCCAACTCTGGCTTGTATATATATTCATGTACTTCCTTTGGAAAAAGGGATCTACAATTTTTACTTAGTAAAAACTCTGTACTTTTGTTCTCATACGAAAAACTTTCAGAACAGCTTAATAAAAGAACCATCTTTGCATCTTCGTGTTTGTGGTTTTAATCTCAGAAGTTTTAGATCCCTCTAAAAATCTATTCAAATTCAATTGTGTGGATTTACACTCCCACAATTTGGCGCCGTCTGTGGGGAGTCTTGAAAATTTCTTACACCAAAAACCACTGCAAAACCGATCCGAAGGACGATGGCCAACGACGGAGAGCAAGATGCTGTTGAGACCAGGAGCACCGGCGCGGAGGATCAGACGAACCGACCTGAAAACACCGGGAGGCCTCGGCAACACTCACGGAGATGAAGAATATGTTGGGGAAACTTCTCAAAAAGGCCAACGAGCAGGACAATCTGAACGGTACGATGAAAGAAAAGTTGGAAGCCCTGGCGATGGAGACCCGAACGAGAAGTAGGGGCTCAAACCCAATTGGACGCGGCATCAGGAGCCTCAACCAGACAGCCCTAGATTTCTCAACCCTGCTCAACCTACCGAGAACCCGTGGAAGATTGCCACCACTCCATCAAAGCTCAGCAAACCTGACTTCTGGAGCGTAAAGAGTAGGAGAATCAAGTGGAGCGCAACACAGAGAGCAGCGATGACCCCAAACTCCCAACCACTGGCTAAATCTAAACCGAATGGCGCGAAGCCACCCTAGAAGGAGATCAAGAACTAACCAAAGAGGAAGAAAACATCCTTTGGGTCAAGCAAGCATAGATCGATGGGGAGTAAAGAGCAGGGATCCGAGCCCAGAAAGAGGAAATGGTTGCAATGCGCGTGGACATGGACCGAGCAACTGCCGACATAAAAGCTGTCCGATCCATGATGCATAAAGCAACTAGCAAGGTGCCCGAAATAGATCGCGTACTAGAAAAAGCGCAGAATAGCCCAATCACGGCGCGAATCACCAATACGAGAATTCCTGACACAAGGAAGATGAAAGTCCCAATTTACGAAGGAAAAACCGACCCAAAAGAGCATCTGACGGCTTTTGCCATAGTCATGGGTCACTCTAACTTCAAAGAAAGTGACAGAGATGCCGGACAATACCTCCTTTTCGTGGAACACCTTAAAGGTCTGGCACTCCAGTGATTTTCCAGGCTCAAGAAGAACTCCATCAATAATTATAACCAACTATCTGCAGCATTCCTGAAGCATTACTCTATATTCATGGATCCTGGGACTTTAGATGCCGACCTATGGACCCTAGCTCAGGGGCAGAACGAAACACTCCGAAATTTCGTCGGATGATTCAAAGCAGTCATGTCCAAAGTGGTAGGCTTAAGTGACAAAGCAGCTCTGCAAGCCCTAAAACGAGCACTTTGGTTTAATTCTGACTTCTGTTGGGGTCAGTTTCCACCATGGGAAAAATCAACTGTTAATAGGCCGATGTAGCTAACAACACGCGCCGAGGCAAATGACAGCATTCGCCGAGGTAGCTAACAACACGCGCCGAGGAAAATGACAGCATTCACCGAGATAGCTAACAACATGCACCGAGGCAAAAGACAACATTCGCCGAGGCAGCTAACAACACGCGCTGAGACGAACATGACCAAATGCCGAGGCAACTAAGCACGCGCCGTGACAAGCTTCATTCTAACGGGCCAAAGGCAACCACCTCATCTTTGGGCTGAAGCAAAATCATAATGGCCCGAGGCAGAGTTACAGCAAAGCCAAGGAGAAACCAATATGGGCCGAGGTAAGCTAAAGTCGGTCAAAAGGAAAAAGGAAGTTACAAATCCAAGGAGGAAAAGGAAATATGAGGCTCCGAAGGAAAAGGATAGTTTCTGATATTCTTGTTGGGACGGTCTAATCTAAAGTCTATAAAAGAAGAGAAGTGCATTTGGAAGAAGAGATGGAAAAATTTGAGAGAGAGCAAAAGACTTCATACAAACAAATCTTGTAATCTAAAAGCTTTCATTATCAGCAATAAAAACCATCTTTGGATCTTTTTCGGCAATCAATACTTAGAAGTTTTCGTTCCCTTAAAAAGTCTTAACAAAAATTAGTTGTGAGGATTTTGGCCTCCACAATTTGGCGCCGTCTGAGGGGACTTCGAAAAACTTTCTGACTTTTTAAGTTTGCTGAAACCAAGACCTAAAAAGATGGTCGATGAAAATCGCAACACCACTGACGACACGACTGACCCTTCGAGGGAAACTATAAACCTCCCAGAAGACGTTATCACCGTCCCAGAATTCCTCGCCGAGATGAAAAATATGTTGTCTACTCTGTTGAAAAAGGTAGACGAGCAAGAAAGGGCAAACAACATGTTGAATGAAAAAGTCCAAGCGCTGACTTCTGAACGACAAAACCTTGGTGCCGGGAGCTTAGTCTTGGGAATAAGACCAACCAAAAGATTTCGTAGACAGCTGTTCGATGCAACCCCGATGCCTCTTAATCCTGTCGCCCTCCATGACATAGTAAGCAATGCGCCGAGGACACCAGGTGATCGGCCATCTCTGCCTCGTCCTGATGAGTATACTCTGGTAACCGGCAGGTCAACCGTCATTAACAAACCGCCTGAGCTGATCAGAGCCCCTAGAACCTTTAATAGGCGTGTCAAATTCGCTAGTGACGACGATACCGGAGAACTAAACGGCTCGGCTGGAGCCGAAGGAAACCAAGCCATTGAACGACAAACCGACGCGGGTTTTACCTCGGCATCCTTAAGAAGAGGAGCGAGCACGAGCCAACTTGACCTAATGAATGAAGAAGAAGATGCTTACTGGGAACAACAAGCATACTTCGAGGACGGATTAGAAAGATCAAACAATGACCAGAATAAGGAACTAGCTGAGATTCGCGAGGCAATGGCACGAGCAGCCGCCGAAGTAAAAGCGTTTAAATCACAAGTACACAAGGCAATTTGCTCGGCGCCCGAAATAGGCCGCGTGTTGGAAGAAACTCAGAAGACACCGTTCACAGCTCTGATAACCAGAACGAGAATCTCCAACCCCGAAAAAATTCAAGTTCCTTTCTATGAAGGAACCACCGATCCAAAAGTTCATATAATGGCATTCCGCATCGCCATGGGGCGAGCCAATCTCAGTGAAAACGAGAGAGACGCCCGGTTTTGCCTCTTATTCGTGGAACATCTCAAAGGAGCAGCCCGTGAGTGGTTCTCTCGCCTTGGTCGTAATTCTATCGATAGCTTCGACCAACTATCCGCTGCTTTTCTAAAGTATTATTAAATGTTCATGAACCGTGGTACTTCAGATACCGACCTGTGGATGCTATCTCAAGGCCCGACCGAATCATTGCGAAGTTTTATGGAGCGCTTCAAAAAAATCATCTCTAAAGTCGACGGCGTAAGCGACAAAGCCGCCCTAACAGCCCTGAGGAAATCACTGTGGCACGAGTCACGTTTCAGGGAAGAAATTGCTTTGAACCAGCCGCTCACTATCCAGGATGCAATACACCGAGCTTCAGATTTCATAGTCAACGAAGAAGAAATGAAAGTCCTGTCTCAGAGATACGGATCGACAAAAATGACAAGCCGAAGCAACGCTCAAAACACCGTTGCGACACCGTCAAATTTTAAGAAAAACTCGACGAATGGTGGCTTCATCAGTCACGAGAGACCCGGTTTCGGGGGCGCCCACAGTTACCAGGTGGGAACCGGCCGCGGGAAGTTACCTTGGAACACTTGGAAAAGAAGCACGAGCACATACGATGAAAAGGCTTACTACGAACATCACCATCAGTATGGACACCTAACTGCCAACTGTAGGAGCCTCGGCTTATTGCTTGCAACTAAAATTGCCTAGGGAAAATTGGGTGATGCAATCAGCCTAAAGGACTTCGAGGGGAAAGACGAGGTAAAACAACCTCGTCTGGAAGACTGAGCCGACGAGCCAGCTAAAAGGGGAGACGAGATGACGAAGCGAATCAGCAAGGACCCCGGAGGAGAATCAACATGATCATGGGAGGATCCCAATTCTGTATGGACACCGTCTCCGCGATTAAAGCTTTTCAACGCCGAGCAGTTTCTAGCACCACCTGGATTGCGCCCACCGACGTCCCAAATGACGTAATCTCCTTTGAATAGAAGGAATCAGTCGACATTGAGCAACAACACAACCATTGCTAGTCATCGAGCTGGTTGTAGAGAACCACGATGTCGCCAGAGTGCTGATCGATACGGGAAGCTCCGTAGATGTTATTTTTTGCGAAACTCTGCGACGCATGGAAATCAACCTCTCTGAGGTAACAGCAACTCCGAGGCCGCTGACAAGATTTTCAGGAGAAACAACAATGATCCTTGGGACAATCAAATTGCTTGTTCTCGCCGGTGGAGTAACAAAGATAGTGGAGTTTTCAGTAGCCGACCATCCCGCCATATACAATGTCATCATGGGAACTCCCTGGATAAACTCTATGCGGGTAGTTCCATCAACATACCACCTCTGCATAAAATTTTCGACGCCGAGCGAAATCAAAACCATCCAAGGAAACCAGAAAGAATCCCGAATTTTTTTTCTAGTCAGGCATAAGCTTCGAAATCAGGTGACCGAGCCGAGCGCAAAAGCCAAATGAAGAAAGATGAAAAAGAATCGGGAGGAAGCGAACGACCTGGCTAAGCTGTTATAGCAATTACAGATCGCAGAGGCGCAAGAAGAAAAACAAGAACCAACATGCGACCCCGTGGTGTCAGTTTGCATAGATGATAAACATCCGGAGTGGCGTGTTGAGATTGGAGCCGAGCTGGAAGACTGTCTTAAAACAGAACTAATCTCTTTCTTAAAAAAGAACGTGCACACATTCGCCTGGGAAGCCGAAGATATGCCTGGTATCAGCATCGACGTAGCATCCCACGAACTGAACGTAGACCCAACTTTTAAACTGGTAAAGCAGAAAATGAGAAAATTGGGACCCGAAAGAACAAAGGCGGTAAATGAAGAAGTAGAGCGATTGCTGAAAGCCGGGTCAATCATTGAGGTAAAATATCCGGATTGGCTCGCAAATCCTGTTGTGGTCACGAAGACGAATGGAAAGTGGAGAGCATGCGTTGATTTCACCGACCTAAACAAAGCTTCCCACTGCCGCACATAGACCGCTTGGTCGAGGCAACGGTGGGAAACAAACTATTATCATTTATGGATGTCTTCTCAGGATACAACCAGATCTTGATGAATCCTGAAGACAGAGAAAAGACAGCATTCATAACTGATCGCGGAATATACTGTTACAAGGTAATGCCATTTGGCCTCAAGAACGTGGAGCGACTTATCAACGATTGGTAAACAAGATGTTCTCACCATAGCTCAGAAAAACAATGGAGGTATACATAGATGACATGTTGGTAAAATCTCTCGAGGAGAAAGATCATGTTGCCCACCTAAGGGAGTGCTTCGAACAGCTAAACGCGCACAACATGAAGCTCAATCCAACGAAGTGCCGGTTCACGGTGAAATCTGGTGAATTTCTCGGATACCTGGTCACCCATCGGGGCATTGAAGCAAATCAATGCTCTTATACAAATGACTTCGCAACAAAGCGAGAAGTTCAACGACTGACAGGACTTCGGTGCACCATTCATCACCTCGCAAAAATGGTTATTAATCACCTAAATTCGGTAATATTATCAACTCAAACACCTCGGCATGCAAAACGCCTCTCAGAAAATAACCAAGTGCTTATTTTTTTACTTCTCATCTGTTGTTGGCCACAACAACAAACTTTTTAACATCCTTTAGGGATTCGGTACTATAAACTCTACAGCGCGCTATAACTTGTCTGCTATTGGAACTTCCATATATAGGAAAGTATGTACGTAAACCAAGGCAAACATTCAAAAATCCAGTCATCTTATTCACTGGTCAAACAACTTTGCGAAATACCAAACTGGCTCAAAACACAAAAGCAAGCCAAAAGATAAGTAATATTAAGGATAAAACCGTCCAGGCACCACGTTCTTACAGTATATAAAAATAAGTCTAAAGAGGGTTCAAAGAAAGATTCAGATCTATGGTCTCCTTGGAGAGATGATCAACAACAGAGGTACCCTCATTTGACCCGAATGTATCCTCTACACCAACAGCGGCCGCAGCAATCTCCAACGGTACGCCAGGAAGTGTCGTACTGACCGAATCAGACGAGACCGGAGACATTATTAGCTCATCCTTGATCTCCTTCTCAAGCTTCTCGAACTCATCGTTGGCTCCAGCTAGATCAGCCCTCCATTCGTTTAACTTAGCCACCTCGTCATCCAGAGTCGGCGCGTCATCTCTCTTGAGAATATCGATAAACTGAAGATTGCTGTCCACTTGCGCATGATCCAGTTCTTTCTCCTTGATTTCCAACAAGTCCTCGATCTTCTTGGAGATCTTATCGATTTTTCCTTGAAACTTCTCCAACATCTCCCTTTTTGAGGCCTTCCGGGCTTTCTTCACATTTGTTTCGTGCAAAGCATGCGCCACGGCCAGTTGCCTCTTCAGCAAAACTATCTCGACATATTTTCTTGCCTTGGTAGCCTCCTACCTAACGCACAAATCGCCGCCCCGAGCTAATTCACCTTTAAGAAATGCATTTTCTTTCTCAATGGCGTTATTCTGATCTGAAGACGACGCGAGCTCGGCAACATGTGTATTGGCAAGATCGTCAAGTTCGGTCTTCCTCTCCTCGGCATCTTTTATTGCCTCGGTGATACGACATTTATCTTTCATCGCCGCTTTGTCATATTTGGTGACTATCTTGTTAATCGACGCCATAAACTACGAAACCAGATGAGTCAATATCAGACTTCTACTTGAAAGATCTTTTAAACAACATCCAGAAACAATTACCTTGATACCGCACAAAGACATGCCGGCATACAAAGCACTCTCAGTGAGAGTATCAACGGGAGGGAGACAATCACTATGAGATCTGATCGAAGAAAAGAGAGAGGCCGAGGTAACAACATTTCTGAAAACAGGCTCGCTCCCATCATTTTTGAACAAAATTGCCACAGGATTAGAGACGTCAGCTTGTCTTTTCTTCTTCACGACATTCTATTCAGCAATGCCTTTCCCTTTATTGGAACATGGAGCGGGACGCTTCCGAGCCCGCGGCTTAGCTTTAGTAGGCTGGCTGGGAGCAGGGGTGGACTAGCACCATCTTGTACTAACGCAGGACCATCCTGGGATGCCTTAGCATTCGCAGCATCTTGAGCTACCTTGTTATTAACATCAGCCATCTGGTCCTCATTGGGAACCAGACTGACGATAGCCGGCTGGACATGACCAGAAGTTACCTCGGTGGCCTCAGGAACAGCAACTCCCTCGGCATCGTGATTCCGAACCATTTTGAGCTCCTTTTTGCTCTGCTCCTGCTTATCACGAATCGTCATCCGCTTGCCTATGATTTCAACAATGTGCAAACGAGGCGCCGGAGAAGATTCTGAGCTTGTGGATACGTCAACACTGGCAAAGCGAGCCCTTGCTTTCTCTATACGCGCCAAGGAAAAATATTTTTCCCAATAAGTCTTTCCGCCAGCAAGAGTATCTCTGAGAATATAATTGTCCTCTGGAAAAGTAGGGAGCAAGTGATTAACTGCAAAAAATAAAAAGTGAGTTAGAAACTTGGAAAGACGAAGTAAACCCTAACGAATCTAAGGACAGCTACCAATGGATCCCCAGCTTGTCTTGACTTTTTCGAGGCAATCCCCAGCAATCGCTGCATCAGTTATTGGGACATAGAAGAAATGGCTCGCCCAGTCGTGGGCTTTGCTTTTGAACCCTTCAATTATCTTACATCACTTCTTAGGCGAGATATAATACGACCCAGACTTCAGAACTTTCTGAAATGCGAGCAAATGCTGCATATGCCGAACTTTCACTTCGGCATCACATTCGAAGCCCAGCACCAAAATACCGACAAGATGGCACATTCCCCTCGGAGTAATTTGGTTAATGGCTAACCCGTGCTTTTTCAGAAATCGCACTATCAAGCTTCGGATAGGAAACCACAGAAGGCTTTCGTAGAAGAAGCTTTCAAACAAAAAGAAATGGTTCGGCGGAGGGTTGTCCGGACGACCTGACGAAGGAGGCACTATCAGGTCAACCTCCTCTGAGATCCCGAAACGTTGCCTGAGTAGTACCAGAGACTCCTCGGCCGACAGAGTAGATCCAGGAGGATCGGCTTTCTTCATTTTGGCTCTGCTTTTCCGAGGTGCACTCTTAGAATGACCAACTTCATAACTGGCAAAGAGACTCTCTAAACGTGCAACCTCGGCTTCACCAAGGACATGCTCGATTTCCTTTTTTACATTAAAAAGCGGTAATTCCGCCTCAGGTTCGTCAATAAGATGAGCAATTTCGATGGCGAGCCTGTTTTCGCCAACCGGATTTGCTTCGGTTGTCCTCTTCTCCTCGGCAGCCAAATTTACTTCGCCATTCTTTCCTTCGCTGAAATTTTTGACAGAATTCACCTCGTCGTAAGTCGATGCTTCATCTGTCTCGCTTGCGTCCAGGGATCTGATCATTTTTCTACCAAGTTCCCAAGGAGAATCGGCCGAGGCAAAAGAATCTTGCAATTCTTCAGATGAAGACATGACGGATTTGAAGAAACTCCGGTAAACTCGAAAAAAACAACGGTAGATCGACAAACTTGAAGAAACCGCCGTGGGATTATGAAGATAGATCGGAAAATACAAGGTGACGGCGGCAAGCCAACAGAAAAACTGAAATAAGTTAGAGAGAGAGAAGAGAGATGAGAGAGCTCTACCTTTTGAAAATTTGAGGATGCAAAGTGGAGGAAATAAAGAAGTGCCTCGTGATTTATAGAAAAAATCTAGGGTTTTCGGTGCGTAGACATACGCGCCTTGGGAACCGGCGAAGACGTTTCAAATTCCTAAGAGAAATGATTACCTGACAACATGAGTACCCGATTTCCGAGAAAACTCAAATCATTAGGTTTGGGCCGAAGCAGTATGAACTCTGGCTTGGCGCAAACTCCTGTGTCTTAAACTCCAGCGCGGTATCAACATCAGCTTGGCAAGCATGTTTCGTATCCAACACTTTGATTTTTGGCTCGGCAACTTAACCTTGATAATCATTTCGAATTTGACAAGCTGGGGGGCTAACTGTTGGGGTCAGTTTCCACCATGGGAAAAATCAACTGTTAACAGGCCGAGATAGCTAACAACACACACCAAGGCAAATGACAGCATTTGTCGAAGTATCTAACAACACGCGCCGAGGCAAACGACAATATTCGCCGAGGTAGCTAACAACATGCATCGAGGCAAACGACACCATTCGCCGAGGCAGCTAACAATACGCGCCGAGGCGAACATGACCAAATGCCAAGCTAACTAAGCAAGCGCCATGACAAGCTTCATTCTAACGGGCCGAAGGCAACCACCTCATCTTTAGGCCGAAGCAAAATCATAATGGGCCGAGGCAGAGTTACAGCAAAGCCGAGGAGAAACCAATATGGGCCAAGGTAAGCTAAATTCGGTCAAAAGGAAAAAGGAAGTTACAAATCCAAGGAGGAAAAAGAAATACGAGGCTCCGAAGGAAAAGGGAAGTTTTCGATATTCTTGTTGGGACGGTCTAATCTAAAGTCTATAAAAGAAGAGAAATGCATTCGAAGAGAAGAGACGGAAAAAAATGAGAGAGAGCAAGAGACTTCATACAAATAAATCTTGTATTCTAAAAGCTTTCATTATCAGCAATAACAACCATCTTTGGATATTTTTCGGCAATCAATACTTAGAAGTTTTCGTCCCCTTAAAAAGTCTTAGCAAAAGTTAGTTGTGAGGGTTTTGGCCTCCACAACTTCCGCAAAGAAATAGTGCTAAATGCCCCCACAACGATACAGGACACGATGCATCGAGCTGCAGATTTCATACCCGAAGAAGAGGAGATGAAGATCCTCACCGAGAAGTATGGAAAGGCGAAACCACCGAGCCATCTTCCACAGGCTTCAAATTCTTCAAACAGTAAGAGAAAGAACCAAAGTTCCGGCTATGTCCAGCACGAGGGAGGCTTTTGAGGAGCTCATAATTATCAAATCGACACCCCTGGGTACGGTCGAGGAAGAGGACGAAGTTGCGGAAGAGGTTCGTGGAGCACATGGACCAAAAGCGAAAATTCTTATGACAAAAAGGCTTACTGTGACCACCATCACATCTATGGATATTCCACCGCAAACTGTTGCATCCTTGGCCTGAAACTTGCCAAAAAGTTAGCAGTTGGCGAACTTGGAGGAAACATCAGCCTTAAAGATTTCAAGATGGACGTGAATACATACAGACCCGACCAGACAAAGGAAGATCATTCCAAGCATGATAGACGGGATGACAAGGCGCTGTTGGGGTCGGATTTCACCCTCAAGATTAATAGTTAAAAAATGACTAAGTGTTGGAATGGATCGAACCACAGAAACTGAACCAACCCGTCAAGCAACGAAGATGACCCATGGGCCTTAACGCCAACCAATCCATGGGCTTCAATGATGAGCCGATCCATATGCTCAGCGATGGGCCGACCTATAGCCTTCGACAATAGGCCGATTCGTGGGCTTCAACGATGAGCTGATCCATATGCTCAGCGATGGGCCGATCCGTAGCCTTCGATAATGGGCCGATCTGTGGGCTTCAATGATAGGCTGATCCATATGCTCAGCGATGGATAGATTTGTAGCCTTCGACAATGGGCCGATCTGTGGGCTTCAACGATGGGCCAATCCATATACTCATCGATGGGCGGATTCGTGGGCTTCAACGCTGGACTGATCTATAGGTTCCAGAGATGGGCCGATCTGTAGGTTCCAGGGATGGGCCGATCTGTGGGCCTTAGCACATGGGCCGATCTGCAGTCTTTGGTATAGGCCGATCCATGAGGCAAAGACACGAGCCCAAGACAAATGCCCATAAAGATACAACCGACCTACGAAAAAGGAATATCCCGAAAGATGAGGAAGTTTTCCTTATCAATTTGAGGATATCCCTAACCGACCTAAACTTGTATATATACTCATGTACATCCTCTAAAAGAGGCATCCGCAATTTACTTAGCAAAACCCTAGACTTTTTGCTCTCAAATTCTTCTACGCAAAAACTTTTCGAAACAGCTTAATAAAACCATCTTTGGATCTTCGTTTTCGTGGTTTATACGCAGAAGTTTCAGATCCTTTAAAAGTTTCGTGACAAATCTAATTGTGTTGATTTCAACTTCCACAATTTGGCGCCGTCTGTGGAGACTAAAAAATTTTCTTACACCAGAAACCACCGCAAAATCGATTCGAAAAGGATGACCGGCGACGGAGACATCAACGTAAATGATCCGAAATATACCGGTAGCCGACCTCCTAGGAACACGAGAGAATCCACCGCTAGCCAACGCGATAATCCCAACAGGAGCACTTCTGGAGATGAAGAACATGCTGGAAACGCTGCTCAAAAACGCGGAGGAGCAGGATAAGCTAAACAGCACGATGACGGACAAGTTGGAGATTCTGGCGATGGAGAGTCGAACCGAAAGAACGCGAGCCGGCAGTGTAGGCTCAGGCCTACATCCGATCGGGAGAGCAGCAAGACGTCTCAACCTCCATCCAACGGCTCTAGAATTCTCGACACATGTCGGTGCACCAAGGACCCAAGGAGGATTGCCGCCTCAGCATCAGATAGCCATAGCCACCGAACCGAATGAGCAAACGCTAGAAGCAGCCCCGGTGATCGACCTGGAAGAAAATCTCAAAGGGGAGCATAATGCAAAGAACCCTGGTGATCCCAAGCCTGCAGCCGAAGGACAAGTCCGAGCTGAGCAAAGAGGGATCGACCTCGAACATGACAAGGAATTCACCAAAGAAGAAGAGAACATTCTCTGGGTGCGCCAGTTGGAAGCAGCGGAGGCCCGGAAAGCGGTGGTACAAACCCATAAAAGAGAGATGGACGAGATCCGAGCTTCTTTGAACCAGACAGTCGCCGACCTAAAAGCTGTTCGATCCCAGATGCACAAAGTCACCAGCAAAGCCCCCGAGATCAATCGAGTGCTCGAGGAAGCGCAAAACACGCCATTCACCACCCGGATCACCAGGACAAAAGTTTTCGATCCAGGAAAAATTAGGGTGCCAATGTACGAAGAGAAAACTGACCCAAATGAACACATCACCGCATTCATCATAGCGATGGGCCGTGCCAATTTCAAGGAGGATGAGAAGGATGCCGGCCAGTATCTCCTGTTCGTGGAAAATCTCAAAGGACCAGCCCTCCAGTGGTTCTCCCGACTTGAAAAAAATTCTATCGATAATTTTAAACAATTACCTGTGGCATTCTTGAAATATTATGCCATATTCATGGAGCGCCAGACATCAGACGCCGATCTATGGACTATGGGCCAAGGACAGAGCGAAACTTTACGAAGGTTCATCGAACGATTCAAAATGGTGATATCAAAAGTAAAAGGCATAAGCGACGAAGCCGCTCTTCAAGCTTTGAAAAAAGAGCTATGGTTCGATTCGGATTTCCGAAAAGAAATCGCCTTGAATTCACCCTCAACAATCCAAGATGCTCTGCATCGCGCCATGGCTTTTGCAACTAACGAGGAGGAGATGAAAATTTTATCTCAAAAGTATGAAGGTGCGAAGTCGACGAGCCGATCCCCTCAAGCTCCCGATCCACCAAACTACAAAAAGAATAACCAAGGATCCGGATATGTTCTTCATGAGGGACCTAACTTCGGAGGCACCGATAACTATCAAGTAGAAGCATGCCAAGACAATGTTCCATGAAAAACTTATGACGAAGAAGCCTACTGTGAACTCCATCACATCTACGGCACTCAACAGTGGTTCAGATTCCCATATCGGGTACCACGACATGTGGCTAAAGCAGAATGGATTGGGTACCCCGACTTGTAACACCACACACGGGTTCGGGTATCCCGACCCATAACAACACATGGGTCGGGTACCCCGACCCGTAACAACACATGGATCGGGTACCCCGACCCATAACAACACATGGGTCGGTATCCCGACTCGTAACAACACATGAGTCATTTATCCCGACCCGTAACAACACAAGGATCGGGTACCCTGACCCGTAATGACACATGGGTTGGGTACCCTGACCCGTAACAACACATGGGTCGGGTACCCCGACCCGTAACTAAACATTGGTTTCGGTATCCGACCCATAAAGGAACATGGGTCGGGTACCCCAACCCGTAACGAAATATAGGTTTGGGTACCCCGACCCGTAATAGAACATGGTTTGGGTACCCTGACCCGTAACGAAATATGGGTTCGGGTACCCCGACCCGTAACGGAACAAATGGATCGAGTAACCTGAGGCAGATCCGCGATATTTAGTTGTGGGAATCCTGAGCCGAACCAGAGTTAAGCCCAGTGGAACCGAGCCGAAGGTTGTGGGTTCGACGAAACCAAGGCAGGCCCAAGACAACAAGGAATTCACGACAAGCCCACAAGCAGAAGTGAACCGAACCTGGACAAGAAGCCAGCAGGCCGAACCGACTCAAGAAAGAAAAGACCCGAAGAAACAGGAAATCTTCCGTATCTCTTAGGAATAGGTTTGGCCGACTCTGACTTGTATATATATTCATGTACTTCCATTGCAAAAAAAAGGATCTTCAATTTTTACCTACCAGAAACTCTGTACTTTTGCTCTCATACGAAAAACTTTCAGAACAGCTTAATAAAAGAACCATCTTTGGATCTTCGTGTTTGTGGTTTTAATCTCAGAAATTTCAGATCCCTCTAAAATTCTAACCAAATTCAATCGTGTGGATTAACACTCCCACAAAAGGTTTTTCTTTTATCCTCGTTCCTGTATGACTTTGATGACTCTTAAACCTTTTATGCCTTTGTTGTTCTTGTCAGAAATCCATCTGATTTAGCACATGAAACACCCTTAGTGTATCTAACAACATAAACAAAGAAACGACCCAATTCCTTTGGATTTTCCCTTGAGACTTCAGGTCTCCTGATGATGCAACCTTTAAGACCTTAATCATTATACTTGTGAGCATCTTAAATTCTCTTGAACCAGATCATAAATCTGAGACTTGCCCTTCATATGGCCTTCCTCAAATATTTCCCATAGAACTTGAAACCTTCAGAGTTCTATAAACTGTCTAAAACCAAACATAATGCATGACCTTGTTTCACAACTCAACTGCAGTCAGTTTTTCAAAAATCTTTAAAACTTTACCCAATATATCAAAACCAACCATCAACACACATAGAGGTCTAAGTACTAAGGTGTCCCCTAGTCCTAATCACTCAATTCCAACAGCTGCTCTTCTTTGACATATTTGAACACCAACTGTATCAGTCCTTTTACAGCCATATTTTACTAAAAAAATCAGCCTGAAAAGCAGCACTGAATCTTGACCGAATCTTCTGTAAAACTTGCATACAGATCTTGTGTTCAAACTAGATTTTGCCCTTCTGAGCATTGCAGATCAAGAGTAACTAGAAACCATTAACAATATCATCATAAAAAATACCTTTGTGATTGCAGCGGAAATTTGACAAAATGCCTTTCATATTTGAACCAAGAAGTTGATGATTGATTCTGAAAAAAAATGACCTTTAGCCAAAGAACATATGACTCCCACCTTTCTAAATTAAAATTCAATATAAACCTTGTGATATCTTCCATCACAAAACAGTCTCAGTTACAAGAAATTTTTTTTTTGAAGAACCTTCTTCAATATGATGCTTTCAACTCCAGCCCATGTATCCATCCTTTCTTATATTTTCATCCTTTCTTATATTTTCATATTCTTTACACGTTTGGAGAGACATAACTTAGAAGCATTTTGATTTCACAAACCAGGAAACTGCTTCATCCAATTCAAGCCTATTCAAGCCTTTTCTCGAATATGTCTTTCTCCAATTCCAGTGTCTTTAACCAAGAACAACGAAATCCTCCTTCCTCTAGCTTGTAGTACCTCCTTGATACTGTGAATCCCTGAGCCTGATCTCTGATACTACTTGTTAGGATCTTAATCTTGAATCACATTTTAAACAAGTTGATTCTTCATGGTTCAAACACGAACATAAAAGTAAATTGACACTAAGATTTAACGAGTTCCCCTCCGCAAGAGTACATCTCGTGTGGGAACCTTTTTCCCACAAACATCCACTATTAATCAAAAGTTTAAACAACGTTTTAACCGGCGCTTTCTTTATTTTTCAGGTACAAGCAAAAGGTAAGGTACAACAAAGACGAAGAAAGATCAAGAAAACTCTCTCTCGCAAAGACATGACTCTTTTGCTCTAGGTTTCTCTCTTCGGCTCTCTCTCTCTGTTGTATTAGGGTTAATCCTTATTAGACTCCTTTCTTAAATAACAAAAGAATAATGTCGGCTTGTGTTAGGGATTGAGCAATTCCCATATGCTATTTCGGCTTAATTGATCAGACCCAACTTCTGGCCCATGGGAATAATGAAGTCTTGAGCCCATAATTCCACAATCTCCACCTTGGGCTTTAGTCTTCATGTTTTAAAGACTTCACTAAAAAATCCAATGCTTTAGTCTTCACCTCTGCTTCTCGGCGACAAAAGAAACAAAGCGTCTTCTTCCTCGACAAACACCAATGCAATTCTGATCAAAATTTTCTGCTATTTCCGGTGAATCTTCTGTCATCATTGATGGGAACTCTCAACTTCACCTCTCTGTCGTCCCGAATTTTTTCCCTTTAATTTGGTTTGGTTAAAATGAATTTATTTTGTTTCTAATGTTTTTTTTTTCTTTTTAAAATCAATAATTACATGTAATTAAGTCTCATATTTTCCTATGTAATAAGACAACTTGAAAAGAATAAAGAACAAAAAAATTTGTTTGTTTGTTTTCGAAATTTCTTAGGGAGTTTTCATTTTGCAATTGATCCTTCTGCAAAATACCTATTGGTTGTTCTTTTTTGTGCAAAACCTATTGGTTGTTCATGTGAATTTTTTTTTTTTTGGACAAACTTTAATTTCATTATTTTAAAATTTCGGGATATAACAAAAAGAAGAAAATACGTCCTTTTTAATTGCTGCAATAAGAAATACTATTCTCTATATAGATTTTCATAGAAAATTGACAGTGAATTAGAGACAAAACTCGAATGCGTCGATAGAAATTTTTCGACTGAACCGGAATATTGAGATTTGATCACTTTAAGATATGACGTTGAAAATCAATTCCCACATCCAGGTTTCATCGAAACGAATCCGGTTGCATTTTCTGGCCCCGTGAAAATTGCTATGCAAGAAGATAAATCAGTTAGTGTGTTGAAATTTTTTTCCAAAATTGAATCTGAGCAAGATCCACATTTTAAAGAAAAGGGACATGATGAAAAATTTCTATGTTCGCAAACGGAGGAAGGTAAAAACGATCTCTCTCTACTAAAAAAAAGGATAGAATTGATCTCTCCTTTAGAAGGGAGGAAAGTTTGTGAAATAATTTTTTCATACTGAAAAAATCAGAACCAAAGTGGGAAAGAGGAAATTGGGCTTCTTGTTCATATTTCTTATATGGTCCACAAAGGCCCATGAAAACCAACTGATGGCCCATGCCCATTTTTCCTAGGAGCAGCGGCGATGCGTGAGAGGTTTGTGCGCTTGAGCGTAGAGACCCACGCCGGGAAAACTTGTCCGCGAAAAGCAACGAAGAGCCTTTGTGGGCATGAGTAGGTCAGCCGGGAAATTCAAGGGTCTGCTTGGCCGGAGAAGTATTGGGCGAGATGCCGGAAAGGACCGGCCTAAGGTGCGTGAATGGATTGCCAAAAACGATGGTCGGTAACTGAGAAGGAGGAGGCGGATCCGGAGGGACTGGCAGATCTGGAGGCTCCGACAGCTTGGGAGGTTCTACTGGCGTGAGACTGAACAACAGTCGAAGGAGAGAGGAAGATAAACACAACTCTGGATGATTCGGCATATGGGGTGTTGAAATCGGAGTTGCAATCATCGAGACGGTCTCTGCAACCATGGAGAACGGATCTGGAAAGCTGAGTAGTATTGAAAGAAACAGAAACAGGGTCGGATATAGCTTCTCGGTGAAAGATATCGAGACCGAGAAAGTGTTGTAGGTACTGTTCAGAAGGAGGAGGAGAGACAAACGGCGGAGATCCGGTGGCTGGGCTATATTCTACGTCAGATCGGGAAGCACTCCTTAGAGAGAAACACTTTAGGGCGAACCTTATGATTTCCTTTCTTCATGGAAACTATATTACGAGTTTATTACCCTCTGTGTTTAACGTTCTCGTTACCTTTTAACAACATTAGGGTTAGCCATAGACTCTTTCATATTTAATGTCTCAATTATGACTTCTATAGATGCATTACGAGTTATGCAACAATTATATATATTACATCCTTAGATACGTTAGTAATTTTGCAACAATTATATCCAATCCAATAATTTATTAGTTCAATCTGATTGATATGTGAAAATGTATATGATAAGTAGAATTAACAAGATCAACATATATAATCTATTAGTTTGTATTAATGACGCTATATCACCCACCGTCTGAATTTAAATCCACATATTGGATCCAATATTGTTGATTAAAAAAAAAGATCTAAAATTCATTTTAATTCATAGGATAGAACCGTTTCGTTTTATAACAAATATAACGGGTACATAATAACGATTGGAATGACATTGTCAACAAATTAATTAAACCTGTAATATTCAGATGAATTCGATAGGAGAGATAGTAATGCGGCATTACTATTGCCTGCAAATTAAAGCAAACACAAGAAAATAATATGGCAACAGAAACTTTATAAAGTGCCGACAAAAAGCGACGGAACCGTCGTTGGAATGTCTCATTTCCATTTAACCACGTAATTAATCATGCCACTTAATGCGTTTTTCATAAAATTTATACTAAATAAAGGTATTTGACCTAAAACAAAACAAAAATCTAATTAAAGGTAATCTTTATTTACAAAAATTCGTCACAAACCACTGACACCACCAGTTTCGACTACCGCAATGTTAAATTTGGATTACACAACCGCTAAACAATAAAAAAGTTGCTTTTAAAAAATAGTTTCACGGTTTTATCATAACAATATTAAAAAAAAAGAAATTCACATGTTCTAAATGTAAAATTTATGTAACATTTATTTTATTTTTTTTTTGTCAACGTACTCCATTTATTAGATCAAATTTGGCCGATAGGAATATTATTCCTTAAGACACATCCTACCGTCACATTATGACTTATATGAAAAAAGAGAAAGCCTCGTGCTCGCGCCCTTTTCGCATAAGAATCGGCACGAACATTCAAGTTTCGTAGAATTAAATTTAAACAAAAACATTCAAAAGAGCATCTTAAAATAAACATAAATTCTAATTTCGATCGAAATGACAGCCATTCCATTGGGTCCTCCAACATCTTGAGCAAGTCCGAGCAATCCGTCTCAAATCTCACTGATAGTATCCGCTTTTCTTTTAGGCATGACATTGCCCATAAACCCGTCCATCTCTGCGTGTAGTGCCGATAAACTTTGTCGGCATCCTTGTGCTTTGAAGAAATTCCGTCCTATGTTATCCTGTAAGCACCACCCAAGTCCACTAACCGGCCCATGGTCGATCCAAGAGGCATCGATCTGACATGTCGGGATTTGGGGGGGGGGGGGGTGCTATCCCTATCCTCTGAGGTTGTGGTTCCTCTGTTTCTTCTTCACATTCTTTTGTGCTTGCGATTCTCCAATTTTCAGCTTCAAGGTTAGCAAGTTGGAGAGTGTCCTGTGGCGGCACTTCTCTTCTATAATATTTATCTATTTAACCATGTTACTTAGAATTTAAATAAATGAAATATGTAATATATAATGATAAATATATAAGAGTATGTTAGGTGCAAGAAAAGATTTTTCTGAGTGTGGACATGAAAACATCTAATTTTTGCAGCTTATCAGACTCATCAGTTATTTCTTCATCTTCATATGGGACCAACTCAATGCTCGTGTCAGATTTGACACTTATCACCTCTCTCGGCGCGTCAGATTCATCTGATGGCGTTGAGCCGTCCGACTCACTCATACCATAATACTTAGTTTCTCTTGGTAATGCAGTCCCTTCTCCACTTCCAGTCCATTCCCATGGCCCACCACTCCTTAATCTCCTGGAAGACATCTTTAACCTGCATTCACTTTCCAATGTAAGTCCTAAACCACCCGTTTAGTCCTACATTTAGATGTACCAGATTACTAATATGTGCTTTGCGACTCATTTACTCGATAAATTTTTCGAAAACACGGGTCCTTTAAGCATGACCAGAACCATGCTATGATACCATCTTAGGTTTTAATACCCCTGAACCGATCTAATGACCAGACAGCTCGGAAATGCCACAACTGACGAGAAACGGTTAGACTATATAGTTAGAACAAATCTAAGACTCGGTCCATCCACCCTCAGAACCGTCCCTCTAAACCCCGGCCTAAAGCTTGCTAATCCGTACCGAATAAAATAGTTATTTTAGCTCAAACAAAGCTAATACCATCAAGTACCCAGGATTTTACATAAAACTTTTCACATTAAACTTAAGATTTTTACATAAAACCGATTGTTCAAAGTACACACACGAAAACGAATACCTTACAAAGCACTTGCAAACTACTTCTGGTCCACCTTGACGTCTGAACTCCAACTACGGCACCCGCCTAAGGTTTCGTGCAAAACAAGTAGAGTCATGAGTAATATAGCATTACTCAGTAAGACTAGACCCTCGAAACATGCGTTAGTCAAATCCCAACCAAACCCAAAATAACAATCAACACTCAACAATCAATCAAAGACAAGGCATTCCACAATAAAAGCAATCAGTTAATTAATTATGCAAACAAAATCTACCAAGTCTATATGCATGCAATCGTTTTCAATTTTATTAAGGTCTTGTAGTCCCGTCGTTCATTTATGGTCATCACCTAGGAATTGTAGCCACAAAGGCTAACAAAACCCTAGTTCCACCCGTAACTAAGGCACCATTGTGCATACACGGTCCTAAGAGTTATCCAAGTTCATGTAGTGTGTTGTGCAAGTTACACTGTAGCATCTAGTAGTGTCGTTAACCGCATTTTACCCCCGGAAATGTCAGACAGCCTCACAATACTAAGTTATTAAGTATGCATGCATCTACGGATAACATGCGTAATAACCCCACAACAACCATATATTAAGTATGATCACATCCTTAGCTATGTTCAACCGAATCATAAGCTATTGAACCCATAAAAAATAAATATTCTCACTAAACTCATCACACAACCAATAATGCAATTCATCATGCATTTTACGTTATCCAATTATTCAATATAAAGCAAATCGATATGCAATTACTTCATTGAATATATTAACACAATCACCATGCAAATCGACATGTACTCAAACATCAAGCTTGTACTTAGTCAAATTCACATAAATTTACTAAGAACCTCAAACAAACATTTATATACAAACGTTCATGATATTCGCTAATGCGGATCAACACATGCACGAATAATTTCATCATGCACAACACTCATTAAAATATTCATATTCAATTTACCGGAACATGCATCCAAAGAGGTTAGTACCAGAATGCATGCATATTCAATCGCAGATCATGCACCATCCGGATTACTATCACGCAATACAATCCAGGAAAACACTTAGAAAATTCACACGATGTATCATATACAGTATCGCATGCACAATTCAACTATCAAACCGACCTATTGCTAACGTGCACACGATTGGATCATATGCTAGGGAAGATAATCGCATGCAACACAAAATTAGACATTCGGGACTCACTATTTTCTTGACTTGAAGATTTCTAAGCTGAAATCACCGCGAACGGCTCTTATTCCACCAACCGTACCTGAAGCTATGGATAACAACTGACACTTAAAGAAAATTTTAGTAAGAAAAATGCTAAGGTCACGGGTTTATATAAATCTTACCAACCGATATTCCTATAAACTCGCGGATGGTTTCTCCTAAGTCTCGGCTATGATGTCACCAACAACTCTCTAGCTTTCTCAACCCTTAACCCCTTTAACTCTTTCGTACCTACCCTTTTCTTTACTGAAATCTCCCCTTAACTTACCTGAAAACACCCATTGTCGAGACTTAGGCATTTCATGTAGCAATCTGGGTATAAACTCTCGACTATGGGTAGATTTTAGGTAGATTTTTGCAGAGGTTTGGGTGAGGTTTCGAATGATAAACGAACTGAATTTGGCTAAGGCTGAAGACGTGTTGCGAGAACATATCTTTAGGTTGATATTTATAGCCAAACTTCGATCCATCATGTAAATTCAATTTCACTGCCCTTGAACACATGTTAACCGGCTTGACAACTTGCGAGAAAATTTGCCACCTTGCCCACTATATTTCTGACATGCTAAGCATTAGCAAACTTTCCTCTGTACCCCATTGGTCATAAATTAACTTTATGCCACATGCATAATATTGCATTCCTATGTACTGTTCATTCAACAAAACCTTATCCCGGTTGCCACTGTTTCGACCTAGTATCCTGCTAGATTTTGATTTCTCGACCACAATTTGTGTTTGTGACATACGGTCCATGGAACTATTTCCTCAGCTAGAACTATAGTACACAATCCGTGTGTCTGGTTCTTTGATTAAAAGTTGCAGTATACGTTCTGTGGATCCATTTTATCGACTAAGATTTACTGCTCATGATCCGTGGATCCATTTCTCGACTACGGTCTATGACATACGAACTATGTGTCCATTTTTCTCGAATCAAGGCTACTTTGCACGACCTATGGGTCCATCCTCAACTATAAGTTGCAGCTCATGATCTGTGGGTCTATTTCCTCGACTATATTTGTAATTAAAGGCAATATATTCCTTATAGTACTGTTTGCAGCGTCTGATGGTATAGATGGGTCAGAATTTTTCGACCATATTCCTTGTGGATTTTATGCTCGTATCTAATCTCGACCATGGTAGCGTTGGTTTGATAAAAAAAAACTTACTCGGCTCGTGCCACACATTCGATGATTTTTAGGTTGGTCGGGGATAATGGGTGTGATCCATCCAGACCATTCGAACACACGGCAGACCATGACTAAACAAGGGATCAGACACGTCATTTTCCATCATCCTGGAAAATCCAGAACTGGTCCCCTTGACGTATTATCCTTTCTGATGACACACGAACTGCCACGTGTCATTCTTAATGATCCTGTCAAGGAATAAGAACAAGCTCAAAATTTAAAGTGATCCAATTGGGAAAAGAAGAGCTGGGACGGCTAACAAAAGCTAAAAGAAGCTAAGTTAGGATTGTCTTTGAGTTTTTTTAGGGACTTGACTAACACAAGATTAAGAGAAATAATCTAAGTGACAATGTAATGCTACAAAATAAGATAATACTACTAAATGAAAAGCTAGAAATGATCAAATAAGAAGATGATAAAAAGAGAAGCAAACACAATATGGAAATAATTTAGAAAACTATGGACCATAGTCCATATTCAAGACAATTGATTTGGGAAGAGTGTCCATTTACGTATGATGCTAGGCTCTAAATTAAACACATTCATAACGCAAGGATCACACTAATTAGATCAATCTATTTTCATAGTCTTAATCTCTTTTTAATTACTCAATTATCATAAATTTCTATTTGCAATTATGAAACCAAAAAGAATTAAGCATAAGTCATAAACCTACAAATCACCTTAATAATCAAGTTTCAATTGGCTAAAGTATGAAATGCTCATTTTAGATTCTTCTAGACATCACAAATATCTTCCGGACGCAAAAGACCATAATCTAGATTTTGATTACCAACTTCAAATCTAACCTTAAACACATTTCAAATAAAAGAAAACCTATAAACTAAGTCTTCGACATCATAACCCAATTTTTAATCACCCTAATCTACCTAATCCATAATCCATATAAAGATTACTCACACATAACTAAAACAAAAACAAAAGAAATTATGGAAATAAACATGATTAATAAGATAAGATGAAAAGATAGAGAAAAACTTCACTAAATCATCCAAATATCCAAGATGCAAAGTCAATAACCAAATGATAAAGATCAAAGAACAAAGCTTACGATTTTAATGTGTTTAGAAAAGTATTTCTATAAAAATAAAACAAAGCCAGATCGACCCGGGGAAAATCGGGTCGGATCCTAAAATATTAAAAAATGCCTATGTGATTGGGCAGTATGATTGGTTGCAAAATGATCACTGGGAAACTCTTGTTGGGAGTTGCTCTATGTTGCAACGATTGGGTATTTTGATCGGTTGCAAACTGATCACCATGAATGATCGTTGGGACTTCAGGGGAGGTGCCACACTGTTGGTTTCTTGATCGATTGATGGTTGATCACTACAACACTTGCTCTATATCCTTTTTTCTTGGTTATCTTTTGCTCCTTTGACCCTTCATATTATTTTACTCTGTTTGTACATAATAACCCTCGCTTATCTTTTGCTCATTTGGGCCTGATATGCCGAAAATAATAAGAAGGGTTTCTTGCTGTGTTTCCTTTGACTGTTTTACCTAGGAGAATAATTTTCATTAAATATCACTTGTTATCGAAATTTATTGAGATAAAAAAAATTAGCACTCAAGAAAATGATACATTTAAAATAAGGATGATTCTAAAAAATACCACATTTTAAAAATTTTGTTCCAAAATATCACCATTAATTTTGAATTTCTAATAATATCACAAATTTAATATTAAATGATTCAAAATCACTTTTTAATGGGGAAGTCCAAACCCTAAATTAGAAAAAGGGAATCCAAACATAATATTTTAATTTTATTTGTTATTTATTTAGGATAAACAAGTATTTTTCACACAATAGTTTGTGTTATTTTGGAAATTTAAACTTAGTGTGGTAAGTTTGGAACATAAACTATTTTGCGCTATTTTTGGAAATAAAATAATATGAAGGGTTATCTCTTCTCCATCACATTCGGTATATCATGTCCAAATAGAGTCAAAGGAAACGCAACCCATTACCTCTTCTCCACTCTGTAGTCAACAAGCAGAGCAACGGTAACAGAGGACAAGTTTGTCGTGATGCTCGTACAAAAAGAACACCTCATCAAATCCATCTATCAACGAGATTTGATTCTCTTAGCTCATGTGCAATCATGTGCCGGTGATTACAACAAGCACTAGAAGACAAGTTTCAAACTTTTGTTTAAGCCAATGCATTGTAATCAATAACATTAACAAAAATAAGAAATGAAAGTTGTCTTCTTCAAGCTTCAAGCTTTCTCCTTTCTTCTTTCATAGTAGTAGAGCAATGGAAGGAGCTTTTGAACCTTTCTCATCTCCTACGCTCACTATCTCTCAGTGCGTGACTCTCAAGCTCAGTGAATAGAATAATATATTCTAGGAAGTTCAGTTTGAGCAATTTTTATCCAGTCGGATGCTTCTTGGATTTTTCACTAGACATACACCGCGTCCTCCACCAACAATCACAGTTCGTAATGGAGAACATGTCACAGAGGCAACCAATCCTGAGTTCGTCAAGTGGATATGCTTAGATCAACTTGTCATGGCTTGGTTATACCGATCTCTCTCTGTGGAAGCTCTCAAGTATGTTTACGGTCTTCACTCTTCACAAGAGGTATAGTTCTCTCTAGCTAAGAAGTATAATCGTGATGTCTCCGCAACTAGAGGGCTAGATTTACATAGACGTATCCAAACTACTACCAAGATGATTCTATGACTGAATACTTGTCTGAAATCAAAATAATTTGTGACTAGTTAGACCCCATTTGTTCTCCAATATCTGAACATGAAAAGATATACGCTGTTCAAAATGGACTAGGGAAGTAATATGAATCTATTTGTACTATTATTGAAAACTCTATGGACTCTTATCTTGGTATTTTCTTTGAAGATATTGTTTTTAAGCTTACTGGATTTGATGACAAGCTCCAAGCATATGCTTCTTCTACTGAGGTGACACCACATCTGGCATTTCACACTAGTATATGAGGCTATTCAAAATCTTATGATAACAACAGAGGTAGTTATTTTGGTCATGGTCGTGGTCAGTATAGAGGAAACTATAGAGGCAGGAGATCTTACTCAGCACATGGTCGAGGCTTTTACCAATAATTTTCCTCTGGATCCTCATCTGACTGTAATCAAAGACCTACATGCCATATTTGTAGAAATACGGTCACTCAACTTTCAAGTGCTACACTTGATTTGATTAGAACTATCAGAACCAAGATCTACACAATGCATTGGTTGCAATGAAGCTTTCTGATCAAGAACAGATAACTGGAAATGAGTGGTAACCCTACTTTAGTGATGACTCAGTAATTGTAGGCAATGGTGACTTATTGCCCATTACTAATATTGGTTTCATAGCTCTTACATATATGCAAGGTACATTGCATCTAGAGGATGTTTAAGTTTGCCCTAGAATCACCAAATCTTTATTATATGTATCCAAATTCACGGCTGAGTATCCTTGTGAATTCATATTTGATTATGACTCTATTCGAGTGAAGGAAAAACAAACAAACATGTTGTTGACTCAAGGGAGCAAGCGTAAGAACTTGAACGTGTTGAAGAATCCACAGTTTTATGGTCTTCTACTCCACCAAACATCAGTCAACTAGTGATGAGGTATGACATCAATGACTAGGTCATCCTCACAAATAATTTTTCCAACAACTCATAAAGAATAAAGATATTGTAGTCAGTAAAACAAGCACTCGATTGTGTGATGCTTTTCAAATGGGAAAAACTTGCAAGCTCCAATTTTCTTCTTCTGATTTTGTTTCTTCTAGACATATGGAACGGGTTCATTGTTACTTACGGGGCCCTGCACCTGTCATCTCTGCTAAGGATTTTTATTTTATGTCATTTTCACATACAGTATTTCAGGATTCACCTGGTTTTATCCCTTGAAACTGAAATCTGATTTCTTCTATGTGTTCCTCTTGTTTGAAAAACTGGTTGAGAATCGATTCCAGACCAAGATCTCTATGTTTCAGTGTCATGGACGGGGTGAGTTCACAAGTAATAGGGTTGTCTCTCATTTGGCTAGCTGTGGAATTAAACAATTGATCTCTTGCCCTCGCACGCCGTAGAAAATAGCATTGCTGAGAGGAAACATAGACATCTTACCGAGTTGGGATTGTCTTTGATGTTTCACAGTAAAGTACCTCAATAGCTTTGGGTTGAAGCCTTTTTCACAGCTAATTTTCTTGGTGATCTTCTTCCATCCTCAATGCTAATAAACAACAACAGTCCTTATGAGGTTTTAATGAAGAAACCACATATGTACACATTACTGCGAGTTTTTGGCTCCTCTTGCTATCCATATCTTCGGCCATATGATCAAAACAAATTTGATCCTGAATTGTTATATGTGTTTTTGGATACAATGAAAAGTACAAAGGCTACATGTGCCTTCAGACTCCAACTGGAGTTTACATCAGTAGAAATGTGTTATTCTCTGAACTTCATATGAAGATGTTTATAGTGAATTTCAGACAAAAGCTACAACACCTCTATTGCCAGGTTGTCATACTAATGTCTTACAAGAATCTACAGTCCATGATGTACCAATTGGTAGTGAAGCTTCTCAGCAACAAAATAAGGATGTTTCAGAAGAAAGACTTGATTATGCACCAGCTATTCAATAATCTCTTGTCACAATACCAAATCTTGAAACTATTTCTGAGAGAATTCTGATGAAGCACTACTTGAGTCTACTTCTCCTATTACATGTGTTGAATCCTCACTGTTTTCAGCTTCAGATTTTTCTTATTTGTCAAACTCTCCTACAAATGATGAATCAATTATCTCTCAGCATGATGAATCATCTCATCCAATGATTACTCGTGCTAAGGCTGAACTATTAAAAGCTAATCCTAAGTACGCTCTTCTCTTAGTTAAGACCAATTATTTCAAGCCAAAGACAATAAAAGACGCTCTTAAATATCCTGGTTGGAATAATGCAATGGGAGATGAAATGGGCAATCTTCATGTAACTAAAAACACGAGATTTGGTTTCTCCTTAGCCTGAAATGAATCCTTTAGGCTTCAAATGGGTGTTCAAAACAAAGTTGAGTTCATATGGATCTCTTGACAAACTCAAAGTTATATTAGTGGCAAAAGGATATGAACAAGAGGAAGGGATTGACTATATAGAAACTTATAGTCCAGTTGTAAGGATAGCTACAATAAGAATGGTTTTACATGCTGCAACCATTCAGAAGTTGGACATTAAGTAATTAGATGTAAAGAATGCATTCTTACATGGTGATTTTGGCATGTCTCAACTCCAACTTTCGTATGAAAGATATGGGGCCACGTCACTATTTTCTTGAAATACAGGCTCGCTTTCACAAAGACGGATTATTTCGGAGTCAAGAGAGATACACCACTGATCTTCTGATAAACACATGAATGGCTGATTGTGCTCCTATTCCTACTCATCTTCCTCTGCAGTTGGATAAACTATCTGATCAACATGTTTTATTTTTTGATGTATTATACTTTAGGAATATAGCTAGAAAATTACAATATCTCACCTTCAAAAGGCATGATATACATTTCGCAGTGAATTTCGTGTTCTAAAAGATGCACTCCCCTACTGTTTCAGATTTTAACGTACTGAAAAGGATTCTCAGATATCTAAAAGGGACTCTATAGATGGGAATCAACTTCAGTTCAGATTCAAACTCTACCCTTCGTGCATACAGTGATAGCGATTGGACAGGGTGTAAGAAAACAAGAAGATCAACTAGTGGCTATTGCACTTTCTTGGGTTCTAATATCATATCATGGTCTACTATAAGTTTTTCTTACAATCTCCAAGTCTTCAACTGAAGCAGAGTATATGACTCTTTCATTTGCTACTTCTGCGTTGAAATATATCATATCTCTTCTATAGGAGGTTGGCATGCCACAGCATGAGCCTCCTGAACTGTATTGTGACAATCTCTTTGCAGTCTACCTAACGGCCAGTCTAGCTTTACACTCCAGGTCAAAAATAATTGAGTCTTTGACACAAATTATCATTATGTTCAAGAAAGGGTTACAATGGAATCTCTGGCTATGAAACATATTCCTCTCTAACTGGCCGACATCTTCACCAAATCTTTATCTCATTGACCTTTCTTTGATCTCAGGTACAAACTTGGTGTTAACTATCCATCCAACACAAGTTTGAGGGAATATGTTAAGACAAGCACTCCAATCAAGACAGAACGTTTGGTCTCAGCCTGCAACACATCATTTGGGCCTTCGGCATATCATCCCCAAACAGAGACAAAGAAAACGCAGCCCATTACATGTTTTTCACTCTGCAGCCAACAAGTAGAGCAACGGTAACAGAGGACAAATTTGTCGTGATGCTCGTACACAAAGAACACCTCTTCAAATCCTGCTATCAAATAGATTTGATTCTCTTAACTCATGTGCAATCATGTGCCAATTATTACAACTAGCACTAAAAGACAAATTTCAAACTTTTATTTAAAACAATGCATTGTAATCGATAACGGTAACAAAAGTAAGAAATCGAAATTGTCTTCTTCAAACTTCAAGCTTTTTTTTTTTTTTCATAGATTACTACAATACATAAGATCATAATAAAAACTCAAATGACATTGAACACGTTGTGCATAATCTTAATTCATAGAATCGACCAAATCTTTATCAGATTTTATATATAATTCTTAGAAATTATCGGTTTTTAATTTTAAACTAATTGACGATAAATAAATTATTTAAATCATTTATATTGACGTGTTAAATCATATTTCATTAGCTACGTGAGATTTTAAAAAAGTTTTTCTAAATCATAAAAAAAAAAAAAAATTCATATCCAAAATATATACCACTAGAAAGCGGAAATAATTTATTGGATCAACCGAACTTTGAAAACTCATTATTGATTAAAGAGTTCTAACAACGATTTAAATTTAAATTGTATTATACTTATACATAAATTTGAAATTTAAATTAAAAGTAACTATATTTGGATTTTAAATTAAAAAATAACTAAAATTGTTTATCCAACAAAAAATTGAAGTATAATAAAAAGTATACTAAAGTTTCTGTTATCAAGAAAAAGAACAAAAAGAAACCAAGTGGTTCATCAGAGAATCGTCAGCAACAGAAAGTTAGCATAAGATAAGACGAGGATAATAAAAGGATTCGAAGCCAGGGAATCTTTGTTTCTTGAGATGGACAATCTAAGTGGAAAGCAATTTATTTGTTTTGCCACCAAAAAAAATAAAAAATCTTCTGAAAATCTAATCGGACGATGGAGATTAAAAACACTTGAGAAATTCCTCGAGATTAACAGCTTCATGATAAAATAAAATAAAAAAGAAAAGGTTGGCCCTTCAGAATCAGGGTGACAGGTTTGATTAACGGTCGTTAAAATCGGCTACGAACATATGCTTCTAGTGTCAGTTAATTTTATCTTTTTGTGCCAATTTGCCCTTAAGCCTACTCACGCTATTGGTTATTATTACGTAAATATAGTAATATAGTAACATGCATGAGTATTGGGAAAGTGGTGGTCTGATTTGCATATCTTACGATGACTAATTCACATGATTCCTGAGATTACAAACATATATACAGATATACTGGTTTTGGTATTCAAAGTTTTGCTAGCTTCGATATTACTTACAAAATTTATATGTAATTACGCTTTTCTGAACAAACTCATTCCTACGTGTTCCTCTACTAACCATACGTACGTACTCAGACTCCATTGTGTACATATACATCTACCAATCTATGTATCAATTAAATGAAGGCCTATGGAAGTATGGAGGTGAACAACTGATTTGTAGACATATATAGAATATGAATGGTAATTGAGTTTACTGCAACTGGGCGGTATAAATACAAACACATGTGCTAGATATTCACATTTCTCAACTGTTGCAGTACAATTGTAGTATAAAGAACCAAAAAAACGTTTTTGCATCAAATTGCACTGGTCCAGGTTTTGTATCGATTCTAGTACTTCCGAAAACTTTTATTCAATTTTTTTGCATCACAATAAATCAGAGTATACATCTTTTAAAATCATCGGAATATTTTATTTATTTATAAAATTTGTATTAACTTTAAATATCTGAAATTATTTAATATTTAAAATATAAAATTTAATCGAGTAAAGTCATAATATTAAATTTTACAATGTTTTAAATAAATATTTACGAGTTCAATCAACCATTATTAAATATTTTTTCAGGTATCCTAATCAAAATATAGATAACCCATTACGAAAATATTACAAAGATGATTTAGGGTTTTTTTTTCGTCGTCGTCGGTATAGCCTCTCGCTCACCGGAAAGAATACTCCTCTTTATCTCTCATCTTCCTTTCTTCCATGGATTCGACTATGGTTTCTTCCATGGATTCGACTATGTTGGCTCTGATGTTACCCAAACCTCTTTCGGATTCTCCATCGAAAGAAATTTCTCTAAATTTAATTGCGATATTATCTTCACCTTTTCTTACTCAGCTCTCGGGTCCACCCAGGGAGACTCAACATTACAGGGGCCTCCGGGCAAAAAAAAAAATTTGGACCCCGATGAATTTTTTTTGGATCCCTGAAAAAACATTGTGGGCCCCTAGACATTAGTCTCCTTGCCCCTATGGTTAAGCCGGCCATGGATCCACCCCTATCCTCCGTTTAAAACGACGATTGTTGCGTCGTTTGGTTTATCTCCTACCAACATATCCAAATCTAATTTATATATTTTACATTCTATCACAATTTATGCAAAACCAACAAAGTTGTCATTGAAAATCAACCTTACACGTAACGCGTTATTTGAAAAGAACTCTCGGCCAAATTGATCTACTTCGTTTCAATTGTGATCTCCAAGTACACGAATGGATTGACTCAAATTGGATAGATTCTTTTTTAAACTAGATGTTGGTTCATGGCTAATTTGTCTCTTTAATTAAGAAACGCTCTGATATCATAGAAAACGAAGAAATATGATGTTTCTCGGTCCTCGGCCGAGACTAAATATCGGGGCATAACACTTGCTTTATGTAAACCCGAGTAAATTAAACAACTGCGATAAGATTTGAGGATACAACACATAGACCTATTAATAATGATAGTCAAACGGCTTTGCATATCACCACTAATATTGTGTTTCACGAACAAACAAATACATTAAAATGGATTGTTACTCCTTCCGAAACACGGCTCGAAATAAATACAAACTATTTTTGTGCAATCGACATCTAAACTTGTTAACGTTTTCACAGAGACTTTGGCCAAATGCGAGTTAGAGACACTTGTCGTTAAGTTGGGCACTCCAAACATCTATGTTCCATTTTGAAGGGATATTAAGATTAACATATCACATAAAGAATACCTTCTAGCTAAAGCAATATATATGTTGCTAACTGTTGGACCAATTTTTTAATTATAAATCAATTAAAATTTCATGGGTCAAATAATTGATAAGATTAAATTGGTAAAATGTGAATGAGAAATGGACCAATGACAAACTACTTGGACCTAAGAGTATTTTAAACTCATAAGATTAAGTATGTTTATAACATTATCCCACATCGTTTATATGATTAAAAATCATGCGATATATAAGAGAGGCAACACACTACTATGTTCAAAAGTGTGCACCTAGAAAGAGAGATGGCTAAGCCACAAGCGCGTGTCGCTGCCGCTCGCTCGGCTCGGCACGTGGCTCGTCGGCTTCATATTTGGCACTTAGACACTTGGGGCTCTAAGATGATCAGATTCTTTTTGGTCAAAAGTCAACACGAAGCCAAAACATTTTGAATTCAAAAAGAATCAAAAATGTTTCTCCTTTCATCAAATCGTAACGCCTCCGTGTCTTGCGCTCCACGCCCTGACATTACGCCTTATGATTATTGCCCTCGATCTACGTTCTGTCTTTATGATAGAGGAGCTGATCACCTCTCTTCCTTGGCTATATATATATAAGTCTCACCTCCTCTCATTCGACCCTCACTCATTCTGAAACGTACAAAAAGAAAAAACTCCAGCAATCTCTCTCTCTCTCTCTCTCTCTCTCTTTTCTCAGTAAGTGTCTCGAGAGTATAATGTAGTTCTTGGTTCGTAGATTCTATAGTCGAGTGTCGTGACTATAGTCTCACACAATTGTATCCTGGGATTCAGAATCTCACAAATCTGCCACACTGCGGGAGATTTTATGAATTAAGGATAGAGATCATATCTCCCCTCTAAGTTTTTCTCTAAAAAAAAATTCATATAATCGTTTGATATCTTCTCTTAATTCGCTTTTCTTTAATCCGGTTTTTTGGTTCCTACAATCTTAATTCATAAAATCCGCTTCCTGCTTATCACTTGAATCGGATTGAGAATTGCGATCGGTTTCTTAAACGGTTTCAAAAAACGATTTTAAAAATTTCGATTTTTTTTTTCTGAAACAGTTATGCAAACATTCTCTAACGATTTCCCGGAAGGTTTCAATCTGATCTGAAATTTTATTTTTAATCTATTTCATTCTGGAAACGATTTTCGTGAAGGTATTTGGGAGAGTTTCGCAAAACGTTTCTGGAAATTTATTTGGAATATTTTCTGATAACACTTTTCTGGGAACATCTTCTGGTGATATCCACAAAAGTGTTACAGAATTTTATAAGTGATTATAACGCTTTACAAAGCTATCACATTATTCAATGTTTCATTACTGACTCTGTTTATCTTCTGATACAGAATGACTACCGTTGATGACAATGTTCTTGCGGGTACCAGATCCAGTGCATTGACGCTCCAAATTGGGAATGGTCTTCCACTGCAAGCCCTTTCTGTGCCTAGCGCTATAAGCGCAAGAATCACACCTGACAAGTTCGATGGGACCAATTTTAAGTCGTGGCAGAAAAAGATGCATTTCTTTTCTAACCACACTGAAATTGGAAAAGTATGTCACCGATGTCAAACCCGTTTTGCCTTCGGATAATACTGATCTCCGAGCTCTGGCTAGTGTCGAGGCATGGATCCATGGAGATTACTTGTGCCAAGGCTACATCCAAAAGCGCCTGGTGGACCAGCTGTACAACATTTACAGTGAGATTGCAACTTCCAAGGATCTCTGGGATACTCTGGAAAAGAAGTACAAGTCTTTCAATGTGGGCTCTGGAAAATTTTCTACGTCGAAATTTCTGACCTAAAAATGGTGGACTCAAAACCCATCATGGAGCAAGTTCATTAGCTCCAAATGATTGTGCAAGAGATAGCCGATGAAGGAATGAAGATCTGTGATGTTTTTACGGTGAATTACTTCATTGAGAAGTTACCTCTAATTGGGTATACTTCAAGAACTATCTTGATCATAAGCAAAAGGCTTTGACTCTGTCAAACTTAATATACAGGCTGCAAAATGAGTCGTTCAAATGCAAATCCGAAACTGATTTAACTCATGATGCAAATGTAGCTGAGTACAAGAGGAAGGAAAAAGAAAAGTTTGTTCCCAACAAATCTGTGACCAACAAAATCCCGCCTCAAAACTCCAATACCTTCAAGAAGTCGGCCTTCCCGAAGAAGTTCGTAGGGAGGTGTACCTACTGTAACAAGAAAGGCCACTTGGCATCCGAATGTCGCAGTAAGGCTAAGGGGAAAGCTCAAGCAAACCTGACCGAAGCTGACATGTGTGCGGTGGTCACGAAAGGAAACATGGCTGAGGAAAACCCTAAGGAATGGTGGTATGACATCGGCGCCACTACCCACATCTGCATTGATAGGGAGATGTTTAGCACCTATCAAAAGAGCAAGACTGATGCTCAACTCATGATGGGAAACGTGTCTTACTCCAAGATCGAAGGCACAGGCAAAGTCAAGTTGAAGAAGACTTCTAGTAAGGAGTTCACTCTGAACAACGTGAAACATGTGCCAGACATGAGGAAGAACTTGATATCCGGGACCGTATTAGGCAAGCATGGATTTGCCATCAACTACGAGTCCGACAAGTTGATCATTAAGAAGCATGGTATTTTTGTTGGAAAAGGCTATAAAAAAGGAGGACTAGTCAAAATATGTGTAATAACAGCCCTCAGAAAGAACAATGTAACCACTTCCAAAGTTTCAATGAAAAAGAAACAAGTTGCTTATTTGACTGAGTCATTTAATATTTGGCATGAACGATTAGGACATGTGAATTATAAATCTATAAAAAGATTCATTAATTTGAATCTAATTCCGAAATGCAAAATAAAGAAAGACAAATGTGAAATTTGTGTACAAGCAAAACATACAAAAACACCATCACCTCATGTTGAACGAACAACCGAACGTCTTGGTTTAATACAAACAGATTTGTGCAACTTAAAGTTTGCACAAACAAGAGGCGGTAAAAAGTATTTTGTAACATTCATAGATGATTGTACAAGATACTGCTATGTATACCTACTACGTAGCAAAGACGAAGTCTTGGAGAAATTCAAAGAATACAAGACCGAAATTGAAAACCAACATGGAAAACTATTAAAATAGTTAGATGTGATAGAGGAGGTGAATATGATGGACCTTTTAATGCATTATGTACTGAAAAATGCATTATCCATTAAACCACTGCTCCCTACTCACCAGAATCAAATGGAGTTGCGGAACAAAAAAACCGTACTCTAAAAAAAATGATGAACGCAATATTACAGAAATCTGGGTTATACCAAAATTTGTGGGAGAATCTTTGCTCACCACAAACTATATCCTTAACAAAATACCGCACAAAGTTACTGGCAAAATGCCATATAAATTTTGGAAAGGTAACATACCTTCGTACAAATACCTCAAAGTGTGGGGTGCCTAGCAAAAGTCGCAGTACCACCTCCTAAAAAGGTCGCAATCGGACCTAAAATCGTGGATTGTATATTCATCGGATATGCACACAATAGTACTGCTTATCAGTTCCTGGTTCATAAATCAGACGTACCGGATATCCATGTCAACACAATCATGGAATCAAGAATGCATCTTTCTTTGAACATGTGTTTCTTTGTAAGGATAAACAAGGGTCAAAGCGAACTCGTGAAGAAAGAGATGCAACTACCTCTGTCAATGAGGCAAGCACTTCTGGGACATCATTTGATGATATAGAAGAAGTGGAAGATGAACCTAGACTTAGCAAAAGAGCTCGTAAGGAAAAATCTTTTTGTGAAGATTTCTTAATGGTCTTTCTTCTCTAAAATGAACCAAGAACATTCACTGAAGCCATGTCTACACCAGACGCACCTAATTGGAAGGAAGCCGGCAACAGTGAAATCGAATCCATTATGCAACACCATACATATGAGATAACCTATTTACCACCAGATTTTAAATCTCTAGGGTGTAGATGGATTTTCAAAAAAAAATTGAAAACCGATGGCGCAATTGATAAGTACAAGGCTAGACTTGTGGTGTAAGGATTCAGACAAAAAAGGTCATGATTTATTTGACACATATTCTCTGGTAACAAGAATAACTTCAATCTGAATGCTGATAGGTATTGCAGCATTACGAGACCTCGAAATCCATCAAATAGATGTAAAAAATGCTTTTAGAAATGGTGATTTAGAAGAGGAGATTTATATGAAATAACCCGAAGGTTTTGTAGTCCCCGAAAAATAACACAAAGTCTGTCGACTTGTGAAATCTTTATATGGACTTAAACAAGCCCCAAAACAATGGCATGAAAAGTTTGACAGTGTAATGATGTCAAATGGATTCACCATCAATGAATGTGACAAATGCATATACATCAAAATTACTCCTAGCGCGTATATTTTGCTCTGTTTATATGTAGATAACATGCTCATTATTGGGAGCAACAAATATATTATCCAACAAACTAAGAACATGCTTACTGGACAGTTTGACATGAAAGATATGGGTCTCGCATATGTCATTCTAGGGATAAAACTCATAAGGACTTCAGACGGAATAACTCTGTCTCAAGATCATTATGCATAAAAATTCTAGAGAGGTTCAAGAACCACTCTACTGGGACTGCAAAAACTCCGGTAGACTCGCAACTTATCTTTACGAAAAATTCGGGTGAAGCGGTGTCACAAGTGGAGTATGCTCGGGTTAATGGCAGTCTAATGTACTTAACCAATTGTACTCGACCCAATCTGGCGTACGCAGTTAATGTACTGAGCCGCTACACAAGTAATCCAGGCAAACAACACTGGAAAGCCATAACAAGAATTTTAAATTACTTGCGATACACAAAAAATTATGGCTTGCACTATGGTAAAGAACCGGCAGTTTTGGAAGGATACAGTGATGCAAACTGGATATCCGACTCCAAAAACTCTAAACCCCAAGTGGATATGTCTTTACTCTAGGCGGTGCAGCAGTGTCCTGGAAATCTTCCAAACAAACTCGGTTGGCTAGATCAACCATGGAATCTGAATTTTCATAGCGTTAGACAAAGCTGCAGAAGAAGGAGAATGGCTTCAGAACTTCTTGGAAGATATCCCAATGTGGGAAAAACCAATCCCGACACTACGTGTACACTGTGATAGTCACTCTTTATAATAGTAAATCTCGTCATATCAGACGACGACATAAAACCGTTAGATATTTGATCTCAACTGGTATAATCACAGTAGACTATATAAAATCGGCAGATAACCTACCTGATCCGTTTACTAAAGGCTTGCCATGAGATCAAGTGGTTAACTCATCAAAAGGAATGAGTTTAAAGCATATTAATTAAGAGGAAATTTGATGGAAACTCCACCTACGTGACTGGAGATCCCAAGATGTAGGTTCAAAGGAAAAACTAAGTTCTTAAGATGATATACAGTGCTTCCTGTATAAAAGGATAAGCGTTGCTATTAATGATATTCACCATAGCTTTGATATATTCGTTGAGTATTACATGATACTTCATAAAACAAAGTCTAATGACATATCACCTAGTGAGTGTGAAATAAGGCCATTTCTAAGACAATGAACGAAAAGCTATATTCTCTAAATTCACTCATGATACCAGGCATGTTCAAGGCCACAATGAACACAATAGAGAACTAAATTCTACGAGAAAATGAAACAGGGTTATGGTTGTTGTCTAGATTTACACAAAAATCAGGATGGTTCAAGACATCATGTTCACCATCTGGCCAAGTAAACCCGACAGATATTAACAATGAGTGGTTCAAAACTGAAAAATGCAACCATCTCAGACATAGTGATTTTTCGTTTATACTCTCGACCGTCTGTCTGTCTAGTCTAGTAAGTCTTCTCAGTCTAGTCAGTAGAGTCTGTCAAAATCTTCATTTGTTTATAGTCATTTCTATTCATGTGAGGGATCGTTGGACCAAATTTTAATCATAAATCAATTAAGGCTTCATGGGCCAAATAATTGATAAGATTAAATTGGTAAAATGTGAATCAAAAATGGACCAATGAAAAACTACTTGGGCCTAAGAGTATTTTAAACTCATAAGGTTAAGTAAGTTTATAGCATTTTTCCACATCGCTTATATGATTAAAAATCATGCGATATAAAAGAGAGGCAACACACTACTATGTTAAAAAGTGTGCACCTAGAAAGAGAGATGTCTAAGCCACACGCGCACGCCGCCGCTGCTCGCTCGGCACGTGGCCCGTGGCTCGTGGGCTTCATATTTGGTACTTAGGCACTTAGGGCACTTGGAGCTCTAAGATTATCAGATTCTTTTTGGTCAAAAGTCAACATGAAATCAACATGTTTTGAATTCAAAAAGAATCAAAAACGTTTCTCTTTTTATCAGATCGTAATGGCTTCGTGTCTTGCGCTCCACGCCCTGACACGCCTTATGATTATTGCCCACGACGCCATGTCTTTATGATAGAGGAGTTGATCACCTCTCTCCTCTGGCTATTTATACAAGCCTCACCTCCTCTCATTCGACACTCACTCATTCTGAAACATATATAAAGAAAAACTCCAGCAATCTTTCTCTCTCTTTTTCAGTAAGTATCTCGAGAGTATAGCGTAGTTCTTGGTTCGTATGTTCTATAGTCGAGTTTTGTGATTATAGTCTCACACAGTTGTATCCTAGGATTCAGAATCTCACAAAACCACCACACTGCGGGAGATTTTATGAATTTAGGATAGAGATTATATTTCACCTCTGTGTTTTTCTCTAAAATCGTTTTCATATAATCGTTTAATTTTTTCTCTTAATTCGTTTTTTTTATCCAGTTTTTCGATTTTTACATTAATATGTGGATAGTTGTAATTGACACATATGTATGTGTAATATAGGTTCAATTTTTTACCAGGAAAAAAATATTGTTAAATTTTTTACCAGGAAAAAAATATTGTTAAATTTTTCTTATAAAAAGGAAGAAGATAGTTAAGATTATCTGTTTTTTTCTAGAAGGAGGTTTTAATATATATGAAAATATGTAAGTAATCTAATAATATATATGCAATTACAGACAAAACAAACAAAAAGAGAGAGAGAAGCGAAAATAAAATTGGAGACACGAACGAGAGAAATCGGCGAAAGAGACAAAACAACATGTGCATGCATTGCTATATATTTTGATCTCAAGCTTAATAAAAAATAGTTAAAAACCCTTCGCATCGTTTTCAAATTTCAACTCCTACACTATAACAAATAACCAATTGATGACTGGAAGAAAAATATTATATTTGTTTGTCTTCTTTCAAAACCGCGATTAATTTTTTTTGGCGTTTGTAAACACATGGAATCCTATGATATTGTTTTTTATGTTAGATTTCGAGTGTCTCCTATGATTGTTAAATTTTGATTTTTTTTTTTTTTTTTTTTTTTTTTGTTTGCATGCATGCTGGATATTATGGTTTTTTTTTTTTTTGAAATTTAAAAATTTGCAAAAATTGTATATTTATGTTTTAGCTTTGATAAATCGACTTATACATATTTGATGTAATGGACAGAGGATCAATGATTTTTTGACGTTAATCTAATCATTTGTAGATACAAGCGTAAGATTAATTACTAAAATTCAGATGATCATTTTTTCTTCTTTTTCCCTTTGAACATCATTAAAACATTAGCCAAAACGGGTTTTTTCGACCACATGTGGCATATCTATGTTTTCATTCACTTTCTTTCGTATTTTATGTCATTTTATTGACTTCTTATATTTTGTTTGTCTCTCGGAAAATATAAAAGAAGTAACTTAAGCGAATTGGTATTGTTTTTGTTAAATCATCAAAATCAATTGATGTCAAAAAAAAAATTGAATTGAAGTTGAGAAATAAAAATAGTAGCATGGGCCCATGTTTTGAGCTAAGATTACGGGAGGTTGGCCGTAGATTTCTGCCGCTGCAGTTCTTGACCTTATTAAATGCAATAGTTATAATTTATTTCTCGTTGATAATTTCCAAAATGTTTATTTTTGTGAATCTATATATAAAATGGTTACATAACAAGATATAGGTTGCGATGCAAAGGTTAGGACCAGAGTTATAGGCTTCGTGATACGTCTAACTCGAAAGAGACCATCGTGACCCACTTAGATTTCAGATTGATTTTTCAGTCACTTTCTTAACTATTTTTTTCGTTCAGTTCGAAAATTAATTTTCTTTCATCACCATATTACCGAATATATAACATAACCCACACAACACATAATTGTGTTTTTACTAAAAGTATTAAATCATCTCTTATAGCAATAAATTAATTTTATAATAGCAGTGTCAAATCTCGCGATTCAGTGGTTAGCTAGGATATAAAGTTTAAATTTGAAAGCATCCGGACCTCTAATATTATAAGGTTAATTGTTTGATTGTTTATCATTGTTAATTTATATATCATCATGACGAGTTCTTAATCCAAATAAGAGAAGTTTAAACTTGTGGCCTCAAATACATATAACTTTCAAGATCACATTTTCAAATTGTTTTTACTTCCCTTGGTTAGTGAATCGATAGTTTAGTTAAAAGGTGGCGAGTTCTAATTGAAAATCAATTAAAAAAAGATTTAACGTTTGTTTGATAATTTTGGATATCCGGGTTCCAACACTAATTTAGAAAATGCGAGATTTAAGTTATACCACAAGAACCAAGTCAACACAACTAGTTTGTAACATATGCGAATCCGACTAATTTCAAAAATAAACTAGTCTGATCGAGAAAACTAGTCCACTAAATATTTAACTGGAACAAATTCCAACCACGGCTTATTCACGAAAAGCAAAATTGTTTTAAGTGGAAGTCAAATTCAAGAATAACGAATTTAAACTATGTTCTAAAACAATTACCATCCGGTCACATACGCATGGTAAAAGAATTCAATTTAGTGAAATATTATTCTATTCTAATGAGGTAACAAATGAAAATGAAAAAAAAAATTATATTTTTGTAAATATAAAACCCCATAATTACAGATTTTTTAATAATAAAAAAAACATATCAATGATAATTCAAAGGCGCCTGAAAAAAAGAAGGGTCAAGCAACGAGAGGCTATGACGACGCAGGACCCGTTTTGTAGCACACTGCACACATGTGCATTTGTCTCTTTGCTTTTCAATTTTTTCTTGCCAATTTTTAATGCCATATCGGGTCTTTTTGTTAAAATCTAAACCTGATAAAATATTATAAAATAAACGTATTAATTTTTATATAATAAAATATAGGGAAGTTTATTTAATAATCCAAAATAAATATGTAATTTAAAAACTAATCCGTTTTCAAATTTTTGAAAACTAACTTTTTAAAAGTAATAAGATAGTAATTTTTTCATAAAATTTAAGAATTTATAATTACAAAAATTATATTTTAAAATAGATTAGATAAACTGTCGATCACTGCTAGTCTAAATAACCCTCGAACTAGCACCAATTGTATCGTTCTTGTCGTTGCTTCAAGTGGATGCAAAAGATTAAAATACAGTAGAATCGGAAAATCGATTTTCAATCGAATCTTTAAAAAATATTTTAAAGCAATCTATATCAGTATTATACCTCAAGTTGATGTAGTAATATAAAAGTTTCTCCATAAACAAGCATTACATCATTCCCCGTATAAGAAGATTTGATGCACTTGTCATAAATTATGACTCATAATCACTAGTGACTCATGTCTTTTATGATTGTGCATGAGTTTCACCATCACTTTAACTATATGTTGGTTAATGTTTCACATTTTCTGACATTTTTCATTATTTTTGACGATCCAAAGTTACAACTCCCTCTCTCAACCTGTAAATAACACAAGACAATTCCTTATACTTGAACATAAAAATAAATCCTTCAATCAATTATTATTGGTCAAAATATAAGAATTTCGGTAGGCCAAAAAATTCTCAGCTCAATTTTCCTATAATCAACTATTCACAAGAGACTGAATCAAGTGAACTAAGCATTATGTAACTTGAACACAGACCATAAATTTTATGGAGTTCACCATTATTAATATTTTCATATATGTGATTTTTTATGATTTTATATTTTATGTATAATCTATATTTTTTTCTTTTTTAATTGATCACGTGAAATGATATTTTTTTATTTTGTAAATTATTTTATAATATAACTAATTAATCAATAATAATACAACTTGATTTAAAAATATTTTATATATTTGATTTATTTAGAATATTTTGATAATCTCAATTGCAAAAAAAGTTAGCTTTCAAACTTTTGAAAACCTGGGTTAGTTTTCAAAATATATAAAAAATTTATAATATTTTTACAAATTTCTTCTAAAATATAATGTTTGATGCATTTATTTGATAATTTTGATAATTTCTTCTAAAATATAATATATCCTAGCTAGATTAGGATTCACGTGATATTTGATAAAAACAAAAATTATTTTGTATAAACTAAGCATTATGTAACTTGAACACAGACCATAAATTTTATGGAGTTCACCATTATTAATATTTTCATATATGTGGTTTTTTATGATTTTATATTTTATGTATAATCTATATTTTTTTTTTCTTTTAATTGATCACGTGAAATGATATTTTTATTTTATAAATTATTTTATAATATAAGTAATTAATCAATAATAATATAACTTGATTTAAAAATATTTTATATATTTGATTTATTTAGAATATTTTGATAATCTCAATTGCAAAAAAAAGTTAGCTTTCAAACTTTTGAAAACATGGGTTAGTTTTCAAAATATATAAAAAATTTATAATATTTTTACAAATTTCTTCTAAAATATAATGTTTGATGCATTTATTTGATAATTAATATGATTGCAATACATATCAGTCATTCCATTAGATTTCGACACATGTAAAAAAAATATAATTAGATTTTTAACACGTGTCAAAAGAAAAATAAAAATCTTTATAAAAAAAAATAAAAGGGAAAGTAAAAATAAGGAAGAACACGCGGTAAAATCCTAAAAGAATGATTATAATTCGCCTCTATATAAAAAATTTCATACTTTCTCAACTTCTCACCAAATAATTCAAAACTTCAATAATCTCTTCCAAAACTGTTTTCTTTGTTCAAATTTTTTTATTTAGAAAAAACATCAATTAAGAAGAAGATCATACTTGCTTCAAGTTGATTCTATTTCGACTATCAAAAGACATCTATTAAGAAAAATACCATAATTACTTCAAATCGACTCTTTTTATATAGTTTTTCCTCTAATTCCATCATTTTTTATTATTATTCTTAAAATTTCAAATATACAGGTGATGGAACAGTCGACCTCTTTTAGTTTTGTGGATTAATCAGATTTTTTCTGACTCGGTTTTTTGTATTATCGTTTTCGATATGGATATCATTAAAGAAATTGAGTACTCGAGTTCAAATTAACAATATAAATTATTTAACATTATATCAATTGAATATAAAGCATGTTTATTGTTATACTGTAGTATGTCTTATCAGAAAGCGGAAAGCAAATTTTTTTTTTTTTTAAAGGTCATTGAAATAAACTTTCTATTACTTGAGGAGAAGGTTAGTATATATTATCCATCATAATTAATAGTTTAATGTAGGATGTGTTTGAATTCTATGAAATTATTAATATAAGTTAGTTTTTGCAGTTTTAAAGTTTTATGTCTGAATTTTTATCATTGGATTTATTATAAAAGTTTATCAAATATGTAAAAATAATTTAGTTTTAGAATATAAATATTTTTTTGCTAAAAATTTGATGTTTATTTATCAATTATATTCACTATTAAGTTATATAAGATTTGAAATTTGTTTTCGTTTAGTATATATTAATATTTATATATCATATAATGTTATCAGATAAAAGTATTAAACTATTTCAAAAACAATTTTTTTTTTTTGTAATTATGTAGAACATGATTTTTGTTTTGTTTTTTTAATTGATGATATTCTGATTGCACTAGATGGAAGAGGATGTCGTATAAAATCAACATATTGAAGTAATAATCGTCATATGGATCAAGGATAGGGATCAAATCCTACCATCTTCAAAAAATCGATGTGGTTTTTTTTTTTGGGAACTGTAAACGTCTTAATTGACAAGAATACTCGATTTTTTAAAGACTTCGTGGATTCGGCACAAGATCTATCCTGATTATAAAAAATGAGATAGTAAGAATATATACTTTATTATTAGTTGTATAATTAATCAAATATAACTTTTAATTAGAAATTGAATAACAAAAATCTGAGAAAAATATGTATCATAATTTAGAATGTAATTTTATTGAACATATTTACACAATTAATAATTTCATATTTTAATATTTACGGCAATATTTTTATATAAATTTTTATCTGAATATCACGTGAATCGTAATCTAGCTAGGATATAATCTTCTAACACTACATTTAATAAACAACAAAAATGTTTGTTGAAAAAAAGTGTTTTATATAACTTTTATTTATCTTGCCCCTTGTTTATTATTAAAGAAGTCCAAGTTAGTTGCCACCATCAGTGGCAGAACGGTAACTTAATGCTAACTTCCTCTCACTGAAGTTTTCTATAAATTCAACTACTCTCCTCCCACTCTAGACCCAACAACATAGATTCTCACATATATCTCTCTCTCTCTTTCTCTTCGTTTCTCTTGAAGGAAAGAAGAAGAAAGAAGACCTCCAACTACCAAGTAACTACTTTCTCTATCTACATTCAATTGTAGCTTCTTATTTTCTTTATTACACATTCAATTGAGCTAAAAGTCATCAACTTTATCACCCATGTGCAGGTTAACACAAGAAGTAAGCATGGGTCCTGTTTGGTTCTTAGTTATGGTTATAGTAGGAGTAATGGCTTCTTCTGTGAGCGGCTATGGTGGCGGTTGGATCAACGCTCATGCCACTTTCTACGGCGGTGGTGATGCTTCTGGCACAATGGGTAAATCCTTATTTACAAAACTCATTTTTTAACCAAGTGGTAGTAGGCTAGTAGTTTCATCTAGTTGGGCCAGGCTAGAGAACAAACTCTAAAGCCTGAAATTGCTCCATTTAGCCACCCGTAGATGTTTTAAGTGGCAAGAAATCTCAGATTTCTATGGACCTCGAAGATTAGTATAAGTTTCGACCAAGAATGACCCTGGTTATATATCTATATATTATAAATATATATATATATATATATATATATATATATATCTATATATTATAAATATATATATATATATATATATATTATAAATATATATATATATATATATTTTTTTTTTTTTTTTTTTTTCCAATTATCAAATTTACTGATCTGTAAACTAATTCTTATAGGTGGTGCTTGTGGATACGGCAATCTATATAGCCAAGGCTACGGGACGAACACGGCGGCTTTGAGCACGGCTCTGTTCAACAACGGACTTAGCTGCGGTTCTTGCTTTGAGATAAGATGTGAGAACGATGGTAAATGGTGTCTCCCTGGCTCAATCGTTGTAACCGCTACAAACTTTTGCCCACCAAACAACGCCTTAGCTAACAACAATGGCGGTTGGTGTAATCCTCCTCTTCAACACTTTGATCTCGCTCAGCCTGTTTTTCAACGTATTGCTCAATACAGAGCAGGAATCGTCCCTGTTTCCTACAGGAGGTAAAATTTACTCAGCTTTTCTGTTTTGAAGTTTCCTTCATTTTTATGCTGAGTTAATTAATAAAAAAACGATTTCTTCAAATCAGTGATAAAAAATAGAATGTTTTCGATCAAATCTCGAGCTAAAAGGAAAATTATGTAAACTTTCCAATACAGAGTATACCCTTTCTTGAAATCAGTAATCAGATATAAAAAAAAACATTCAATTAATATAAGACCTCATAGGAGAAATTATGCAACCTTTCCAATGCTTTGTTCGATGAACATGAATTTTTACTCGGTTTTGTTCTTTTATATTCTGGTGTTTTGCAGGGTTCCGTGCAGGAGGAGAGGAGGAATAAGATTCACGATAAACGGTCACTCATACTTCAACCTCGTTCTGATCACAAACGTCGGCGGCGCCGGAGACGTTCACACGGCGGCGATCAAAGGTTCAAGAACAGGTTGGCAAGCTATGTCAAGGAACTGGGGACAAAATTGGCAAAGCAACTCTTACCTCAACGGTCAAACACTTTCTTTCAAGGTCACAACCAGCGACGGCCGCACCGTCGTCTCTTACAACGCCGCTCCTTCCGGCTGGTCTTTCGGCCAGACCTTCGCCGGTGGACAGTTCCGCTAAGAAGGGCAGTTTGGTCATTCTCTGCTTTTATTCTATCTAAAAGAAATTTCATTTGTGTGGTGTGTAGAGGGGCATATTGGTAAATTGGGTTCTTGCGAACTCGGTTATTGAGAAGTGATGGTTCGAGGGCTCGGTTTTGCAGAAGGCCTTGGTGACGTCATCTTTTTGGACTTCTATATTTTTTTCTTTCTTAATATTATTACTTTTTTATTTCTTAAGAGAGAAAGAAAAGAAAAAAATAGTAGTTGATGTATTACTGATGCAGAGGTGGGGTTTTAACTACCACCCGCTAGTAGTAATGAGTTATTATTGTATAAGTGGGTTTTCATTATTATTGTTATCCCCATTTTTACCCTCAAGGCATGAGAGATTGATTATGAGGATTTGTCAAGTGTATTTTTTTTTTTTTTTGGTGATGTATTTCATAAGATAAAGAGAAATCATTATGATGTTTGTAATAATACAATTCTTTACTAATGAAAATTGGGGCTTGGTCACTTTTTCCCCCTTTCAAAGTCATATAAAATATAACTTTGTTTTCAACATTTACTATACTACAACCAATGAATAAAATCCATTCTCCGACTAATTTGTGAACTCGTTTTCTAAAGTTTTTTTTTCTATGAGTTTGCTTTTTAAACAACCGATCGTTCACAATCTCATCCTTCAATGTTTTTATCCTTTATTGAACACTCAAATGATGCAAAACTTATAAATTTATGAACAACTTAAATGAACAATCACTGCAAATTAGAAATCCATTTAACAGTTTCCAAAATTTCCGATAAAAGGTCATTGTGGGTACGACAAACAATAGACATGATGGTGCAAAACTTCACGGTTCTATCATACAGCTACAACAGCCTAATTAAGATTAGGTGCTAGCATTGAGATTAGACGACATATCGACATAAAATGTTGTCTCTAGTGTAACTAGGGTTCCATTATCATCGCTACTAATTTCATATTTCAAGTGGTTGGATTCGATGGATCTAATTGTGTGAGTAGAGAAAGGTGAAAGATTATTATGCATTAGATTAGATTCTAAGTTTTCTTTAAGTAATCAGAAGTGAAGAAAGGTCTCCTTTTAGCAGTTACGACGGGTATTGAAACAAATCTCAAATATGTGTTTTTATGTCGCGACATTATCTAAGTGGAGTTTGACAACTATAACACTTTCGTGTCGCCAAAAATTAAACTGATGACATACAAAGTGATCCACAACAAGCTAAACCCATTTGGTGGCTAGCGACTAAAGTAAATATAGGTCCCACTCTGATGAATTTGGCTTTCAACGTGACTCATGTGAACGTATGCAGCACCATGTCACGGTCCATTTTAGGCCCACAGCCCATTTTAGGCCCAAACGAAATTAGCCCATAAATCTAGAGTTGGTGGGAATGGGTTGGTGGAAATGGGTTGGTGAAGTTGGTGGAAATGGGTTGGTGAAGTTGGTGGGGAGAGTTGGTGAAGTTGGTGGTGAGAGTTGGTGAGAGTTAATCTCCACCGTTAGATCGGTTTAATCTCCACCATCCGTTTGGGATGTAAAAGTGTATATAAGGGGGTGAGATCCTCATTTGTAAATCATCCAACAATTTATAAAACACAAATATTTCTCTAAACATTTCTCTCTCTAGAGTTCGTGGGTTTATCTCTCTAAGGGTCAAAGTCCGAGTTTGAGTAAGGCTTACTTAGCAACCGCGAGGGGCGGAAAGGTGCTAAGGCCGCACGTATCGATTCGGAAGGAATCAGTCCGTGACAAGTGGTATCAGAGCGAAGTTCGACCGGGGCTAGAGAGAAGTCTATCCGAGAGAATGGCTAAGGGAAGCAAAGATGTGAGCGCTTCGTCCGACACCCATGACGAACGTGGAAGAGAAACCGCAGCCAGCCAAGCAGGAAGCAAGCGGGAAAAGAGTGTTTCCCGTGATGCTTTGGGAGTGGCCGTGGGTGAAATGACTGATAAGCTTGAAATAATCGAGCACACAGTCTCCGAACTGGAGAATCATGTGTTCGATGAGCTAGAGGAAGTCAAGCGGAACGGCGCCGATCTAGACACTCGGTTCGTTCGATTGGAGGAACTAGTGACCGAATCCATCCGGGCCTTGCAAGACAACATCGAGGGGATGAAGGCAAGATTTGTCGCGGTGGAGGAGGATATGGCGCTATGCAAACAGGCGAGCGCAAATGGAGGAACCGTTGCTGCGGCAGTAGGCGGTCGGGTTGATTTTCCGAGACCATCGCGGTTCAACGGGGTAAGGGATGCTAAGGAAGTTGAGAATTTCCTTTGGCAGATGGAGCAATACTTCGACAATCTCAATCTTGGGGATGAGACTGCGACGATTAAAGCCGCGACGTCATACTTGACGGACACGGCGATGCTGTGGTGGCGGAGAAAACATGCAGACATCGAGCGGGGAACTTGCCGGATCGAGACTTGGGAGGAGTTCAAGAAGGAACTTAAGCGGCAGTTCTACCCGGAGAATGTTGTGTATGAAGCCCGCAAGAAGTTAAGGGAACTTCGACAAAAAGGTATAATTTGCGACTATGTTAAAGAGTTTACCACTCTTATGCTGCAAATTCCTAACATGTCCGATGAGGATCTCGTCTTCTACTTCACCGACGGGCTGCAAAACTGGGCAAAGCAAGAGCTGCAGCGAAGGGGAGTTCAGTCCGTCGATGAAGCTATTGCGGTGGCTGAGTCGTTGACTGACTTTCGTACCCAAGGCCCCTCTGAGTCCTTCAAGAGAAAGGAGAAGATCGTGACCAAAGGTGGGGGAGAAAGACGAGATAGTGGCCGTCCATCCAACTCAAGGCGTTATGAGAAGGGATCAGGACGAGAGGAGTTTGAGGCAAAGAAGAAGACGTTTGTCCCAAAAGGTGGGTGCTTTGTGTGCAAGGGGCCACACCCAATGAGGGAATGTCCGAAGATGGGGTCGTTGTCCGCGATAATAGAGAATCACGAAGGTGAGACCCAAGAGGTGGAGCCGGGCAAGATGGGGTCGTTACAACTCCTTAACGCTCTTAAGGCCGGTCCATCATCTAAACCAATGAGCAAGGGGCTCATGTACGTGGAGGCTCGTGTTAACGGGAAGTCAACCCGAGTTATGGTGGACACGGGGGCCACTCATAACTTCATGGCTGAAGATGAAGCCGTGAGACTTGGGATAAAGTGGACCAAGAGGGAAGGTTGGATGAAGACGGTGAACGCAAAAGCCCAACCCGTCAATGGGGTAGCGCGAGGGATTGAGATGCGACTAGGCAGTTGGAGCGGACCAGTAAACTTCTCGGTCATACCCATGGACGATTTCAAAGTGGTGTTAGGTATGGATTTTATGAGGCAAGTCATGGCAATCCCTCTGCCCGCACTAAGTTCAGTGTGCATCCTCGAGAAAGGATCGCAGTGCATGATTCCAACCATAGAGGAGAAGTCCGAGGGGATAAGGCAACTCTCGGCAATGCAGTTCACTAAAGAGGTGAAGAAGGGAGAACCGACGTTTCTGGCCGTGATGAAGGTGGAAGACGAATTTGGGAGAGTTGAGCCAATTCCACCGGCTATTGAAACAGTCCTTGAGGAGAACAAGGACGTGATGCCCGCAAAGTTACCGGAAAAGTTACCCCCAAGGAGGGAGGTGGATCATCGGATCGAGTTGGAACTAGGAGCCAAACCGCCAGCAATGGCGCCTTACCGAATGGCTCCATCCGAGCTTGAGGAGTTACGGAAACAACTCGATGAACTCTTATCCACGGGGAAACTAAGGCCATCCAAAGCACCTTATGGCGCACCGGTTTTGTTCCAAAAGAAGCATGATGGGTCATTGCGAATGTGTGTGGACTACCGGGCACTTAATAAGGTAACGATCAAAAACCGCTATCCTATCCCTTTGATCGCGGATCTATTTGATCGGCTTGGAGGAGCAAAGGTGTACACAAAGATGGACTTGCAAAAGGGATATTATCAAGTCCGGATCGCAGAGGGAGATGAGCCAAAAAACAGCGTGCATTACGCGGTATGGGTCGTTTGAATGGTTGGTTATGCCGTTCGGCCTCACAAATGCCCCAGCCACGTTTTGCACCCTTATGAACCAGATCTTTCAGCCATATTTAGATCGGTTTGTGGTGGCTTACTTAGACGATATCGTCGTCTATAGCAACTCGATGGAGGAACATGTGGAGCACTTGCGGGAAGTTTTTTGAGTTCTCCGCGAAAACGAGTTGTTTGTGAAGAAGGAAAAGTGCACCTTTGCCACCGAGGAAGTTCAATTCTTGGGCCACATCATTGGGCATGGGAAGCTCAAGATGGATGACGCCAAGGTGAAGGCGATTATGGAGTGGGAAGCTCCGACTAAGGTAACAGAGTTACGCTCTTTCCTTGGACTGGTGAACTATTATCGATGGTTCATCGAGGGATATTCAAAGAAGGCGGCATCGCTAACGGACCTTCTTAAGAAGGGGAAGCCATGGGATTGGTCCGAGCATTGCCGGAAGGCCTTTGAGAAGCTGAAAATCGCGGTGAGTCAAGAACCTGTCCTTGTCTTACCAAATTTCAGTTTGCCATTCGAGATACACACCGATGCATCCGACTTTGCTATCGGGGGAGTCTTGATGCAAGAGGGGCATCCGATCGCGTTCGAGAGCCGCAAGCTCAATGATACCGAGAGGCGGTACACGGTGCAAGAAAAAGAAATGACAGCTGTGGTCCATTGTTTGCGGGTATGGAGACACTATCTTCTGGGATCACACTTCACGATCAAGACGGATAACGTGGCGACAAGCTACTTCCAAACCCAGAAGAAGTTGTCCCCGAAACAAGCGCGATGGCAAGACTTCCTGGCCGAGTTCGATTACACATTGGAGTATAAGCCGGGGAAGGCGAATGTTGTAGCCGATGCGCTAAGCCGGAAGGCGGAGCTAGCAGCCATAAGCCAAGTCGAGGGGAACATTTTGGCTCGGATTCGAGAAGGGCTCGAGCGCGATTCTGTTGCTAAGGAGTTGATGAAGTTAGCAGAAGAGGGTAAGGCACATCGATTTTGGGTCGACAATGGCATGCTTTATTCAAAGGGTCGACAACTCTATGTTCCGAAGTGGGAGAGTCTCCGCCGAGACATCATAAGAGAATGCCACGATACTCGGTGGGCAGGCCATCCAGGACAGAAGAGGACGTTGTCCCTAGTTGAAGCGGGGTATTTTTGGCCACGGATGAGGGATGCCGTGGAGCTCTATGTTAAGACATGTCTTGTGTGCCAACAAGACAAGACGGAGAACAAGCAATCCGCGGGTCTATTAGAGCCATTGCCGATACCTGAGCGGCCATGGGACTCGATCTCGCTTGATTTTATCAGCGCGTTACCAAAGTCAGAAGGGTTTGGATCCATCATGGTGATTGTGGATCGATTCTCTAAGTATGGGACATTTGTGGCTTGCGATCGGGACTGTACCACAGAGGAGGCAGCGCGGGCGTTCTTCAAGAACGTGGTGAAGCTTTGGGGATTACCTCGGAACATCGTGAGTGATCGGGATCCTCGCTTCACTGGGCGATTGTGGATGGAGTTATTTAAGATGCTTGGGACGGACCTGAGTTTCTCAACGAGCTTTCACCCACAAACAGATGGGCAGACGGAAAGGGTGAATGCCTTGCTTGAGTGTTACCTCCGATACTTCGTAGGTGCAAACCAAAGAGATTGGGCTAAGTTGATGGATATTGCCCAGTTCTCGTACAACTTGCAACGAAGCGAATCGACGGGACGGAGTCCGTTCGAACTCGCAACGGGGCAGCAACCTTTGACCCCGCACACGTTGGCTACGCCTGGGACAGAGGGAAGAAGTCCAGGGGCGTTCATAATGGCCAAGCAATGGGAGGAACACGTCGACTTTGCCCGGGTATGCTTGGAGAAGTCCCAGAAACGAATGAAGAAGTGGGCGGATGCGAAGAGACGGCCTTCAGAATACTCTGTGGGTGACTTAGTCTTTGTGAAGCTCCTTCCCCAACAATTCAAAGCATTCCGGAGTCTACACAAAGGCTTAATCCGAAGATACGAAGGACCGTTCGAGATTGTGGCGAAGGTGGGAAAGGTGTCCTACCGATTGGACTTACCGGATACTCTTAAGATTCATCCGGTCTTCCATGTGAGTATGCTTAAGCCATATCATGGCGACGCAGAGGATCAAGACCGAGGCATTTCAACCCGGGCACCGCCTATCATGACCAAGTCTTACGATAAAGAGATAGAAAAGGTACTGGCATCCAAGGAAGTGCGGAAACGAGGAGTTCCACGTCAAAATCACTTCCTCATCAAGTGGAAGGGACAGCCAGAGGCAGAGGCAACGTGGGAACCAGAACAAGACTTGTGGCAATTCCGAGAAGACCTCAAGGCGTATACGGCGACGAGGGCGTCACCGAATTAGGTGGGGGAGGATGTCACGGCCCATTTTAGGCCCACGGCCCATTTTAGGCCCAAACGAAATTAGCCCATAAATCTAGAGTTTGTGGGAATGGGTTGGTGGAAATGGGTTGTGAAGTTGGTGGAAATGGGTTGGTGAAGTTGGTGGGGAGAGTTGGTGAAGTTGATGGTGAGAGTTGGTGAGAGTTAATCTCCACCGTTAGATCGGTTTAATCTCCACCGTCCGTTTGGGATGTAAAAGTGTATATAAGGGGGTGAGATCCTCATTTGTAAATCATCCAACAATTTATAAAACACAAACATTTCTCTAAACATTTCTCTCTCTAGAGTTCGTGGGTTTATCTCTCTAAGGGTCAAAGTCCGAGTTTGAGTAAGGCTGACTTAGCAACCGTGAGGGGCGAAAAGGTGCTAAGGCCGCACGTATCGATTCGGAAGGAATCAGTCCGTGACAACCAGCTCTGTTTTACTTTTAGAAGTAGAAGAAAAACAAGCACTTCATCCATATGGGAAAATATATGGGCCCATTTAGAGCCCATTATTATAAATCAGCCCAATCAATAGTAAGTGGTTTTAATGTTGGTTTTAATTTATTTTTAGAATGGCTTACATGGATTGAACCCTGGTGGAAAGCACGTATCTGAGGAGACACTACCACTAGAACAAGTTCGAATTATTGATTAAATGTCAATTTTGGATGTACTTAACAATTGTTTTTTGACGTCTTCTTTTTTCTTCCTTCTTCGTCTTGTCCTAGTGGTAGTGTCTCCTCACATACGTGCCTCCCACAAGGATTCGATCCATGCTAAGCCATTCTAAAAATAAATTAAAACCAAAACGACGTCGTTTTGGTCATATTTATTTAAAAAACAAATTTAATTCAATAAATTTTAAACTAGACGAAAACCGTGTTTCACCTGTTATCCACGTCAGCAACGGTTAACGGAAAATTCACTCCGTTTACGGTTTTGTTGGAATTGACCATTTTTTAAAATGTCAAGTAATAAATTCAAATATATCAATAGTTCATGTGTATTTTTGCATTGGTCAATAAGTTATATATAAATAATCAGAAATTATTTATTTCATAAGAGAATATGCCGTTTTCCGAACATTATTTCAATGGTTATTTATAGATTTGCCAAATGTCGAAAGCGAATGTAGAGACAAACATTACACCTTTGAATGCAAGATGCATTTAACACCAAAGTAAGGCAACACGAAACATGTCGCACTGACATATTTTAAAGGTACTCCGACATGTTGAAGATCTGGTAGGCAACCGAACCAGAAGAAACATTTAGGCACATTTAAAACATTCAACCGACTTCTCGGACAAACAGTTAAATCGCATTCACTATTCTCTAATTACTTCTTTTTCTGTCAAATTCTCTAATTACTTCTATGAACACTCTTTAAAGGAAATAAAAAAACTCTAGTTATGCTTTAACGGAATCTTTGAAAGATAACTCGAAATTCCTTATAAATTTGGGTAGAATGTTCGATTTCGTTTTCCGAAATAGTGTAAAAAGATATCAATTCATCTACTAAAATGATATCAAATAGATACTAACTAGTAACTACTAGCTTCATTGGAAACGAATGATCTTTCAAAAATTATTATTACTTTTTTCTATAAATCGTGGAAGTTCCGGACACATAGCTTATAATTTTTTCCGATCTTCAGAACCAGCGGTTGTTAATACTATTTTAAAGCGTAAATCATATTTTCTAAGTGGACTTCATTTTGAGTACATTCAATAAGCACTATACCAAAACCCACTTGATTCAAAATTTATCTTTTAAAATTTGTTTTTGTAATCAGATTTTTTTTGTTTGAACGTCAAAATAATATTTAGAAGACATTATATATATTAATGTTCCACAAAATTAAGGGTCTTGATTAAGGTTGTAGCTCTAGGTTTTTAGCTGTAGAATTAAGGTTATAAGTTTTTTTTTTTGTCTGTGGATTTTATTATTGTAGAATTTTGGCTATAGATTTTATTGTTCTAGAATTTTGGTGGTAAATTTGTTGGTTATAGTTATAAAGATTTTAGCCTATAAATAATTTAAAATTAAAGTAGACAAATATGTTTGATAAATAAAAATCATGATTTATTAAATTCAATATATATATATATATATATATCTTATTATATAAAGTTTGATGCGTTAAACTTCGTAATTAACACGATTATGACATGTGTCAGCCGGTCGATCGGATTTTGACATATGTCATACAAATCTTATTTTTTTTTTAAATTTATATATTTGTATTTATCAAGTAGATTATAAAAATCATATATCAACAAAATTAATTAGTTGCTGATAAATAATTAGTTGATAAGCATGGTCTATTTCTTTAAATATTGGCTTTTATTATATGTCTTGGTTTTGTTTTTTTCGTACAGCAATTCTTTTTTCCCCTCTTTTCCTTTACGTTTATTAAGAGGAATTATGTTTCAAATTTTTCTTATTAGAATATTAATTAATACACGGGTAAAAAAATTTTGAGTTCAAATAGACTTAGGTTTACATACCCAAATCTTCAAAGATTATAATATTTTGCCTTTATATAACAAGTTTTTGTGCTCTCTCAATCTTCTGACCACAAAATTTCAAACTTCAATAATCTATTCCACAAATTTTATTTCCGCTTTTTGATTATAAAAACCCATCGATTACTCTTTTATTCAATAAAAACAACATATCTCAACATTTTCCAATTAGCTTATTTTAGTAATTCATAAAAAAAGTAAATAAGTTACATATATACACGCTTACATATATTTTGATTTTAAATAGAAATAGATATGACAAAAACAATCAAACAAGTTTTATCATTAGAATATTAAATACATGTGTAAAAATCTTTTGAATAGAATTAGGTTTACATATCCAAATCTTTAAGGATTATAATATTTCACTTTTATTAAAAAAATTGTGTACTCTCTCGATCTTCCCACCAAACAATTTAAAATTTCAATAACCTCTTCTAAAATTCTGTTTCCAATTACATTTAGCCACATGTCAAAATAAAATTTTCCATTTAAAAAAAAATCTAATATCATTATATTTTGAAATCAGACTAAAAAAATATACATTGTATTGTGGTTTTTTTAAAGACTTAATTCATAAGCGCAGAAAATTTATGTATGAGAAAAAAATTATTTTGAAAGTTTTTCATGCTGTGAAAATTATAAAAAGTAAGAAATCAAGTGATGAAACACATATAATTCGTTTTTCATTGGAAGAAAGATAATACTTAATTCATAAGCGAAAAAGAAAAATTCAAATATGACTAAAAAATGTGAGTAAGTCTAATTCAAATAAAAATACGTAAATCGATTTGTCAAGAGTTAAAAAAAGATATATGAGTAGTTATATAATAAAAAGTAAACATAATTTAAATAAGAATAGGAAAAAGTAATAATTTAGAAATATGTGAAAAAAAATTGAAAATTCAATTAATATAAAAAAAAGTAGGAGAATCAAAATCAATAAATAATTTGTAAGTTTTTCTATGAGTGATTTCACATCGACGTTTTCAATTTTATTTTATTTATTTTTACGGATGATATGATTTTGGTTTCCATTTTTGTGCGGTTTATAAAATATTAAAAGAGTCAAAATAATTCAACTAGAACATGAGAATAAATTCATCAAGGTTTTAAAAATGGATTAAAAAGTAATATTAATTCAAATAGAATAGGAAAAATAATAATTTGAAAATATGTGATAAAATTTAATTGAAAATCAAATAATAAAATAATCAAAGTAAATAATAAATGTTAGACTTCTGAATTAGTTGTTTTGCATCAGCGTTTTCAATTTTATTTTATTTATTTTTACGGATGATTTAATTTTGATTTCTAATTTTAATTGATTAATTTTTTTACAGGTTATAAAATATTAGATTATAAACCCGCATATATGCGGGTCCTTTATCTAGTATATATATAGTGTATTATCGTATTATAATAGATATTCGTCATATCATACTATATAGTATATGCATATTATACATATGCATCTATTACATATCGTTGTATTTGGATACTAATCATATACTGTAATAAACAATCATATATATCATAATAAAATTGAACATAGAAATGATAAAGTGGGATTGACAAAAAGAAAAGAAAAATGATAAAGTGGCTCGAGAAATAAAAAATAGAGGGAGAGAAGGAAAGAGAAAACTCACAGCATCATTTTTTATGCTCCAGAAATTTTGCTGTGAAAAGCCAAAAAAAAAAAAAAAAATTGTTTGAGATGTGGTTTTAGAAAAAAGTTCCAAAGCATGATTGGTTAAGATTTGAAACTGTGAAAATATTTAGAGATGTGCACAGCTTATAGAGCAAGAACCAACCAAGCCCTAATTAACCGTATTTTGCTGTCCTTTCAGAAAATTATTGGTAAATATCGAAAAAATGGGTCATCTATTTACTTTATTACTTTTTTTTCTTTTTTCTTTTTTTGAAACTTTTTTTTTGCAAATGTTTGGGTTGTCCAAAAAGATATCAATATATTCGGACAAAATAAGTTTGAAGTTTCATCCGAGAAGAAGAAGAAATAGTTTGAGTTATATTCCAAACATTACGACTAGGGGTTACTCATCTGAGAGAAAATATTATGCAGCCTGAACTTTTTGCCTTTGGACTAGTTCGACTTATATTTTGTTTGAGATATAAACAATGCAAAGTAAATATACAATGTGATTGGTAACCTGTAGTTCGACTTAAATGCTGTCGACAAAAAGAAAAAAAACGCTATTTCGCATATTTTTTTTCCCAATCACAAACAAATTGCAAAATGGTAGATTCATTTTATAAAACACATATCTGCATTTCGGATGATATAAACTTTGTATTTACTAGCTTAATCATGTTTTAATTCACAGCTTTGGAAGCTCATTCTGTTACATTTGTAAACTAGAGCAAAGACCCAATATTTGGGTCGAAGCCCATTTGGATGAAGATACCACAACTCGTTTAACCGTGGGCCTTTTTTTTATTCTTCGTTAATTTTTCTCTTACATTTGTCATTCACTCATCCTCAAATAAATAAGTCAAATAATCTTTGCCTCTTGGTGGGCTTGCACGTGCACAGAACGTTTTCACCTTATCTACTTTTCTTTCTATTTTCATAGCTTTTTCCCATCTTGTTATATTACAGGCTCTTCCAAAAATCTAAGTTGTGTTTTGAATATACAGCGTATGCTTTTTTCGTAAATAGAAAGATTTAGGCTTTTGTATCACAATTTATGTCAGAGGAGTAATTTTGTCCGAAAATATTTTCTTTCAGATTTGCCTAGCGCTTATATTTCTCATAAATGATGTATATAATGGCGGACCCACTAAGAAAGATAAAGTGTCAAATGACCCCGATTAATTATTGAAATTAAGTTAATTGTACGTAATTGTTAAAGAAACTTAACAGCACAAGTAGCTAATTCTTTGGACAATGATCCCTTGCACCCGGGTTCGAAACTCATGTTGCTCATTTTATTAAAAAAATTACTTTTAATTATTTATGATCCCGGTAAAAATAACTTTTGGGTTCGCCACTGGGTGTATATTATACTAAATCACCCCTAATTTTATAACAAAAGAAAAGCATGCACAAAGTGGATAACAAAAGAAAAGAGATTGAAATACTCCATCCGTTTCACAAAAAGTGTTATTCTAAAATTTTATTTTCGTTTCACAAAGAATGTCGTTTTGTATTTTCAATTCAGAATTTTGATTAAAAATTCAGTTTTGACCCTCCTATTTTAATGTATTTATTAGAAAGAGACATTTATTTAGTGTATTAATAAATTGTAAAATAGAACTTTTAATAGTTTTCTTAATATGTGTGAAAATGTGGAGAATGACATTTTTTGTGAAACGGATGAAGTATATAATTAACCCGTTTGGCTCTCCAGCCCATAGGTCCTTGGATAACAAAAAGAAAGTGAGAATAATGAATTGATAACGAGATCAAGAGGGTTAAATGCTTGGAGTGGGATAGGGAAAATGGTCATTTAATTTCTCAAATTTTGTAATGTCGCGGTTTTATTCTCCAACTAGCCGGATTTCACTTTTATTCCTCAAATTTACGTTAACTTCGACAATCAATGCTTTAAAAAATCAACCTTAACGTCCACTAAACGGTTGACTTTTTAAAGCCCTGATTGTCGAATTCAACGTAAACTTGAAGAATAAAATTGAAACCCGAATAGTTGAGGAATAAAAATGCCACATTGCAAAACTTGAGGAATTAAATGACCATTTTCATTACTTCTTTTTTTCCTTTTTATTTGTTAAAAAAAAGCCTAAAGTTCGGAAATAAATACAATTGTATGTCAAAAACGATTCAAAAATTCTTTGACATCAATGGTGTACTTAATCTTAATCAAATGCGGAGTTCACAACCTATTTGAGTTATCTATGTATCATTAAGAAAATACTCTTAGATGTTTAATGTTAATTTGTATTACTCTTATCGAGACAAAAAAAATGGATTAGAAAAAATTAAAGACTTTTTGGGATAAAAAGAAAAGAAAACGCATGAAACGTTTAAGAGAAAACTCAAAGGAAAGAGGGCATAAAATTAAAATAGAATTCAAGAAATAGTGGTTGTAGTTGAGATGCATATTTGCAAAAAATCCATACTATTTTTTTTAACCTCGAGATTCTCATAAAATTATTTTATTTTTTAGTTTTGTTAATTGACAAACGATTAATTGAATTAAGATTATAAACAATGGTTATCGCAAAGTTAGATCTTCGACGTAGCTTTTACCATTGAAGTTTCTTAAAGCTATTCATTGTGAATATTTCTCTCTTAATTATATGATACACATTATTATTTAAATTTAGTTTTATTAGCACATTTGGAATATCTTTAAAAAAAATTCGGTAGTCGATTCCTTATATGTTCGATTTCCTGTGAAATTTAAGCTTTTTGTTTAAAATATATGTTATGTACTTAGGGTCTAATTTTTAGTATTGTAAAATTTTGTGTTTATGTTAGTTTTTTATGAGATTGTAATATCATGTAATGTATACTATATATTTTTTTTTGCTATGAATTGTGTTGATGCTTTTAATGTGTATGTATATATATATTAGTAAGACTGGAAAATGGTCATTTAATTCCTCAAGTTTTGTAATGTGGCATTTTTATTCTTCAACTATTCGGGTTTCAATTTTATTCCTCAAATTTACGTTGATTTCGACAATCATGGTTTTAAAAAGTCAACCGTTAAGTTGACATTAAGGTTGGTTTTTTAAAGCCTTGATTGTCGAAATCAACGTAAACTTGAGAAATAAAAGTGAAATCTAGATAGTTGAAAAATAAAACCGCGACATTACAAAATTTAAGGAATTAAATGATCTTCGGAATATGTAGATTTTTAAAATAGAGGAGATATGAAATGTATGCCATGAAATAGTTCGTTTAAATGTGCAGCTTCCCAATACAACGAACAAAAAAATATATATATATCTATATATATATATATACATATTTATAATAATATAATTGATTTGATATAATTCAGAGGTCACGAATAGTGTAGTGCACCATCAGCTAATAGTTTTGTGAGTGTTTTTTCTGTATCCAAAAAAGCTAATAATTTTATGAAAACAATGAAAATTTACTGAAGGGATGAATGTCTCAGACAGGTACGTCAAAATCATTGTTCTTGCATTTTTGTGTATAATACCAAAAAAAAAAAATGCTTAGAGTTTGTTTTTAAATTCGTGAATCGAATATTCAATATTGTTAAGTCCACGTCTACATTTATGAATATTCAAGATTCGCATTATCATTATTATTTTTATAAATAATGGTTTTTTCATGGATATTGCCATTTGATGAAGATAATCAATAACCCTCTCAATAATAATAACAGTTTACCAAACCCGTCACATCCAGTCGCTTTTACCACTTGGACAAATCTGAGTCTGACTTTGACTTTGAAGTTTGAAACATTACTTCTGTCTTGTTTATTTATACATCTACGTAAATAGGTCATTTAGGTCCATCATGAGTATTGGTGCATTAATTATTGGATTTTGCGAAAAAGAGCATTGGATTAGTCTTGATTCCATGACTAAGATCTGATGGGATCTACTGTTCTAAACTCTTTGGGTACGTACACCTCGAATGTCATAGATGCTGTAGCATCACCTGTCCTTCATATACTGACTCATCCATAACCCTCTGGATCCATCAGAGAGTCAGGTTAGCTGTAAACTAGACCTCTCTCTTGCCTATATTGCCTCTCGATTTGGATCTGCAAATTTCGCTGCTGAGTTTCAGCTTGCTTATTGCGATTGTTATACTTGCTGAGCTGTAACACACATCACCAATTTCACCACTGCTCTCTCTCTCTCTCTCTCTCTATCCAAAACTATTATTTTGTCTCCGTTTCTATCACTTTTTTAGATTCTTACTTAAAGTGACCTTCTCCAATTGCTTTGTTTCCTATTTTGGTTTTAGAGTAAATATCCCATACCCACTCTACTATAGTTTGTTACGGACTTTAAATCATGGTGGGACCATTAAGGGAAAACGCATACAATACAACAAGCTTCATATTTTTGAATGTGAAATGTTCAAACAATGTTGTTGCCTGTTATTTTACTGTTCGGAGTGAAATAAAGCTATACGTTATCACTTATCATTACATATAGAGAGATCTTTTGTAAAAGACTATAAAACACACCGTATATGTGGCTCTTATTAATCAAGATATTTTTTTTTAAATGACTAACAATGACTCAAACGCACCACTTATGAACAAATTCACTAACCAAATTAAAAAATACGTCTCTTTGCCGTTAAAAAAAAAAGAATATGAGACCCTAAATGTTATCCAAAATCTATATATATATATATATATTGTTGTAGCTCCAAATCCAAAATTTCTTTGGTTGGACTCGAGGCCTGCTTTGCGTATATACATGCATTATACTATTTTGTACGAAAGTAAATAATGAACACGTACTTTTGCTTGTTGGTTAGATTAGATTGGTATGGACGTTGAGTTATTTATTATAGACATATCATAATGTGAGCGTTAGCCAAAGTCGTGTTAGATTATGTTTCCTTCCGTTGAACAGATGGAAGAAGAGAGCATTAAAGCATGTGAGGGTGGGGCAGGTAAGTGTCCTTCGAACAATAAGAAGTGGGTCTTTGCATTAGGTTTCTGACATCTTACCCATACTTACATCCATATTACTTTTCAAAGATTTAACAAATATTATCATGTAAAGAGTACTTTTTTGTCCTTTTTAAATTCCTTTAATTGCGACACTCTTAACGGACTTCGGTTACGACGCAGCCTGAATCCCCCCATACGCCATCACTATTATGTATGTATACGTGAGAGATGAGACTCATGTGTACACCGTTTCTGATTTTCTCCTCGAATCCTCCCTGCCTTTCGCACCAAATGAAAGAGATCGTACGTACTAGATTGCATTGTGATTCTTGTCATCAATGTCTAACCAGTGATCAAGGTTTTTTAATGGCTTAGTAAAGATTGTTTTTTTTTTTTTTTTTTTGATAAAATGCTTAGTAAAGATTGTTGTAGCGTTTAAAAATAAAAGTCCATTCCATTTGTCTGTTCAGTTGGTAACTAAGAAAATGGTTAAACCTCCAATCGCCTCAAGTTGTTAGTTAGCTAGAGGCGTAAAGAGACAACTTTAGAAATAAAATAAAATAAAAGTCCATTCCATTCCATTTCCTTTTGAAGTGTTAAACAATGTTTTCTTGAAATTTTCTATTTAGAAATAAATCTAAATGCTCCTCGAAACCGTCTATTATTACACTTCATCATTTTGATTAGAGAAAATGATTAAAAAAAACTTTTATTTTTTAAAAGTGTTTATTTAATATTTAAACTTTTTTCAGAAATTATTTTAGTTTTCTAAAAACACAAAATTCTATAAATAAATATCAAACTTTTTTAAAAATATTTATTTTGGATCTCAAATATTATTTCCGTTAAATTGTCAAAACATCGTTTCTAATGTGTTAATGGAAGATGGCGTGGAATCTGCAATTGACGAAATTGAATAAAACTGATCTGTTTTACTTAATTGAATCTACCATAAACCATAATGACTTATATAATTAAGTATTTATTTGTGGAGTTTAAATCATAAGAGATAAAATATCGTTATCTTCTTGTCTCATTTTGATTTTGGGAATAAAATGGAAAACTAGGTATCAATAACAGAGGCATGTAAAAGAGAAAATGAGTGTTCAATGCGAGGGTGATCGAATGCTCCGTATGACCAATATTATTAACTTATCTTATGAGAATTAAAATGACAATACGCATTCTAATGAAGATGAATACTCCCTCCGTTTCTAAAAAAGTGATTTTTTACATTTTTGTTTTGTTTTAGAAAGATAGATTTTTTTTACTTTTTCTATGCAATTTTTAATAAATAATGATGATTTGTAAATTTTAAAAAATATTAATTGAAAATAATTAATTTTATTGAATTATTATTGGTTTAGAGTTAGAAAATTGTTTAGTACAAAAATGATGCATTTATAATCAAACATTAATTTTTCCTTAATGTATGAAAACTCCAAAATATATAACAATTAAAAATGGAGGGAATAACAAACTGCGATAAATAAAGTACTTAGATTTATATTTCCTGAGTCATTTTTTCAATGCTTCCTACTCAAAGATATTCAAACGCAGATGTTCATTAACCTTCTCCAGCTCTCTATTTATAGCATATCACCTAAAGCTCGGAAAATAAAAAGAAAACGAACGGAAAATTTCTAAGGTGCTCGGATCTAAAACCCATTACCCTCCGGAGTCCAGTGCGAAAGAATGGAAGGAGATCCTTCATAACGAAGGATAGGAACCTTTTCCCTGTTTGGAGGGGGAACCAACACCGAGGGCAAGGAGACATGAGTAGGATGACCTCGTCCCCTATGGCGAATTAGGGTGAATCGGCGGTAGGAACTGGGCAAGAGCTCTGTACGGAAAGCACCGACAACATCTCGGCGGATATGTCAACACCAGATAGGTCAAAAAGAACCTGAAGGGCGTCCATCAGACCCCACGCGATAAGGTCTAGTTGAGTAGGGGCCAACTGAATCATGTCGGAGTTATCAATTGCGCAATGTGGCCCCTAAAGCCTGCCATGAAGTAGGATAAATATATGGTCGTAAAACCTTTCAGAGGCAAAGCAGGATCAATCCACTTCTTTGGAAGATAGAGACGAGGCCGGGCCAGAGAAGATGCCCTATCCTCGGAAAATTCAGGCGGATGTCCCTTTAAAGCCAAAAAGACATGGTTATAGAAAGGACAAGAAAATGAGAGAGAGATAGAAGTCAGATAAGAAGAAAAGTTACGTTAAATGAACACGCAGGATAAATTCTTCTGATTCTTTTAAAGCAAAAAAAAAAAAACGGAAGAAGATGGTTCAGAACTGTTGAGCGAGACGTGTGAAAGAGAAGAAGGACGTGCCTTTTGTCCACGTGTCAACCATCTAGTGGGAGCATGAGAAACCAGGAAGAGACAATAATGAAATGATTCTGACACGAGAACAACAAGTGAAGAGGTTCGTATCTTTGCCTCCCACGCGTTTGAAGATAACAGAAAGCCCCGTCGATTCGCTATTCCCACATTTAATGAAGAAAAAACGCCAACTCAAACTCGGGAAGTCCGATAATCAAAACAACATAATCACCACTTCGCGTCCGTGTAAGTGCAGAGTATATATATAATAAAAATAATACGAACGATATATACGTTCTATTATTCCCCTTCTATCATCATACATATATCTGTTAAAGGAAAGAGGCCTAAGAGCTCAGTAAAGCAAAAGAGGCCTAAAGGCCCAAAATTAGAGAATTACAATTGTCGGAAATGTAGCCTAGACTCCCAAAAATACCGGGGTAACGCCCCGACGCGATTCGTCTTTAAAGAGCAGGATTGGTCCCTCGGTTTCTACCCTCCGGAATGCTGGATCCATCTAGTAGTCTCCGAAGAGGCATGTCGCTTGATTCAGGGCCTTGGCCTCCATGAAAGTTCTCATACTCTCCATCAGGTCTCCGGAGTCAGGTTATCGCAACCTTCGCGGGAGTTCTCATGCTTTCCGCCAGGTCTCCGGACTCAGGTTATCGCAACCTCCGAGGGGGATCTCGAGCCCACCCAGGTCTCCGAACTCAGGTAAAGGTCTTTAAGAATCTTGTGCCCACATGTCTCCGTACTCAGGCTCAGGCCTTCATGGATCTCGTTCCCTCAGGTTTTCGGACTCGGGTTCCGGCCCATGAGGTCATGAGCGCATGATCGTACGACTGCGTTCATGACTCGACAACGGGAGGAAAAACTTAAGCGCATGATCATACGACTGCCTTTAAGGTTGGAATCTCGGAGAAACACTGTTACTTATAAGAAAGATATTCCATCTATCTCCTGAGCCCTCGACTCGGGCTCGAACAACGGAGGGTACAATTGTTGGGAATAAAATAATTCCCTTTGGGTTAAACGAATCGCCTGAAGCCACGTATCCCACGTCATGGTGGAAACGTTTAACTTCTTTGGTGGAGCTTATCTCCTTACAAGAGCCCTCAGAGGAGTTTGGGCCTGAATCTACAATGGCCAAACATTACAGGTGAGGTCACTTGGGACTGGCCCCATCCCGGGAAGCGTACCCCGCTATTCGGGGTGATCCGGAACCAGGTCATCAGGTGTACATGTATCTCTCTTCCCGACGCCCGGAGATGGAGCACGACGCCCGAGTTCCCGTATCAGGAACTCGGACTAGGTATGAAATATCTTCTTTAGACGCTAAGTTCAAATTCTTATGGTTTTTCATATTTTATTTCTTGGCCAAAGGGTAAAAGACATTGACTTTATGTGTGCAAGGGTAAACACAGGTGGTCCACACTCGGGGAACGATTAAAGTATAAAAGAAACTGATTCCGAGGGAGCACCCCGACATGTGACCCGCCGTGTCAGATGCTGCCACCAGTGCAGAAGGTCAGGTGCAGCGTAACATAGCCATATGGTCGGCCAAGTGGTGCAAGAAGACAAGGAAAGTAGGTAAAAAGCACTCGAGCACACCGTACCGGATCAAACCCGAAATTTTAAACCCGACTCGGCCAAGGACGCAGAACCCGGTATCCAAGTCCGGGCAGGTAAAAGTCTAGAAATACTACTATATCACCTTCATAAAAGAGGACCGAATTTCTGAGCTAAAAACTACTTACACTCAGCCTATCTTTTTTCGAGACTAAGGCCCATTCCCTTGAGCTTCAGTCTCTTTTCCGGTTGTTTAGGACCATTCCTTCCGATATCATATCGGATTTCTCTTCTTCTCTGGCCGTTCCTTGACCGGAATACTACTCAAAGCTCTCTCTCTCTCTCTCTCTCTCTCTCTCTCTCTCTCTAGCCTTACCACCAAATTTCTTCCACCAAACTCTTGGAGATACTCCGCGGACAACCCCTTTCGGCCCGGAGTCATCCATTCTCTCTTTTTATTTTCCGACTTCCTTTCTTTTGCTCTCCACGTCTCCTCGTGGTCTTTTCTCTTTTTTCTTTATTTGCTATTTTCTTACTTGAACGTCGGAGAGCCGTCGAAAAACACCCCCATCGTGTTTTCCGAAGCTTTCACGTGTTTATTGATTGCGCATGAGCGGATCCCCAAGTGATTGTTTAAGAGGACAAAAATTCTCCGAAACAATCATCCTCCACTATATCAACATTCAGAAGCCTACGAAATTATTAAATCATTAGTATTTGTTATTTAAAAATTTATTTTTGTTGATGTTGATTTTCAATAACTTATTATGATATTTTCTTTCAATTTTATCATTAATTATGTCATTGTATTTTATATTTAATATATATGTTATTGTTCCATTTAAAATTGGTAAATTAGTAGATAGCTAGTTTTTCCTTTTATCTTTAGTTATGAAAAAATTAGTTTATAATTTGTTGTTTAAATAATATAAACAAAATACACAAATTTGAGGGATGATTATGTAAGTGAACTTTTTTTTACCCCATTTTGGATAAACGGTGTGAGTCCATATTGTTTGTAACTCTATTTTTGGAGTAAGAAATGGAAATTAGTTGAAAAATAACGTTTGCCATGCAACTCAAAGTCTAAATGATAATGGTTGAATATGGCTGAATTACAAAATCTGGCTGAATTTTTGATGATTTTTTTGCAAAATCTAGTGGAATAACTTAGAATTTAAATGGTAACAGTTGAATTTGGTGGAATCTGGCTGGTTTTTTTTAAAAATAAATAAATTAATTAAACTTATGAAAATATTAATTAGAAAATGTTGTTTGTCAACAAAATTAGTTATATAAATTAATAAAATATTAAAATTAAAATTGATATATTTAATAATTTTATCAGCATAAGATAACAACACAATTTGGTAAAAATGTTGCAACTCGTAAAAAAATAAAGGTGAACTTAAGTCCTCGTGAGATTTTGGAGTGGTCACCCCATTTTGTATATTTGAATTATCTATAGTTTATCCGTTTCCCGCATTACCGATCATATTTTTAAAAATACATTTTGGATATAATTTTCGATCTCCTAAATATTCTTATCCGATCGATACTTGCTATTATTTGACAATTTTTCCGAAATTAAACATGTCGTGTTACGATATGTTGAATATCTAACAATTGAAAATTATCTCCAACATAAATAATAACAGGTAAATAATTGTAAAATATTTTAACATAATATTTGAGAATTATCTCACTAATATAATTTACAATCAATAATCTCATATTTTATTTTTCAAAAATATTTGCTTAAATCTTTTTTCTATCATACAAATTTTAAAAATATGAAAGTGAATAAGTAAAATTTATAAATAACAAAAACTATAAACATTTAAGTCATTTGATTTAATATACAGTGTATTGTGGAATTCCACATATTCCTCCAAATTCTTCCCATTTTCAACTGGTGCATCATAAAACAAAATCTTCCCAATTCAGCTGAAAGCAAGTTATCAATTAGGACCTAAAACTCTAATAATCGATCAATTTCAAGACATATTTAGAGGAACCCATGAGTTGGATGTCGTATTTAATTGGTAGGGTTATGAGTTTTAGAGCAAGGAAAATATTCAAAATATGGCTCTGTCAAGGGAACACACCTAACAGAATCTCATGGATTAGCCTTTGTCTTCTCCTGCTCCCTTACGCCCCACTACTTGTCACATTCCTTCGTTTTTATTCTGTAATATTATACATAGTTATTATTATTATTTTTTTTACTTCTTTCTTCATTATTGTCCTTCCATGTAATTTTATATATATACACAGAGAAATTTTTCGTACCAAGTTCAACAGGGGATTATTGTATAGGCATGATCTCAGGTCGGGTCGTACCCCACCTTCATATAAAATTGTTTAAAACCGATTGTTGACCAAAGTATTAAATATTATTCACTGTTATGTTTGGTGAATTATTATAAGAAGTTTAACGTTACTCACGCGAAAATTTAAATATGTTTTTTATAATATATTAACCAAATATTTGGTTCGGGCAAATCATATATACATAAAAACCCTAATTAGTTGAAGGGACCGGTTAAATTGAGATTTTTGGATAACTAAGTCCGGTTATAGAAACAAAGAAGTAGTGTGATTGTAACCAAAAATACCAATGAGGTTAAGAAAGAAGGTAGAATTTAAGACAAACTTTATTGGTGGATGTGAAAAATAGAGAGATCATAGGGGCAAAGGGGGCTATGAGATTAGATGGGTCATTGATTCATTCATCTTTGAAAATTGAGAGAGATAGACTTTACTGTTTGGTTACCTTTCACGTCATCTCTTTTTGGAAACTCCAAAAACAGTATGAGTTTGTGTGTGTCTTCGTGATCTGTTCCCACCATTTATCCTCTCTGTCTCTCCACTTCCTTTCTTTACTCTCACTTTCTTCCACTTTCTTGTTCATTTCTGTTTCCTCACTTGTTTCTTCTCTTTTAATCACCAAATCCACACCATCTTGCATTAATTACTACCAAAATCCCTCTACACCCACACCAAAACGGACCTAATTAAACCGAATTTATGAAATTTATTATATACTAGGATATGAATATCCGCTAAGTCGTTTTAAGAAAGTAATTTTTAATTTCAGCTAATATGTTATAAGTTTAGTTATGTCATATGATAAGAAATAATTTAAAATTTTAAAGTAGTTAAAGCGTCTGCATTTTCAAAATAATAATTTAAAAAAAAATGTTTAGTTATCTTAAGAACATTATAATTTTCTTTGATTTTAGAAAGTAGATGTTAAAAATTAATTTTGATATAATTGAATAACGTAGTTACTTAACATTTGGATTATTTGAATAAACTGACAAGTGAAAATCTATTGACCAAGATATATATTAGTGTTGTTACCATGTCACAATCCAATTTCAAACCAGCATCATGTTGTTGAAAAAAATACAAGTGAAAATTCATTACTAAATCCTTGCTTGAAATGAAAAGCTTTGATAGTCCATGTCCAAAGGACTCATATATATATAGTCTACAAAACCCATTTAATAACATAAGTATTTATTATGGTGATAGAAGTAATCAAAGTATTTTCTAAAATTCCACACTTAACCTTATATATATCTTAGACTCCGAGCGTTGTAGCCAGAACCCACACTAAATACTTATCGAACTTAATATAGACAAAACCCAAATTAGTTCAATTTGTAAGTCTTCTCTTTTCTCCTTTTGCTCTAAACCGAAACCAAAGAGCAAGCATATTCCCAAATTGTTTGGGATCGTTGGATAGAAAAATATCGTGATCGTGCGTGTGCATAGTACGATAAGGAGAATGCACGTGATGTTTGTGCGACATCACACGCCAAAATCGGGCCATGGGGACGCATCACAGTTGAAGAGAAAAGACTTCTCCTTTGAATTGAAATGGATCCTATGTTGTTAGTATGTTACTCTTATTGTGAACGTGTTCATCATCTCCACCATCCATTCTTTGAATGAAACCGGATTTCAATTTTCTAAGAACTTGCAATTAATCTGCTGTTTTAATTGCATTGACTACTATTATTCGAATTCAGAGGTGTATATTTATACTAGATAACAATATAAATTATGGTGTTATCTCGTAAATTTATTGTGTTATCTCATAGACTATGATTAATACATAATCTCTTTGTATTTCACTTGTTTTTAGAGTATTCTATGTATTTTATCGCTATTATTAGGTGTATTTTTTCTGGGTAAAAAAAAAACACAAAAATAAGGGAAATTACCATAAAAAACCTTCAACTTTTTTATATTTTTCCAACTAAAATCTTTAACTATAGAACCTCTATAAATTAATAATCACTATAAATTAATAAAATTTCTCAGTCCCGAGTTAGAGCAATGTAAAAAATAGCAAAATTCGATAAAATAATAAGATAATCATTTTTTTAAACTCCAATATAAAAGATGGTCCCAATAATATCTTCAATTAATAATTATAAATTTTATGCATATATATATCTTAGAAAATTTAGTAAAATATGATTATAGTGTTGTATGTTTATATTTAAAGTTGAAATTTTGTTGGAACTAATCTCTAATTTTTTTTATAGCACCAAAAACTTTTGGTGTTGTCATCTAGATCTCCTACTAAAAATTGTGAAGAGTTCTAGACGTGATAATTGTTTTATTACGCGTAAATATTTTGGATAGTGTTATCTCATCTTCAACATCGTCAACGTAATTTTTCTAAACTCTGAATTTTTAGTATGTATCATTTTTACCCGGATGGTCTAGTGGACTATTAACGTCCATTCTATTACGATAACCAAGATTATTAACATAATGTAGAATAAGATGAATATGTAAACAATAAACTATAAAAAAAATTTAAATAAATAAATGTTTAGAAGAATTTGTACGAATTTTAAAGTAAACTACTTATTTTATATAAAAAATATTTTACAAAAATCATGAACTAGAAAAATTTCTCTATAACTTAATAAATATTAATTTATCGATTAATTAATAACTCCATAAATTAATAAATTTTCAAAGTCCTAACATTATTAATTTATAGAGGTTTTACTTTGGGTTTCCAGTTTAAACCTTGAAATTATTTATTTTTCTAAAACAAACTTTCAAATAAGTTTAAATGTGCGCGTCTTAAAGTTAACTAATGGTCAACATTGAATCCGTCTACGCATTGACATCCACGGCTACGCATATTGGTTAACCACCACCACCGCGACGGCGGCGACTGAGTCAATTCGCAAAAAGCCAAGAACGATGTTTGTTTATGGCATGTGGATATATTTTTTTAAAAATTTATTGTTTTTATTGGTTTTTTGGAATTATTTATCAATAATAAATAAATAAATTGAAAAAAATATATTATCGTAAACTGTTTTAGATGGAATCGGAAATGACCGTTAGTCAATCTTAAGTAACACACAATTAAACTTATTTTGAGGTTTTTTTGAAAAAATAAATAATTTTAAAGTTTAACTTGGAAACCCAAATAGTTAAAAAATTTAGTTGGAAAAATATAACAAGTTAGAGGTTTTTATGATAATTTTTTCAAAAATAATGAGTTATTTAGGTAGGTAATTTTATTATGGATAATATTTGCATAAAGAACGAGTGACAAAACCTTAATAAAAAGATGATCTTTTTCATGGGTGTATGTCACATTTTTAAAAAGTGTATTAAGAAAATAAATATTATTTCATCCGTTTCAAAATATAGGATGTTTTAGAGATTTTGATTTGTTTTAAAATATAAGATATTTTCATATTTATATGTAAAATTTAAATATATTTGATGTTTTATGACCGTTTGTATTTTGTAGTTTATTTTATAATTTGTTGAAGTATTTTAAAACTTTTTCACAATTTTATCCAAAACATCATATATTTTAGGGAGGTTTACTCAAATAACATTGAAAAGTTTGATTTGGACAAAAGAGATGCTTATCTTTGAATATTACTTAAACAACTTCCTCTACCCATTTTACCCTTATTTGCTTTGAACACAAAAAACGTATGTACGAAACTGCCATTAATGAGGCATGACACGTAGGCATTTTTTGGGGGGAAAAGTTCCTGCCAAACACGATAAGTCTACCGTCCTTGTGATGATAGATTTATTTGATGGTCAGTAGATTTATAAAGGATTTGGTAGACTTAATTCAAGTCCGTAGACTTAGTCCATGAACGGTAGACTTAATAATCAAATGGTAGACTTATTCTATAGACTTATTTTTATTTTGTGGTAGAGATGTTCGTGAGTGGTAGACTTATATTGTGAGTGGTAGAGTTAACGTCAATGGTGGTAGATTTATTTTTGAGTGATAGAATTAGTAGTCGAATGGTAGATTTATCTCGTAGACTTATTATTGAGTGGTAGATTTATTTTGTTTGACAGTAGACTAAATATTCGTGGTAGACTTAAATTCATGAGAGGTAGATTTATACGTGTTTTGGATCGTAGACTTATTTATAGTGGTGGCAGATTTATAATATGTCGTAGACTTATTACTTCAGTCGGTAGAGTTATTCAATCTTTCCAGTTTACTAAAACAACCTTCAGTTGGTAGACTTATTAGTTACGATGGTCATAGGTCGACATTGGTAGACTTGTTTCGTTTTCGAAACGTATGGTAGATTTGTTTGGCTACATTGAATGATGGTAGACTTGTTCGTTGATAGAACTTTGAGATCTTTTTGCAAGAAACGTTATGGTAGATTTGTTGTGGTGGGCGAAATGTCATTTTTAACCTTAGAAGAAACAAACATTTGCAGAAAAAACCTGCAACCATGGTGAAGAACTAGGGTTGCCGCCGACAACCTCCTCATTGTACTTGCAAAGTTTTATCTTAACCTTTATTTCTCAAGATTAATATCTACTAAATGATTGCATGATATATACTTTGTGTTTCTTGCGAATCTATGGCTTCACCGACGGTTTCAGAATAAAAGGAGATTGATTTGCAATGAAAAAAATAATTCTGGTATGTGGGAGATGGAGTTTTGAAAAAAATCGATGGGTCTTTTTGGTTGACAAGTCAAAAGGATGTAGAGTTCTAGGGGCATATCATGCAACATCCTACGGCGGTTTCCTTGGAATGGTGTATGAGGATTTCGGGATGGATGAACGGTTTTTCGAGGTAAAGTTGAGCTACATGTTGTCAAAGAAGTATTTGTCAAATTTACCTCTAGATACACCACCGGTTTTTGTTAAGAATTCAAGACAACTGAGTGGTTTTTTGCAACAATTTAAGAACCAGACGATTCGTTTATGCGTCGAGATTAGAGAGAGAGTCAACAGAAAAATCGTTGATCAAGATGGAAATATTCTAGACGAGAAAGACTCAACAGAAAAATGTGATCATGGGGTTGGGATAAGAGAGAGAAGTTCATGCAACCACGGAGAAAAATTAGATGAACATGTTAAAGAAGATGAAGATGAAGATGATGATTATAGATTTGACTACTGCGATGGTTCGGATGGTGCAAGCTCGGGCGATGAATATTACGGTACGGGTGGTAGACTTTCAGATGATGACGAACCTATGGAAAATCTACCACTTAAGAAAAGGGGTGTATCATCGATTCCAGAATTTTTGAAGTTAGAAATGCAGTCGGTAGACTTAGCTGTTGGCCAACGTTATGCCACAAAAGAGAGCTTGGAGACGAGATTGCAGATTCTTTTGATTGCACATAAGTTTGACTATAACGTGGGCCACACAACCCCAACGTTGTTGACGGTTAGGTGTTGGGTCGAAGGATGTACATGGAGGGTTCGTGCCTCAACAATCGAAGATAGTCCCAATTTCCATATCAAGACTTACATTGGAAAATACTCGTGTTCTATTACAGAGAGTTCAACCTGTGCTCGTAAAGCAACGCATTAGTTTCTAGGGCATCTCTACAAAGATTTCATTGGTGGTGTTGGACCAACAGTGTTGCCCAATCATGTAGCCGAGGCTCTAACAAAACGATACAGAATTAAGGTATTTCAGAGTTTAGTGTAATGTTCCAGAAACTAATGATGGTAGATTTATTGTTTAGAATAAATCTGTCCGTAGAGTTAATTTGTGGCATAACAGTAGACTTATTTGTTGTATTTTGTCTTTTACTTGTTTCAGGTTGAGTATTGGAAAGCCCATCGGGCATTAAAGTATGCACGAGAATTAGTTGGGGGAAGCTCAGAGAATAGCTACGAAGAACTTCCGACGTACTTATAAATGTTTAGGCGAGCTAATCCAGGGACACTTATAAAGCTTGAAGTCGGCGGGGAAGATAGGTTCAAGTTTCTTTTCATTGCATTTGGCGCAAGCATACATGGTTTCCAGTTGATGAGGAAAGTTGTTGTCATCGATGGGACATTTTTGAAAGAAAAATATAAAGGTACATTACTAATCGCAACGATGCAAGATGAAAATTTTAACATATTTCCAATAGCTTTCGCTGTAGTTGATACGGAGAATGATGAGTCTTGGGGATGGTTCTCTAGACAACTACACCGAGTTATCCCAGACGATGAAGGACTTGCCATTGTCTCGGATAGGCATAGATCAATAGCAAATGCGATAGCGAGGGTATACCCGCTTGCTTCTCGTGGTATTTGCACATATCATTTGCATAAGAACATTTTGTTGAAATTCAAAGGTGGAGAATCTTTTGGACTAGTGAAGAAGGCAGTGACCGCATATAGGCTTCTAGAGTTTAATCAGTTATTTGGGCAGATTGAGGCTTTGTATCATGCTCTTCATAGGTATTTACAAAAAGCCGACGTGCGTTTGTGGACTCGTGTTCATTTCCCGGGGCATAGATACAATTTCAAAACGAGCAACATAGCGGAATCGATAAATAAGGTCCTCTCCCCTGCCCGAGGTTATCCAATAGTGCAACTTTTGGATACAAACATGTCGATGTTAACAAGATGGTTCGCTACTAGGAGGAAAAAAGCAAGTCTAATGACCACAACCCTTACTAGTGGGGTGGAGAAGCTGCTCGAGGTAACTGTTTATTTGGTAGATTTATTAAACTTGTGGTAGATTTTTTATGGGCGGAAGTAGATTTGTTATGGTAGATTAGTTATGTAGAGTGGAAGATTTGTTATAGGCAGTGGTAGATTTGTTATGGTCGATATGTTATGGTATATTAGTTATGTGGAGTGGTAGATTTGTTATGGTGATATGTTATGGTAAATTAGTTATGTGGAGTGGTAGATTTGTTATGGACAGTGGTAGATTTATTATGGTAGACTTGTTTTTGTAATGGTAGACTTGTTTCTGTTAATTAACTTACGGTCTTTTTCATCTTCTGTATATTGTAAACAGGATAGGGTGGAAAATGCTAAGCTATGGACTGTCCAAGAGATAGATGACCATCACATAAAAGTCACATGCGGGTCATCATTGCATGTCGTGAATTTGACAGCGAGAATTCGTACTTGTCGAAGGTTTGACTTGGATAAAATTCCTTTTGTTCATGCCATTGCAGCAGCAGAAACAGGGAAGAAGTCACGGATCTCCCTTGTCCATCCGTATTTTTTATAAGAACTACTTGTACAATGGTTACTCCCAAAGTGTTATGCCAAGAGATGTTGCACTTCCCATGCCGGAAGATGTGGCGTCGAAAGTTTGTAAGTCTCCTGTGGTTCGTGAACCACCAGGTAGGCCAAAACGCTCACGCATAAAAGGTGCATTGGAGACTGCCATGGAGCGGAAGCGGCCTAGGAAAGAACACAAGTGTTCTAAATGTCTTCAACATGGTCATAATCGTACGACTTTCGAAGCTTAAAAATATGTATATACTATGTGTATCTTTCCATACGAACTCGTTTTCATGTTTTAAGATTATTGTAATGGTTATCAAGACATTGCAAAGCATACAATAGTGGGGACCATGTTTTTAGAGTACCAAAAAGTTTGTCAATTCATTACACATTTCAAAAAGTCGTCGTACAAGTCTATCATACTTTCAAAGGACCACCGTCATGGTAACAACATGGTCCTTTGAAAGTATACACCAAGTTAAATAAAACGGTCGCGCACTTAGTCAATATGTCTGCGACTACAAAATATACAAGCCTACCGCAATGTTTAAGAACTGTATGATAACAAAAGAATGAAATCAGCGGTCACAAAAGGACTTGTCACAATATATCTACCGTAGCGTTGCATCTCACTTTACAGAATCTGTCTGTAAAGGAATCTTGTCATCTGATCCATCACGCGGGTTTGGATCTGATAATTGAACCATATCTTCCTCTGGTAACTCATCCATCATCTCAGCTGAAAGTTTGAGACGAATAGCAGGCATATTGGAATCACACAATCCTTCCATAGAATGCCCAAGAGCTAAACACTCGATATACTTGAGCGTATACACACCACAATCGCCCTGCTAGTAGTTCTGTGGAATTGTTTTCACCCTGTATATATGGAAGGCAGCCTCACTCATCTTCTTCCTTTTCGTTGGTACTGCAACCTGCTTGATCAACATCGGAATCATCTTCGCGTATGGCCGGCATATTTCGTAGACGTAGCTGTCATCGTACAGACTATAGATGCTATCATAAACTTTGACCTTCTTTTTGACTAAGTCTACCACAACAGCCACCCAATGCTCATTTTTGATATTATGAGCAATGTACAACGTATCAACATCTTCAACCCATTTCTTGTTTGTGGCAGCAAACTCTGGAGCTGTACCATTGTACATATTGAAATATCATGCTGGAAAAATCCACTTCTTCTCCGTCCTGAGGAAGTCCCTTGCGTATTCTCGACACCAAAGGCCCGTAAACAACGGATCAACAAAAGCAATCCTTTCACTTTTAAAAGGACTTAGATTTCTCAAAGACCTTTGTCGTAACATATTAAAGTCGGCCACCATATGCTGCAGAAAAACAAAAATGTTTTACACATTTTACAACAAATAAATCTGTCACAAAATCAAATAAATCTGCCACATTTAACATTAATATAATATACCATATTATTTAACCACCCATAGTTGGGATTATCTTTTGGCCAATATTCTTTAGGTGTCATTAGTACCAAGTAGAATTCTACTCCTGCAAGGCTATTATCGAATGGGTTGTCCCTAAATTTTAAAAATGGCAAAACAATGAGAAGGTGGAAAGTTCTTGTACCTTGTATAAGACTTCACAATAACAAGGGCAAATGACTTACAGGTCTGTCTTCACGTAATCTACCAACCGATCTGCTTTACGGTCATCCAACTTTGCAAAAGGATCGTAGATAGCAGGAGAAAGGGTTACACCATACATGATCCGTATAACTCCTGAGCTACCTATGAATGGGTCAATTTGGGTGGCAGCAAGAGTTATAATGCGACCTTGTCGGCCTTCACAATCATCCCGAGTTGCTAAATTCGTAAGCTTATCAAATACACCGTCCAATGCTTTCATCGTTGCATCTTCCTCGGAGTTAGAAAATGCTGGGAGTGGGGAGAAACGGTTACCTCCTTGAGGAGGTGTCACTTCTTCAGTCATAGCGACATCCTCAATAATAGCCTTTCTCTTTCCAACAGCAGATTTCGGCTGCTTTTGTGCTTCCGTCTTCTCTTTTGATGGGGACTGTTCAATTTTCACTTTCCGAACAATCTTTGCCGGAACTTTTGGATTTCTAACAACACGGTTAATTGGAAACTCAGCCTGGGATGTTGCTTGTTGGTCTACGATCCATGACTGTCATAATAACAAGGTTAATTACTATCCATGTGGTTTTAATAAATCTTAGAAACATTGTTAAATAAATCTACCATAACGTAACAATAAATCTACCATAACTCCAAATATAAGTCTACCACAACGTAATAATAAATCTACCAGAACTCCAAATATAAGTCTACCATAATGTAACAATATATCTACCATAATTCCAAATATAAGTCTACCATATCGTAACAATAAATCTACCAGAACTCCAACTATAAGTCTATCATAACTTTCCAATAAATCTGCCAGAATTCCATTCCAAATATAGGTCTACCATGACTTTCTAATAAATCTATGTAATTGTTCCAATAAATCTACCATAACGTTGGAATACATCTGCCAAGATAAGTCTTCAAATGCTACAATATAAGTCTACCAGAACGTAAAACAAATTGTCCAACTATTGACAGAAAAGTTTAGTAAGTCTCTAGTAACTTTGACAAGTTACTTTCATTAAAATAGAGACCTACGTACCAGATCTTTGTTCCCAGAAGCATCCCCTTCACTGCACACCTTCGACTGTGCATCTACCACCGGGTCAATCGGAACTTCATTCGCCTTGCCTTTTTTCTCCTCTAGTGATGCAATCCTACTGTCGATACCTTTGTACTTCTTGCCCAAAGAATCCACTTTACTCACCAATGTCTTAAGGACTGTAAGCACTGCAGTACTCTCTTCCATTTTCTTCTTCTCAACCCTTCCTTCACCACTACGACTCTCTTTATGCTGGCTTCTCTTTGTCTTTTTTATGTCTTTTAATGGGATACTCATGTCAACGTCCTCGCTTTCCTTCTCACTTTCCTCCTCAATTGACGTCTCACTATTTTTTGGCCTCTTCTTTTGCTTCTTTACCTTCTTCTTTTGCTTCTTTTCCTCCTCATATGCTTTGTCGGAGTTCTTCCCCTTCTTATTCTTCAATGTCTTTTGCACATGCTTTTCAACAAAATCATCTTCACTTTCCTCAACAACCTTCGCCTTCCTCTTTTTATCCTTAACAACCGGATTTTTCATATCCCAAACTGTTTCATCCAAGCATCCACCAAGAATATCACGTATCATGTTATCAAGCTTCGGATCCTCTTCGTCCTTCCATGGAGGATATATCTTTTCCAAATACTTCACCAATAGGTGTCTAACACGAACCTACAAACACCAATATTATTCTTAAACATGTCAAAGAGTTTATATTTGAAAAGTTAATTATTAACAAGTCTACCATAACCCTGTTATTAGTAATACTTAAAAACAAGTCTACCATAACAACTGTTTCTCTTTTAAACAAGTCTATCATAACAATTATTTCTCTTTCAAACAAGTCTACCATAACAAATATTTCTCTTTCAAACAAGTCTACCATAACAACTGTTTCTCTTTCAAACAAGTCTACCATAACAACTATTTCTCTTTCAAACAAGTCTACCATAACAACTATTTATCTTTCAAACAAGTCTACCATAACAACTGTTTCTCTTTAAAATAAGTCTACCATAACGCATGTTTTGCATTCAAAACAAGTGTACCAGAACGTATGTTCATCATTTTAACATTGACACAAGTCTTTTCTGTTAAATTCAAACAATTATACTACATAAGTATACCAAACTACCAGACATTTTGTTCATTATCTACAAGTTGAAATAGACATACCTTCCCGTCACTGCTTGTTTTCTTATCCTCCTCCAAAACATCGTCAAGTTTGTATCTCGTCCTGCTTGAAGCCCAACGTAGCAGATGAACTCCTGCTTCTTCTCTTCTATTCTCATATTTGTCTCCTAGGATCGGAACTGATTCATATGCCCATACAAGCAGTGTATGCACACACCCATGAACTGCGTACTAGTGTCCATCAAAAGATGCAACTTGTATGGACTTCACTAGCTCTTTAAAGGACACACGGCCCCATGGATACCTCTCAAACGCCTCAGGATCCATCACTCTTTTCGCAGCCATCAAAGGGATTCTACTAGTACGAGCAATACCATATATTCCAACGTGCAAGACAAACAACAATGCTACCATTTTCCTCTTCTCAAAACTCCATGTCCTGCAAATTCCAAATACTTCAACCAACTCATTCCAAGTAGGTCCTTCCCCTGATTTGACACTCATTTCTTCCCAGAATTTACTGTGGTCAATGTCCCATTCTTCTTTATCATCAATCGTGTCACAATTCAGCTGTGTAATCTCCACAAACTCATGCAACGAAAACTTCATCGGACGACCACCAATCAAGGACCAAATCTCATAGAACCTATCAATGTCCCATTGATTGGTTAGGAAATTACGAACCGTCTTCGCAGACCAGATGTATCACAGTGAAGCAAGCTTCAGAATGACTCCAACTCCAGAATTATTCATCACATCATTGTAAACCTCTTCACCAATGGCATCCATCATTTCTCCAAAGTCATCTAACTTGCAATTGTGATGCAAACTTTACTTCTGCAATGATGATTTTTCTGGCGGAAACATTCTCCCACGATATGCCTTTAGCACAATCGTAGAACCCATACCTGAACAAACGCCAAGAGATGTAAACAGTCAAAATAAATCTACCATCAACCACAAAAAATCTACCATCAAACAAAAATAAATCTACCATCATACAATAATATATCTACCAATAATAAATCTACCATTAGACATTTATTACTCTACCTTCAGTTATATAATTAAATCTACCATCAAAACACTTACTGAAACTTCATTTGCATAATAATATATCTACCACCACTTTAAAATATACAACCAATCATTCTGAACTCCGTAAATCTACCATCAAACAAAAATAAATCTACAAACACACAATAATATATCTACCAATAATAAATCTACTATTAGACATTTATTACTCTACCATTAGACATATATTAATCTACCATCAATTCATGAATAAATCTACCGTACAACAAGAATACCTTCACTTTACATACTTTCAGTTATATAATAAATCTACCATTACTCATATATTAATCTACCATCAATACATGTATAAATCTACCATCGAACAAGAATACCTTCACTTTACATACCTTCAGTTATATAATTAAATCTACCATCAAAACACTTACTGAAACTTCATTTGCATAATAATATATCTACCACCACTTTAAAATATACAACCAATCATTCTGAACTCCGTAAATCTGTCAATCATACTTTATCAAATTTACTACCAAATCGATTAACAAATCTACCACACCTTTTATAAAACCCCCCAAAAAAATTTCAATTTTTTTCACCACAACTGTGAATATTGTCTCCGAAATATGGACCAAAACACATATTTTGAATAAAAATCTGCAAAATAAATTGGGTATTAGGGTTTTGAGATTTTCACAACACTTCAACACACCGAAACTTACCTGTTGTAGAACGCACCAACACAAAACCCTAACACTCGCCGGAACTTTCATTCGCCGTTCACTTCTACAAAATCTGTAGAAAAAACTCAACCGTCTATATCCAAAATATCCCCAAATCGATGAAACTGAGTAGTTATATGAAAGGAAGAAGAGTCGCCGCCGTTACAAATCTTACCGTTTCACCCCGAAATCGTTAGAATCGCCCCTCTCGCCGCCAACAACCAAACCGGAGAAGACGATTTTTTTGGTAAAAAGTGAAAAGGAAAACCCGTAAATCTTAATCTATTTACCCTATCGTAAACCTAAACCATTTTTTCTCCTTTTTTTAAATTCAAAATGGCATTTTAGTTATTAAAGTTTTTTATCAAAATTCAAAGGTCTTTTGCAAACTTTCCAAAATTGTTTTAGTAAACTCATTTTTTCCAAAATTATTTGAGTAATTTTTTAACTTTCTAAAGTTGTTTTAGTAATTAATCCTATATTTTAAGATACATCTTATCGGAAAATATCATGAAATTTAAAAACAAACGCACAACTTTACACGCCCACTTGATGATATTTTGCAAATAAAGATGAAGTAAAAAAAGTCATTTCGCAAAATTTTGAAAATAGTAAAGTCATTTAATGATATTACAAAATGTAATGGTAGTCTTCTTTATTTATATATTTATTTTTAGATTATCAGTAATTTCTGTTTGAAACCCCTCTATATATGATATTAATTGTATCGTATGGCCAGTTTAAAAAAAAAGTTTTTTAATAATAAAAGTCAATTTTTTTGTTTTGGTATACCATGTAATTGAGAATTATAGTTTCTACAAAATAATGTACGAAAATTACAGAGAACGATATAATGGATATTGCTTTAGTATTTTCTATTTATAATTTCTAAGTGATGTCTTTGTTTTTAGCTTATTTTAAGAAAAAAATGTTTCATATTCGGAAGGATTGTTTACATGTCATATACTCCATTCATTTCTAATTGTTTGATGTTTTAAAATTTTTACATATATTAAAAAAAAAAATTTAATGCTTAATTATAAATATATTATTTGTTGTACTAAATAATTTTTCATAACTCTAAGCCAATAATAATTTAATAAAATCAATTATTTTCAATTAATATGTCTTGAAATTTATAATTCATCATCATTACTTCATAAAAATTACATAGAAAATATAAAAAATTTTATCTTTATGAAACAAAAAAAAATATAAAAAATATTTCTTTTAGAAACGGAGGGAGTATATGTTTATATTGAATTAATGATTTTAAAATGTTGTATCCCAAGTATTTTTGTAGCTCCAACCTTTGATCACTATTCATCCTTTTAGAAACAAATCAAAATAAAGGATTTCTTCATTAATCTTCAAATATACATGATGATGTGTTTATATACAAAATCAGATTATGAGATAACCATAAATAACCGGAACTTCTAATAATCGGTTTTAATCAAACCAAACACTAAACCAAATCTATATCTAAAACCCCTTTCAAGATGGAGCTTCATAGAGGTTAAGAAGACATATCTTGGAGATTAAAGCTTTGAATTGAGTTGGATATAGGAGTTTAGTGAAGGCATCAGCCAATTGATGTTGACTACGAACATGCAAAGTCTTGATGAAACCTGATGTGATGCACTCGTGAACCTTGTGACAATCCAAATCCAAGTATTTGGTCTTCTCATGAAAAATTGGATTCTTAGCAATGTGTAATGCTGTTGTACTATCACAATAGAGACCAACCGGAGTTGGATCAGGTAACATCAAATCCTTTATCACTTTAGCAATCCAAATAAGTTCCTTTGCACCATATGACACTGCTCTGTATTCTGCTTCAGCAGAACTACAAGAAACAGTAGGTTGTTTCTTGAATTTTCAGGATATCAGACTATCACCTATGAACATGCAATAGCCTGTAACAGAACGTCTTGTTTCTGGACATACAGCCCAATCTGCATCAGTAAAGCCAGTAAGAGTAAGATCCGGACCCGAGGAATAGAATAGACCTGTACCAATACTGCCTTTGAGATACTTAAGCACCTTGTGAGCAGCCTGAAGGTGAACTTCTCTAGGAGCTGCAGAAAAGTGACATAACTTTGTAATGGCAAAAGTAATGTCAGACCTTGTGCTGCATAAATAAAGAAGCTCGGCAATAAGACGTCTGTAAACCTTTGCATCAGGTAAAAAAGGTGTGTCATCCTTGTGTAGAGAATGATTTGGTTCCATAGGGATGGAAGATGGTTTGTTGCCAAGGAAACCTGTATCAGTCAATAATTCAAGAACATACTTTCTTTGGCAAATAGAAATGCCTTTAGAAGATTTGGCAATTTCTAGGCCAAGAAAGTATTGAAGAGGACCCAAGTTTCTGAGCTTTAAATGATTGTTGAGTTGACTGATAAGAGGAGGTACAATAGAATCATTGTTACTAGCAATGATAATATCATCTACATACAACAGAATTGCCACAAAAATCCCTTCAGTGAATCTGGTGAACAAAGTATGATCACCATTAGACTGTTGAAATCCCAATTCACACAGTGTAGTAGAGAACTTGATAACCACTGTTTTGAAGCTTGTTTTAAACCATAGATAGACTTCTGTAGTTTGCAAACCAGGGATCCAATAGTGGTAGAAACATCTGAAGGAATCTCATATCCTGGAGGCAATGTCATATAAATCTCTTCATCCAAATCTCCATTCAGAAAGACATTTGACACATCCAACTGATTCAAGCTCCAATTCAGTTTTGCTGCAATCCCCAAAAGAATTTTCACTGTAACCATATTTGCAACAGGGGAAAATGTGTCCACAAAATCCAGTCCTTCTTCCTTAGTATTTCCTTTAGCTACAAGTCTGACCTTGTATCTTTCAACACTACCATCTGAGTTATGTGTAACTTTGTAAACATACTTGCAGCCAATAGCCTTCTTACCAGGAGGTAAGGGACACACAATCCAAGTGGTAGTCCTTTCCATAGCCTTCAGTTCCTCACTCATAGCATCACACCACACTTTCAATTGCTTAGCCTCAGAATAGTTACGTGGTTCAAGAGTAAGAGTAATACTTTGAATAAAAAGCTTAAGGCAAGGACAATTTATGATAAGAAAGGAAGTTAGATATAGGATAAGGAGTAGAAAATGAAGTATTATATACATAGTAATCCTGCAAATGAGCTTGTAACTTGGTATGTCTGCGAGAATCTAGTGCTAAAGGCAATAGATCCTCAGAGGATGATATCTCATGATGAGGAGATTCATCAGAAGATGAATGTGCAGAAGGCAAAGATTCATCAGTGGAAGCAGGAGAAGGAAGATGAGGAAAGAAAGCCCGTTTATCCTCTGTCAGTGTAGAGGATAAAAATGGAAAAATATCTTCATGAAAAACATGCCTAGAGATGGAAATGATATTACTCTCCAAGTCTAAAAGCTTATAACCCTTGTAACCAGACAGATATCCAAGGAATACACATGCTTTATCCCTAGGTTCAAATTTGGTTCGATGTTGAGAGGATGTAGACACATAACACAGACAACCAAATGCCCTAAGCTGACTATAATCAAGTACTTATGTAGTTAAAAATTCTTAAGGTGTTTTATTCTCTAAAACATGGGTAGGCATTCTATTAATCAAAAACACAGCAATCATGACACAATCATCCCACTAATCTAGAGGAATATTAGACTAAAACATTAAAGATCTAGCAACATTAAGAATATGTTGATGTTTTCTTTCTACTACTGAATTTTGCTGAGGTGTTTCTGGACAAGAATAAAAAGAAACTATTCCCTTAGTTGCAAACAATTCAGTGAATTTTAATTCTGGAGCATTATCATATCTAACTGCTTTAACATGTGAATTGTACTGTGTTTCAACCATAGTTAAGATATGCAGGAAAAACAAATGAGGCATCAAAATTTGCTTTCATCAGGTAAATCCAAGTAGCTCTACTATGATCATCTACTATAGTTAGGAAATATCTATAACCATCATAAGTATGATGAGCAAATGGACCCCAAGTATCCATATGAATCAATGCAAATGATTCATTAAATCTGTTTTGATTTAGTGAAAAGGTAAATGTTTCTGTTTTGCTAATGGACAGATAGAACAATGTGGAGTTTTATTTATTGATTTTGATAATGGCAATACATCACGAAGTAAATCAATTATAAACGTCCTAATCTAGTATGCCATAAGTGAGAATCAACAGCAGAACAAGTAGGAAGTACACTACCTTTAATGGCAAAAGTCGAATGTTCTTTATTAAACTCCAAAATGTAACGGTTTGCAACATGACTACCCTGACCAAGCATCAACTCCAGTGTAAGATCCTGAATAAAACAAGCAGTGGAAGTGAAACTAACATTGGAGTTCACATGTTTAGTAATCATGCTGATACTTAAAAGATTAAATCTGAAAACAGGGATGACTAGTACTTCATGCAGAATGATATGATTAGTAAGCTGTATGGAACCTATACCAACAATGCTCACAGTAGTACCATTAGAAATATTCACAAAAGTATTCACTAAAGGCTGAAATCTTAGAAAGATATCCCTAGTATTGGATACATCATGAGTGGCTCCCGAGTCAATTACCCAAGAACTAGGAGAGATATCATTTCTAGAAGAACTAGAGGTGAGCATGTCATAATAGGTAGAAGGATAAAGAGAAAGAAATGTACCAGATATCTGTGAAATACTTGGTACGGAAGCTGAAGTAGAAACTTGAGCAACTGAAAGTGAAGGTGTAGTACCAGGAGTTTGGAGCTTGGAGCTAAAGAAAGAAATAACCTCTTGAATATGTTCATTTGTCATATTAGCTCCCAATTGATCAGAAGGTTTGATCAATGTATGATCCATGGTTTGCAGAGAAGTCATATTTGTACTATGGACAAGTGAATTTGAAGTTTTCTGAATTGATACTGGAGTAGGTGGAAAAATCTTTTTCTTGCCTGATCACCCTGGAGGATATCCATGTATCTTGTAACACCTGTCCTTTAGGTGGCCTACTATACCACAATGACTGCAAACATGCCTAAGACTGTGATTATAAGTTTCAGCTGCATTCACACTTCCTTCATACTTAGTGACTGAGTCAGAAACATCTTTAGCAGTGACTTGAAATGCAACTGGAGTACATGGCCTTTTTAGTAGAACTAACCTTCTTTGACTTTGATCCTGATCCAACATGTTGTATATAACACTTAAGCTTGGCCTATGTTTCTTATTAATGATCTGTCCCCGAATGTTAGCATAAGAATCATTCAATCCCATGAGAAATTGAATAATTCTACGAGTTTCAGCATCTTCTAACAGTTCTTCAACTTTGCCACACTCACATTTGCAAATTTTCTGAGATTTAGTACTTGCTAAGCGTAGCCACAAAGTCTTCATCTTAGTGAAATAAGTAGAAAGCTCCATGGAACCTTGCCAGAGTGATAAACTTTTTTGTTCTAACTGGTATGTGCGAGGTAAGTTGCTAACATGAAATCTCTTCATCAAATCAATCCAGATTTCAGCTGCATCATTATACTAGAGGATAATGACATAAATCTCTTGATTAACAACATTCAGAAGCCAAGACTTAACCATACTATTGCAATGATTCCAGATTTTGTAGATCGAATCCATTTCAGAAAGGCCTAGGTAGAGATCCATCAATAAACTCCATTTGTTCTTAGATTTCAAAGAAATAGTCATAGCTACCTTCCAACTGATATAATTCGTTCCATCTAGTTGATGCGAAACTAAAGATAGACCAGGATGATCCGCCGCATGCAAGAAGAAAGGACTATGAGAGCTATCAATTGATTATGTACCTGAAGAAACTTTCTCAGCTGATCCGTGAACGGAATAAGTACCGGTTTGTCTTCGATTGTCCTTGACAGCTTGAGAAACACCGCGAATTGGAGATTGAACCGTCGGAGAATCAATCGGAGACTGGAGATCCGGCGAAGTGGTGCGATTGCGAGTTTCAGCTCCGCGTTTCACCATTGAAACCGAATCGAAGGAAGAAGATGAGAATGAAGAAGAATCAATGAAGAGAAAATGAAAAATCGAATCGATTTCGATGAAGAATCAATCGATTTCGATGAAGAATCGATCGATTTAAAAAAAAAACGGAAAATTTTGTTAGATCCGCTATGATACCATTTTAGAAACAAATCTAAATAAAAGTTTTCTTCATTAATCTTCAAATGTACATGATAATGTGTTTATATACAAAATCAGATTATAAAATAACCATAAATAACCGGAACTTTTAATAACCAGTTTTAACCAAACCAAATATTAAACCAAATCTATATCTAAAACCTCCGATCACTAACTTTTACTTACTAAATATTATACTTACAAAATAAAAATAAAAATCTGAGCAAAAATTAATATATATTTAACACCAAAACGTATAGAATAAACAAACACATAAATGACTAAAAAACACAATAATTATATCTAAAGTGTCGAGAATGAGTATTGGGTTGTTAAGTCTTCCTATTAGAAAAAACATATTAGTGTGTTTAAAACTTTAAATAAAGGTAATAGAATTAAATAAAGCTGCATAACTTATGTTTCAGAAGATTAAATTATTTCTTACTATATAATATAAATATATATTTCAAAGCTGCATAACCTCTTAATCTCAAGATATTTTATACGGTCTTCAAGTAAACCAATTTCTAATTTGCTTAGATTTCGTTTCATTTTTCTCTCTAGTCATTTCTCCAGATTTTGGCTTTTCACTCGACTCTCTTTCCCCTAAGGATTTCAAAATATTTATCACTGCGTCTCGGACATCTAAAGCTTCACAGTTTAAGCTGTGTATCGACTGAATTTACTTCCATGTTTTTTTTTTTTTTTTTGCATAAGACCCATTAGATAAATTTAAATACTTTGTTGATCAAACCTAAAACTTTCATTTTAAATGATATTTCATTCATAAAAAAAAAGTGATTTAGCGATAAAAAAAATAGTGTACGTAGTGCGTTCGGTTAATCTCTGTTCAGAGGATCGTACAGCTCTGCGACCCTTTTGAATCTGGTGTTAATATTAATTGGTTACGTCTGCCAATTGGGGTTTCTGGTCAAATACGAAAAGGTCTTTGACAGATTATTTATTTACTTTTTACTGTTACTTATACACATCCACACGGTCACACACCACTTACATATACGTGGGATATTTAGATTTCGAATGATGAGAGATTACTTTTGTTTAATATATAATATAGGGTTGAAAGTTTCTATTAAAAAGCTTAAGTCTGTTAAAATTACTTTTAGTGATAAATAGCATATTACTTTTTCACATTTTTTCAAAAACTTGATTCTGAATTTTTATATCATTCAAAATATACATAAAAGTAATTCCGCTATATATTACAAACGAATTATTTTTTTTAGAAAAATACTTCATTAATCTATTAAAACTAGTTTTTAGCATTTTATGATTATTTTGCGAAAAATTTATCAAGTTGTTTCTTTCAATTTTTCAATTATTTCGCTATTTCAATTATTTGAGCTGACATACTAGTCAAAACCTTTATTTATTTATTAAGTTTCACAATTTATCTTCATTTCTTTCATTATTTTAGAATTTAGCTAGACCATAGCGCATTGAAATCAAATTAAACAACTCGAGCGCATGGCTACAAACATTAAACTCAAAACCATAATCATATGTGGTATTCTAAGATATCTAAAATATTCATTATAAGAAAAAAAGATGGAGGTTTTATAAAAAAATAAAGAGAAGGTTCCATAGGAAAAAATGGAAGTGAAAAAAAGAAGAAGGAAATAGGTACAAGTGGAGATTAAGAGAGAAAAAGGTAAAGTTTAAGGAAAAAGAAATGAAAATAAAAGGTGACCGAGAGTTGGTTGTGTTAAGAAGAGACACGACTCATTCCCATGGCCATTAAACCCTCTCTTTTGCCTTCATCCTTTTTTGGTAGTTAACTTCTTATTTTTCCTTTTCACTTTGCACCTATAAAACATGCATTGATTTCGTCCAAGATATTCACCACATTGATTTTTTATTTTGGGCCAACAATCACCAATTCGCCTCATTAGTTACAGGTGTTTTGATAAAACTATACACTAATTTTTTTTTTTTTCAAATATATATCTCTTCATTATAGAAATATTTTAATTGTCTTTTTTTTTAATACTCACCCTTAATAATATACAATTTTTTGAACGGATAAATTACAATAATTAACTGTTTACAAACCATGGAATTTCTATAAAGGTAGGTACACCTGAACAAATTTTGATATCAGTCCACAGCAAAATCGAATATCGATAATACATATGTACTGACTTATTACAGTAATGGTATTATATAATATTGTATAAATGCATATAACTATGGCCTTTGAATCAGTCCGTGACAACGGTCCATAACCCTTTTTAACAGTCGTCAGAAAACACGGTCGCGACATGTACATACACGCACATACCTAAAGCCATACGTAACACCATTATATATCATATATATTCTTTTATTTTTTATAATATTTATGACACACATTTACGTACTTGTATATATAATACGCAAATGCACCGCATAGTCTTTCTTCTCCTACGATAGTAAAAGTCTAAAGCTGACGTGACATCTCTCTCAAATCTCAATTACGCTTCTCTTCTCCTTCTTCCTCTCTCCCAACACAAACTCCATGTTTATGTCGGAAAATCAACGGTGGAACGATGAGATCGCCGCCGCGAGGAGAGAAGCTTCTTCTTGGGATTTCCCTTTCAACGACATTAACATTCATCGTCACTGCAACACAAGTCATGAATTTGACATCTTGAAGAGTTCTCTTGGAGATAACGAAGATGAGAGTAATAATCATAACCCTAATTATAGTAACAGCGAGAGTGGTAAGAAGGAGACAACAGACAGTGGACAGTCTTGGTCTTCGTCGTCTTCAAAACCATCGATCTTGGGGAGAGGACATTGGAGACCAGCTGAAGATGTTAAACTCAAAGAGCTTGTCGCCATTTACGGTCCACAAAACTGGAACCTCATAGCTGAAAAGCTCCAAGGAAGATCCGGTAATTATTAAATCAAATCTTTTTAATTATCTTCAAAATTTTCATCAAAACCAATGTGTTAGATCCATCTGGGCCAGTCAAATATGTGAGCTTTATTAAGATCCGGTTGTAAAATCAATACTTTTTTGAAAATTTTCTCTTTCTGGGTCTTCTTGGTCCAATCTGGGTCATAAAAAGGAAGTCAAAGATGTGAGCTTTATTAACTTAATTTTAATTTTTTTGGTTAAAAAGGGAAGAGCTGTAGACTACGGTGGTTTAACCAATTGGACCCGAGGATAAACCGAAGAGCTTTCACAGAAGAAGAAGAGGAGAGGCTGATGCAAGCACATAGGCTTTATGGTAACAAATGGGCAATGATTGCGAGGCTTTTCCCTGGTAGGACTGATAACTCTGTCAAGAACCATTGGCATGTTATCATGGCTCGTAAGTATAGAGAACACTCCTCAGCTTACCGTAGGAGGAAGCTTATGATTAATAACCAACTTAAACCTCATCTTTCTAATCATCCTAACCCTAACCCTAATTACCACTCTTTTATCTCCACTAATCATTACTTCACTCAGCCTTTCTCCGAGTTTAATCTGACTCATCACCTGGTCAATAATGCCCCTATCATGAATGACCATAACCAGCTTGTGTTGCCTTTCCATTGCTTTCAAGGTAGTCTATTGCTCTTCTTCTCTTCCATTAGCTTTTTCCAATATTTTTCTATGTTTGCATATTTTGATTTTTTATCTGTTGTGGTTTTTTGGTGTATCTACAACGTTCAGGTTACGAGAGCAATGAGACTCCGATGGTTGTGAGTATGTTTGGCAACCAAATGATGGTCGGAGATAACGTTGGTGCCACGTCGGATGCGTTATACAATTATCCGTACATTGACTCCACGAGCCAAGAGAAAGAGGAGCCAAATGAGCCGATGAATTCGATCGGAATGGAAGTGGTAGATGAGGAGGTGGTCGAGAAGGCGAAGCAGCAACCACATTTTTTCGATTTCCTTGGCTTGGGGACGGCGTGAATCTTAAACAAATTGGTGTTAATCAGTTAATGAGATTAATTTGGTTCAGGAAGTTAGCTTTAATAGCAAGTAAGCAAACAAACAACGGTGAAAGTCCCTGCAGTGTAACATTTGGTAAACTCTCGTTATTAGTAACTCTTTGATATATTTTTTTAATTAAAGCGATTGTTATAAGAAAAGGTAATTTTTCTGTGATGGAGAGACTTTTTCTGTGATGAAGAGACGGTGAAATATGCTAAAGATGTGATGAGGAGAGAGAGAGAGAGAGAGAGAGAGAGAGAGAGAGAGAGAGAGAGAGAGAGAGAGAGAGGGGAATTAAAAGAGTGTAGTTTTCTTAGGCAGAGATTGTGCAAGAGAAAGGCCAAACATGAAACATGCTCACCAAATCTCACACACACATTGCATTTGTTTCTTCTCTTCAAACCGTTTTTCCAACTCTTCAAGTTTCTTACCTATGTGTCTCTCTCATGTCACGCGGACCCACACAGCATTTTTTTTTCTTTCATGTTGTAGATAGTAGGCTTTGAACGAGCGCGAAAACGCGCATAAACTTAATAACATATTTTATTTTTAAAATTTATGTATAATACATACCAAAATTTTTACCATAATGAAAACAATAATCAATACAAACAAAACCGTACTAAGTACTTCTTGCAGGTTAAGAGAACTCAAACACGTTTTCTCCAAACATTGCTCTACTAGCTTTCTACATAACGGGATAATTTCCACTACCGGCTAAAAACTCTTAAGTTATGCTATATCTCTAAACGCTAAAACTCATTTTATCTTCCATCTCAGTGAGGCCTACTCTCTTCCGACTACTTTTAATCATCTTTCCGGCCATCTCTAGTCATCCTTGACCTTTTCATTCACCAAATACTCCGTTTTTTCTGTCTCACCGCTAAATTTCTTCACCAAAACGTGCTGATACATCGCAGACCATCCCTTGTTTATCCCGATGTCACATTTCTTTCATTATTTCTTTGTTTTCCGACTTCTTTCTTAGCTCTCCACGTTGCACCATTTGGTCTCTTCTTTCTCTCTTCTTTTTCTCTTTTCTGACTTGAGCCTAAGTGAGCCGTCGGAAAATATCCGCAATCGTGTTTTTCCGGTCTTCACGTGTTTTTTGATTGCGCAGGAGACTTGTCCCTAGTGGTTGGAACTACGTACTAAAACCTCCCAAATAATTTGACGCTAGAAGGAAGAGGGGGGAGGGGGGGGGGGGGGGGGGGCATTCCTCAAATCAAAATGATATAACGAGTCAGCAAGAGGTAGAGAAGCACCCAGAGGTTCAAGCTAAAACCATTTAAGAGCAGACCATCGAGACCGTCGGAAAAACCGGAGAGAAAATTACGGTTGTGGGCACTCCTTCGCCCAGAATGCAAGAACAAAGTAATACAGTTCTTATCAAGGAGCGAAGATTATTTTGCGTGGACCCATGAAGATATGACGGGAGTCGACACACAATAATAAGACCCAACTTGACTGTGGATCCTCATTTCACCCCGGTGCAGTAGAAGAGAAGACAATTTGCTCTTGAGAGAGACAAGATAATCACTGAGGAAGTAAGGAAGTTAATGGAACCAAGAATCGTGAGGGAAGTTCGATACCCGGAGTGGCTCACCAACGTTGTGGTGGTCTAGAAAAAGAACGGAAATGGTGGATTTGGATCGATTAAAATAACGTTAACAATGCATGCCCGAAAGATCCATTCCCGTTGCCTTACATCGACAAGTTAGTAGACGCGACTGCTGGACATGAGCTCCTCAGTTTCATGGATACATTCTCGGGGTACAACCACATACACCTTCACCATGAGAACAAGGAGAAAAACGTGTTCATAACACCTTTGGGCATCTACTGCTAGACCATGCATGATGCCGTTCGGATTGAAGATCGCGAGTTCAACGTATCACAGGTGTGTCAACAAGATGTTCGAAGAATAAATTGGAGACACAATAAAAGTTTACGTCGATGATATGCTAGCCAAATCCCTGGAGGGGGAAGACCATGTCACCCACCTGGCAAAGTGCTTCATAAAGCTCCAGAAATACCAGATGAAACTGAATCCGGCGAAGTGCTCCTTCAGCGTATATTTTGGCAGGTTCATGGGATATATACTCAGCCAACAAAACATTGAAGTGAACCCTGAAAAAAGCAAAGCTATCCGAGAACTCCTATCTCCTTGAAATGTCAAGAAATTGCAGAGGCTGACGGCCAGAATTATCTCCCTGAGCCATTTTGTATCGCGGTTAGCGGACAAAGTCTATCTTTCTTTAAGAAGTTAACAAGGCTCAAAACTATGAATGGACCGCCGACTGCGAGGAAACCCTCCAAGCACTCAAGACGTAGCTCACTGAATCTCCTCTCCTCGACAAACCAGAAAACATGGAGCGTTTGATGATATATCTAGCCGTATTCCCCCACACGGTGAGTTTTGTCTTTGTTTGAGAAGAGGAAGGGAAGCCATCCCCTATCTATTATTTAAGTAAATCAATTACGGGGCCGGAAGTCCGCTATACCCTGATTGGAAAACTATCCCTTGCATTGATTATTAGTGCAAGGAAGTTACGCCCTTATTTCCAAGCACATCCCGTTGTCATGGTAACTTCCACCTCGTTGAAAAATATCCTGCACTACTCGGATCTATCGGGAAGACTGACTAAGTGGGCCTTAGATCTAGAGGAATTCAAAATAAGCTACACTGGGAGACAAGCCATCAAGTCCCAAACCTTAACCGATTTTGTGGCAAATTTTTCACCTGGTGTCGAATTGTTGGAAGAGGTCCACCATATCGTCGGAAACTTAGACATCTGAAGGTGTACGTAAATGGGGCACGAAATCACGAAGGCATTGGACTAGGCTTAAACATATTCTCACATGCCGGAGACACGGCGTATAAGTTAGCCAGGTGTGGTTTTTCTGCCACAAACAACGCGGCTGAATACGAGGCAATGTTACTAGGGTTGGAAACCGCAAAAGAATTAGGAGCTCAAAAGGTGATAATCCACAACAATTCTCAGTTGATCGTTAGTAAGATACATGGAAGCTATTAGCGAAAAATAACCGGATGGAAACCTACATGAACGCTGTTAAGGGAGTGCTAGCCACATTCGACTCTTACGAACTAGTACGGATCCCTCGAGGAGAAAATAATCTTGCTGATGCGTTAGCCAAGTAAGGTTCATCTTGGAAAATCACGCCAGATGAACCCATACTTGTAGTATGTTTACAACACCACCACATAAGCTCCCCCGGGGAAGATGCAAAGGGAGTGCTGGAGATAGTCCAAACCATAACAAAGGACTGGAGGAGTTCCGTGATAGGGATCCTTAGAGGAGATATCCCCCCGGGAAACAGCAGAGAGGTGATGAAGTTGCATGTTAAGACTGCATGTTATTACTTAATCCGAGAAGCGCTCTTCAAGAGATCATATACTGAACCCTAACTCATGTGCATAGATGGGTCTGAGACCCGGATGGTATTACCCGAGGTCCATGAAGGAAAGTGCGGATCCCGTTATGGGGGCAGGACGTTAGCCAATAAGATCCTCCCTACGGTGGGATGCCATGAGATACATAAAATACTGTGATATGTGTTAAAGGTTTGCTCCATCGATCCATCAACCCCCAGTGATCCTGAAGACTATCGCTTCCCTGTGGCCATTCTTGAAATGGAGATTAGGCATAGTAGGGAAATTACCTACCGCCAGAGGAAAAAGATAATACCTCATCGTAGGGTCCGACTACTTCACCAGATGGGTGGAAGCAAAACCCACATTGTCAATCAAAGAAGCTGATACCATCAGTTTCATGTGGGAATACATCATTTGCAAGTTCGGCCTCCCTCATGAGATCGTTACCGACAACCGAACGCAGTTCGATGGGCAACATTTTCGAGTTTTCTGCGCGGAGATAAAAATAAAACTCAGCTTCTCCACGCCTCATTATCCTCAATCTAACGGCCAAGCCGATTCCTCGAACAAGACTATCCTCAACATTTTGAAGAAACGGCTGGAGGGAGGAAAAGGGAATTGACGAGAGGAACTATCGGGAGTTTTGTGGGTGTATCGCACGACAAAGAGAACCACTACTGGGGGAACCCTTTTTCTTTAACCTACATAATGGAGGCAGTCATCCCCATGGAGTTAGAACTTGGGTCCGCACGAACATAATGGGTACGTGATGTTTGGCATTTTTATCTCTTTAAAGATTGCATATTCATTGTTTCAATCCAATTTTGCATTGTACTTGTGTCATCTTGCATCTTTTGAGTCTTATTTTGGTTTATGATTACATTTAGAGTCTAGGATCCATCTTCTTATATTTTGTGCATTTTTGGTTTTCTTTTTAGGTACTTTGGAGTTGGCATTTGGAGTTGGCACTTGTATGAGACTTTTACTAGCTTAATTGGATGCAAGAAGATGTGGATTTCATGTAGAACAAAGAGATTTCAAAAGGATTGAAGAGATGGAGGAAAAGGAGCCAAAGAAGTAAAATTTGCAAGTGTATGAAGCCAGTATCGAGCTGCAGATCGATTGACAGATCGATCAAAAGTGGTCCAGAATCACCCTTCTTGCTTGCGTTCTGATCGATCCACATTTCGAGCTGTAGCTCGATCAGACGGCAATTGATCGACCCACAGGTCGATGAGCAGCTCACGTTGATGGTTCTGTGTTGACTTTTTCGTTTTATGTTGACTTTCTCGGTTTGATCCGGATCCGACCCAGTTTGTCCCAAGTTGACCCGAAAAACTTTTTATGAGCCTATATATATGTTTTTGGCCTAAAACTACCCTAAGTCTTGTTATGCTATTTGTCTTTTGAGCTTTCAAACCTTTCTTATGATTTGTGTTTGAATCTTTGGATTTCTCATTATTTAGTGAAGTTTTCTTTTACCTTTATCATTTCTTCTATGCTTATGCATTTTATTATGTTTATCTTTGAGTTTAGCATGATGATTAGTGAGTAGTTTTCTTATGGGTTTTTGGGCTTAGTAGATTAGGGATGTTTGATGGATGATTATTGATTCTTAGGGTTAGATTCTTATGTTTTCTAAGGTTTAAGGTGTGATTAAGGCTAGATTTGACATGATCAATCAAAATCTAGAAAATGGACATTTCATGCCCGGACGGTGTTCGATGAAATGTCTAGGAGAACTTTAAATTTGCTTTTCATTCTTAACCAATGGGAATTGATGCTTAAAATGATTAGTTGGCTTAATGGACTTATGCTTAATGATTATTGATTATTTAATTGCAATTGGAAAATTAGCTTAATTAAATGGTTAGTAAATGGATTAGTGTCATGGAAGTGAATTAGTTTATTATGTGTGATTCATGTCATGGAATTAAGTTTGATTGTTATTCCTAACATCATTAGTTAGTCATCTCAAGTTAATTGCTTTGCCTACAGCCCAGGTTTTTCTTTATTTGATCAAGTTTTTATTCGTTGACTTTATGGTTTACTTTCATTGACTTCTAGTTGACTTTTGCAATTCTCTTTCTTTTATCTTGTTTAGTATTTTCTTACCCATTTAGTCTTATTTATCTTCCGTTTGCTTTAGCATTAGCTCATTTTATTTCGTAATTAGGATTTTAAAACACGAAATTATCATCTTGAATCGCTTAGCTTAATCGATTGTTTGGATTCTTAGTGTAGTTATTCCGATCTCTCTTGGTTCGATCCTATGCTATGCTACAACAACTAGAGTGTGTTGTAAGCAAGGACTAGGTACAAATACAATTTGACACACATCAGTATGTGACCAAGAGAACGACATGATGATACAAGACGAGCTCGACCTAATAGACGGAAAATGGGAGAGGGCACACGTGTGTAATGCGTGCTTCCAAGCGGAGATCACCCGTAGCTACAATAAGAAACTGCAAACAAGGACGTTCCAACCCGGGCAGCTTGTCCTACGCAAGGCGTTCCAGAACAAGAAGAAGGAGGACGACAAGTTGAATTGATATACTCTATATTTTACTACTTTTACTATGGTTTTTATTATTTTATCTTTGCATTTTATTGTTCTTTTCTACCGAAAGAGGTAGTTTTCTTGTATATGTAGGTTTTAGAGTCTTAATAGGTTAAATCATCAAAAAGGATGCAAAAAGAATCAAAAGGAGTGTTAAATATGCTACAACTATTCATTCAAGTCAAAGGAACCAACCCAAGTCACTATATCTTCAAGATAATGCAGATTCTCAAGTTGGACAGAACAGATGCACCAGAAGTTTACTAACAGACGGAGAATCAAATCAAATTGGAATTGGATGAAACTTGGCGAAAAGATATATTTTTGAGTTAGATTTTCAATGGAGTTAAAATCATGTCATTTGAAACAGTGTTTAGAAAGTTGTATCCGATTTACCAAAGATATGTCATTCTGCTCGAAGATGAAGTAGGGCCAAGGAGAGGCTAATACCGGTCACGAACGAGACCCAGTACTCCAGGCAGATATCAGAACTCTAGAAGACCCTCATGAAGACTCCATTACCGGTCAATTATCCCGTCCTGTATCGTGTCCAGTACTGGACAATTTTGCACCAAAGTTCCATTTTTGCCCTAAACATAACCCTAGCCGAATTAGGACTCTTGTTACCCTATATATACTTGCTTTTAGCCTCTTTAGGAGAATAAGCAGCCACATATTATCACCATGAGTAGTAGACACGGTTTTCATATATCTCTTTCATAGTTTTGTTTCTAAGAAGTTCAAGGAGAAGATCTCACCTTTGTACTTCGATATAGAGAAAATTTCTAAACCTTTACTCTTTAAATTCGATCTATCTATAATTTTTTCTACTGTCTCTTATTGCCGTCTTCCTACTTTTACTATGTATAAGTAGTTAAATTGTTAGGATTTAGGTTTTTCAATGATTCCATGATTATACATGTTTGATTATCAAAATTTTAGGGTTCATCTTATGGTTCATCATCTAAATTTATGTTTACTGCTTTTGCTTGATTGATAATCTAGCTACTGCTATTAGGGTAATATACTCACCGAAAGTATTGTTAAATTACTTGAACTAATTTAGATCAGAAAAGTGCCATAACCTGTGGGAGTTGAGTTATAGAGCTTTGTGAACAAAGAATTATAGCCTACGAGAGTAAAACTATGAAACTTTGTGAACATGTTGAACTTGGATTGTTAATACTTGTTTAACTACTTGATCACCTGTGGGAGTTGTGTAATTTAGGCTGTTTAAACATAGTAATTGGCGATACGGGAGTAGTTCAATTACTCATTCGTAATTTAAGTTCTAGAACGATTCTTATCAAATCCTTAAATCGATATATCTCTTGTGTTTTCATGTGTTTCTACGAATTTTCTATTACCTAATTTCTCAATCATTTATTTTACTTGCTTTATTTACTTGCTTTTTTTTTGCTTATCACGATTTCATAAAACAAAAACCTCAAAATATATTTTGTCTTAACTTAATTGGAGTCTTATAAATTCATAGCGTAACATATTTTCAATCCTCAGTGGTTCGACCCCTAAGTACTACTGCGTTTGCTATGCACTTGCATGATTATTTCAGGGTTTATAAATATTAAAACCTAAGCACATCAAGTTTTTGGCGCCGTTGCCAGGGACTGATTTGTTACCTACGAATTTCGGATAAGAATTTAGTCTAAGATTTGTTTTTCTTTTATTTACTTTTGATTTTTGTTTTTGTTTTTGTGTGTTTCAAGGATTCATCAATGGAACACTACAATCCTTATTCTAGAAGGATGGCGTCTCTTCATCATCATGAAACCAATGTGAATTATATTCCAATGCCTCTTGAGTACTTTCAACCGCCTTCCTTCAACAATTTGTACGAGCTTAGGAGATCTAAATCATATGTTAAAGGTAACCTCATGCCCTTAGACAACCATCACCATGCCTAAAAATCCCAAGGAGTCGAACTAAAAGACTTTAAACAAGCACTTTATGGGATAAGCAACCCATATATATATATATATATTTTTTTATTTAAGTCTTTAATTTAAGTTTTTAATTTTGATTTTAATTTTTAGAGCTTTGTTACTCATTCTTTAATCTAATTATGATTTTTTTCAGGTTTTTACAAAAATCTATAAAAATACAAAAATGTGTTTTTGGAGAAAAAAGACGAAGTTCACAGTACTGGTCATGATACAAGACACAAATTTTGTCCAGTACCAGCTGAAAACATGATCGAGGATCGAAGAGCCCAGTATCAGACACGAATATTAGTCACAAATCGTGACCGGTACTCGACCCACAATGCACCGCAGACAAGTTTCTTCGATCGAGCACCAACTGAGCCTAGTACCGGTCTGATACGCCCACTGGTACCCGTGACCGGTACTGCCTAACCCGTCCCACGTTCCGCCTCGCCCTAGTACCGGACGAAGACGCTGACCGGTACCAGCACGTCCCACAGCCCGCGTCCCACGTTCCAGATCCGTGTTCCACTCCGTACCGCATCCGGTACCACCAACCCGCGACCCACGATCCAGTCCGTGTCCCACCCGTCCCACGTTCCAACCCGCATCCCTTCCCACCCGGTACCACAGCCGGTACCAGCCCAGTCATGGACCACGAACCATGAACCATGACCCACGAACCACATACAACACCACCGAGCCATCTACCCAGTCGTGGGTCCCAAAAAGATAAATTTTCTAATTGTTTCTCTTTTAATTATTCAAAAACCATTAAATTATAATTCACAAAATTTATGAACCAAAATTATTTTTACTTGTGAATTTTCATGATTTGATCTTATTAATATCTATTCTTAAATAAAATCATTTTAAGAGAGATTATTTGATTTATGACTTATATGAAGATCGGCTCGAGAAAAAGCATTGAAAATTCACCAGCAGCCTTAAAATATCCTATTACTCGGTGAATTTTCAATATGGGCCGTGGAAAAGATCCCGGATTGAAAGATAGCCCCACAAACCTCTTCTGGTGACCAAAATCACTATACCATGTGCCAATTCTCATACCGTGTGGAGCTAGCTGTTGGATCTCAAATATGAACTGTTTAAATGACCTAAGGAACCATTTAGAGGTGATACTTCACCTCTAGATCCAGCTGATCTCAAGATGCCTCATGCACACCATTCCGGGACATCCATTGAACTTCAAGACTTTTTGTCCAATACGGTAACTTCATTATATTCTTCATCATTTTCAATTTATAATTTCATTTTATTTCCAGCATACTCCTTTAATTTGATTTGCTTTTACACTGGGACGGTGTAAGGTAAGTCTAGGGGGATTGTTGTTTACTAACACGTTTGTTCGTGTTTGATTTTATGTTTTTGAGTATTTTGAATTTTCATCTTCTAAAAATCGTTTTTATTGAGTCAAAATCAGTTGAGAATTATGACACTTTTCTAGGAACTAACGCTATGATTTCAAGACCAAGTGACCATTGTTGCAGGATTTGTTCAGGACAGATGATTCAAAATCCCCATGACTAGACTCCCTCCAGAAAGTTTCTACTTGCATTGGTTTCAATGGATATGATATTGACTTCTAATCTGATTTTTAATTATTTTCCATTAAGGATGTTAGATTAGGAAAACGAATCACACATTCATGACATCTTATCCTCTTTTACCACTCTTTGTTGTTCTGAATGGCCAGCTCACTTTTAGTTGGTACCCTGCCTATAACCTTTACCTCTTTTCAATCCTCATACACTCTTGTTTTCAGCTTTTATTTGCAGATATCTGTAAAAATGCCGAAGAGAAAAGGATCGACGCAATTTTCCGACCACTGGAGATGCGAAGATTGGTGAAGTACAAAGAACGAGTTTAAAGAGCTTGGCCTTCCTTGGGATTCATAATCATGGTAATAGTTTCGTGCCTATGATGATTCGATTCTATCAGAAACCGTTTTCCCCCTTATGAAAAAAAGAAAGAAAAAAATATATATACGAAAAAAAGAAAGAGAAAACAAAAGAAAAAAATCAAAGGGAAAGGAAAACAGTTGTTCAAAAGAGTCTCATGGCCAAAAAATGTCCCAAGGAATGTCATGGATCAATAGAGAAGAGTTGGAGAGATTTGTAGTGATTCCCGGAGAAAGATCTTAGTCTGGGGGGAGAAAGACATCAGAAAGTGGTCGGGAAATTGTGGACATCAACAGGTCCATTCTCTCTTGCGATTTTGCATAATATCTTGCACCCGGAGAATATGGTAACCCTAAACACTCTTACCTCACCACTAGACCAGCCTTTCCTATTACCTAGCGACGTTTACCCTGAATGATATCTTTGATGAGAAATTCACGCCAACATTAATAAATGTAGAGAGTCGAATGATTTGAAGTTGAGATTTTTGCAGGTTTGAGATTTAGAGTATGGAAAAGGCTTACGAAAGTCATGGTGGAAAAAGATGAGAATGTCTATGAGCTAACTTTGTTTACATGTGGATTACAGGTTAAGATTTCGGGGCAATGATCCAAAGGATATTTGATTTCCCATGTTTTTAAACATCTTTTCTATTCTTAGTTCTTTTGTTTGTTTGAGGACAAGTAAGAAGTTAAGTCTGGGGGAGTCGATATACTCTATATTTTACTACTTTTACTATGGTTTTTAGTATTTTATCTATGCATTTTATTGCTCTTTTCTACCAAAACAGGTAGTTTTCTTGTATATGTAGGTTTTATAGTCTTAACAGGTTAAATCTTCAAAAGGATGCAAAAAGGATAAAAAAGAGTGTTAACTATACTACATCTATTAATTCAAGTCAAAGGAACCAACCCAAGTCACTATATCTTCAAGATAATGCAAATTCTGAAGTTGGACATAACAGATGCACCAGAAGTTTACTAATATACGGAGAATCAAATCAAATTGGAATTGGATGAAACTTGGCGAAAAGATATATTTTTGAGTTAGCTTTTCAGTGGAGTTGAAATCATGTTATTTGAAACAGTGTTTAGAAAGTTGCATCCGATTTACCGAAGATATGTCATTCTGCTCGAAGATGAAGTAGGGCCAAGGAGAGGCTAATACCGGTCACGAACGAGAACCAGTACTCCAGGCAGATATCAGAACTCTAAAAGACCCTCATGAAGACTCCATTATCGATCAATTATCCCGTCCTGTATCGTGTCCAGTAATGGACAATTTCGCACCAAAGTTCCCTTTTTGCCCTAAACATAACCCTAGCCGAATTAGGACTCTTGTTACCCTATATATACTTGCTTTTAGCCTCTTTAGGAGAATAAGCAGCCACATATTATTACCATGCATAGTAGACACGTTTTTCATATACCTCTTTCATAGTTTTGATTCTAAGAGTTTCAAGAAGAAGATCTCACCTTTGTTTTTTGATATAGAGAAGATTTCTAAACCTTTACTCTTTAAATTCGATCTATCTATGATGTTTTCTACTATCTCTTATTGCTGTCGTCCTACCTTTACTATGTATACATAGTTAACTTGTTATGATTTAGGTTTTTCAATGATTCCATGATTATACATGTTTGATTATTGAAATTTTAGGGTTCATCTTATGGTTCATCATCTAAATTTATGTTTACTGCTTTTGCTTGATTGACAATCTAGGTACTGCTATTAGGGTAATATACTAACCGAAAGTGTAGTCTGGTAGATGTTTGACTTAGAATTTGACTTAATATAACGTTGGAGAAAATCTTGTCGGGTTCTTGTTGGTTCGATTTGTTGCGTCGTGTAAGTATGTAATCATCGGTGGATCTGTCTCACTGGTTAGACTGCTCCTAGGAAGATGGGTCATTTTTTTTGTCTGCTGCTCCGAACTAGATCTGTCTCTTCTTCCTTGGGCCCCTTATGGTTTGTCTTATTCTTTTCCCTCATAATGTTTGTGTGGCCCGTTAGGTGTTTTCTTGTTCGTATCTTGACCTCTTGCCTTTAGGGTTCATCCCTTGGTATGTTGCCTCAGCGTCGACATTTTCTTCTCTCTTGTTGCATCTCCCATCGGTTCTCCGTTCTGCTCGCTTTCTTCTTCATTCGGACCCTGTTAACGCTAGCTCTCTGGATGGTGGTCTTTAATTTAGTCAGGATTTTATGGGTAGAATATTCTTGTGGAATCTACAGGCTGGTACTATTTTCTACACAACCTTTTTGATATCCTTCTGGTAGTTTGTTATTCTTTTGTTAGGTTCCGTTGTCTCCATGATCTCCATATGGACTCAGTTTAACCCCGCTTTCAGGTTCTGATAATGAGATGGGGTGTTCCTTCCCTCGATACCAGACAGGATGCCGAATCAGAATTATCAAATGTCCACAATACCTTAACTATCAAGTGTATCTTTGTTGCATCCTTGAAACCTCTCCAATTATCTTGCCTTCATCGAGGAGGGAATGTCTCCGGCACCTTTCATTTTTCTTTGTCCTTTCTTGATGGAAATTAATTCCAAGGGGGGCCTGTGGGGATGGCTTGCTCCTAGTAAGGCATCATGCACCTTGCTTATATTCTGAACCGATATACTACGATAACACGGGGTGTGTATCCTTATCATGCGTTAAATACCAATCGTTGAAGGCTGCCAATAAGTCGCTTCGTGCAGAAGTTGCTCGGCTAAGCTCGCTCCTTGCTGCCGCAGGGTCACGGGGAGCCGGTGCCCCCTCTACAGTGTGGATGTTGGGTGGGTTGGCAAGATCAGCGATGATCTAGAATTTTATTGGCGAGAGCTCTCGCGGGCCTCCCATCATGCTTCCCCGGAGGGCCTTTTTCTCAAGAGGCGTTGGTGAAGCTGGTTCCCTATGGCGCCCTTCCCTGCTTTGGGAGCCTCTCAATGACACATCATCATGTTCGCGTTCCACATAGTTATAATCCTCGACTTAATATTCTTCGTCATTTTTGTGTTTTTTTGATGATGTTTTTCGTTTTACTTTTGCGAACTTCGTCCTTCTTTCTCCCCCTTGTCCCATCCATTATTTTAACATGGTTAGTTAGGTTGACACTAACGTTTGATGTTTCAGGTTTTTGCATACTTTTAGACCAGGATTTCTTTGCTTTCTTTTTATATTTGCATCATTTTATTGTCTTTGAATCTCATTTAGCCCTAGGATGCATTTAGAGTTTAAGTCTTGTTATTTGTACGTTTTGCACATTTTCGAGTCATTTTAGGGATTTTGGGAGGCTTGGGAGTGTGTTGGGTGCAAATGAAGCTTGAGGGATGGATTGGATCAAAAGAAGATGGATAAAACAAATGGAGAATAAAGATTTGAAGTGAAGATGTCTCACCCGTCCAGTGAAACCGATGGAAAAAACTGATGCGGAAGATAATACCAAACCATGGTTCTGGAAATGGAGACATGCTCCACCAATCGGTCAACAAACCGATGGAGAAGTGCCTGATGGAGAGCACAAACAATTGACTTTTTTCTATTGACTTTGTCCAATTAACCCGTGTCCAATCAGGTTTGTCCCGGGTTGACCTGTTGTGTTTTAGGACTATAAATATGTTTTTGGTATTTGCATTTGAGAATATTTCTTTATGATTTGCAAACTTTAATCTTAATCTTTTATTTTTATCATTCTTAAATTAGATTTTATTTTGGTTATGTCTTTAGTTATATCTTTAGATTGTCTTTGGGTTATGGATTTAGTAGATTAGGATAGTTTAGTTGATGATTAATGATGATTAGGATTAGCTCTTTGTGATTACTCAATTTGATGTGTGCCTAATGCTAGTATTTGACTTGACCAATCAAATCTAGAACTTAGTAATTTTATTCCCCGAGAGGTGTTTAATGAAATGCTTGAACCAAATTTGAATTGGCTTTTTTTTTCTAGCCAACGAGAGTTCATGTTAGGGTGATTAGTGAACTTAATGGACTTGCTTGTTAATGCTCATTGTGGGAGTATAAATCCACGCCAATTGAATTCGTCCAGTCTTTTAGAGAGATCTGAAACTTCTGAATAAAAACCACCCAAAAAACACGAACAGAGATCCAAAGATGATATTTTATTAAGCTGCTTAGAAAGTTTTTTTGTATGAGAGCAAAAGTACAGGATTTTGTTAGGTAAATTGCGGATCCCCTTTTCGTAGGGTTTACATGAGTATATATACTAAAAATCAGTCGGCTAAGTTCCTCCCTAAAGAGATAAGGAAGATTTCCTAATTTCTAGGGATTTCCTTTTAACAAAGTCGGCTACCACTATGGAATTTCATTCATGGGCTTTAACCTTGTCATCTCTTTTGTGGGCTTAAATTTGTGGGCTCGTCGCCTCGGCCCAAATATTTTATCGTTGAACCATGGCTCGGGTGACACCATAGCTCACGGCTCGGGTGACACCATGGTTCACGGCTCGGGTATCGACGGTTGTCTTTGAACCTGGCCCGTCTTGTCTTCAATTGAGATCAGTGCCCGAACCAATTGCCCATGGTTCGGGGGGTTCTCGCGCAACCTTCCCCTACTACGGTTAGGGGAAATCCGATCCAACACTTCTCTTCACGGTTCGGGGAAAACCGATCCAACTCTCCTCTTCACGGTTCGGGGAAACCCGATCCAACTCCTGCACTTAGGAAAACCCGATCCAACTCTTCTCTTCACAGTTCGGGGAACTCGATCCGACTCCTTCACTTAGGGGAAACCCGATCCAACTCTTCTCTTCACGGTTCGGGGAAACCCGATCCAACTCCTTCACTTTGGGGAAACCCGATCCAACTCTTCTCTTCACGGTTCGGGAAAACCCGATCCAACTCCTTCACTTAGGGGAAACCCGATCCAACTATTCTCTTCACGGTTCGTGGAAAACCGATCCAACTCTTCTCTTCACGGTTCGGGGAAACCCGATCCAACTCCTTCACTTAGGAAAACCCGATCCAACTCTTCTCTTCACGGTTCAGGAAAACCCGATCCAACTCCTTCTCTTCACGGTTCGGGGTACAGCTGCTAGCATTTCTCCATACTTAGTCATTTTTTAACTGTTGATTCTCAAGAGGTGGAATCTGACCCCAACAGTTAGCCCCCCAGCTTGGCAGTATCAGTAATGTTAATGCCGAGCTGTAAGTGGTCGAGTGAGATCAACGATTCTTGTGGTTGCCCCGAACTGTCTTTCGATGATGATCCCAAACCGTGATCCGTGGATAGCCCCAAACCATCTCGTGACAGTATTGCCGTGTTTGTAGTACTGCTGATTCGGTTCGGGTACGCCTTCGTAAACTCAGTTCGGGGTTTTGCTGTCCTTATACCTTTATCGGGGAGTGCAAGTATTTTTGCTGGTTCCCGAGGCGAATGACGTCACCATTTGCCTATATAATCCGTGATACTTCTCATTTCTCCACTACTCCATTTCTCCGAAAATTTCTTTCCATCAGGTAACCTCTCTCTTCTTTCTCTCTCTAATTTTTGCTTAAGTTTTTTTTTAAGTTGAACCTCCGTTGTTCTTCTTTCGCCGCCGATCCATTCGAATTTCCCGATCCATCTTCAACTGGCTCCGCCACTGTCTTCGAGTTTCCCGGCGGTTTGCTTTGAAGATTTGGATTGACTCATTCTTCTTAAAGGATCTTCAACTTGTTCTTCGATTTCTTAAAGGCTTTGATCTGTTTTGATAGGCTGCTGAGAACCCTGATCCGTCTTCTGAAACTTAGAAACTCTAGATTCTATTCCGCGACCTGTTAGGGGTCCAGATCTGTTTTCATCTTCCAAAGTCCCCGATCCATTTTTCAGTTTAAAAGGGATGTATACTCGCTTGTTTGGCGTTTCAGGACAGTCTTCGCTTCCCGAACCCTCTTTCTCATCCGATCCGTTTCCTGTCCAAAACTGCACCCGGGAGGATTTTTCTGGTGCACACGTTTCGGAGGATCTGGATGACCCAAGTTGTTCGGGGATTGGACCCTCTCTTCTTGGCAGGAAAATGGTGCTTTCTGAATCCTCGATAGCAGGCAGCAATTTCGGGAATTCTCCCAAGTTTGAGATACCTCAGCTTCATGATTCTCCTTTCGATGAGGCCGCGAACCCCTTTACTGATGTAGTGGATCCTGATCCGCCAAAAATCGAACCAGAAGACTGGTTTTTTGACCCAACCGTGGCTAGGCAGGAATTGAAGCGTTTGATGGGTTCTAACAGTCAGGCTCCAAAGAGAAAGAAGAAAAAGCGACCCGATCCACCTGGTTCAACCCTCTCAACCACGGATTCACTGACGGCCCTTAGGCATAGATTCGGTATTTCGGAAGAAATATAGCTTGTTCTTCCTTCACCATCAGACCGAGCTAATCATCCTCTCCCTCATCATTTTACTCTCTACGAAGGCTTCTTCTACCACTGCTTGTTGTGGTTCCCGATCCCTGAAGTTATCCTACAATTTCTTTGGAAGTATAACTTGGCCGTTTCTCAAATCAACACTCGGGGAATCAGGCACATGGTTGGCATTCTGACTAGGAGTTACGAATGCGATGTCGAAGTTAGCGTCGAACACCTGATGCACTTGCTCGAATTTAGACGCCGTAATAAGAGAGAACTGAAGTATTACGTGTCGGGCAAAGCCAGGAGGAACATAATAAGGGGTTTCCCGTCCAAAGACGATAATTGGGAAGAGTTTTTCTTTTTTGTTCCTATCACCGAAGCATCGGTGGGTTCGTCGTGCCTTCGATCTGTCAAGTCTGGCTGGGGGGAAATTGGTAGCCGATCCGTTGCTCGACTTGGGCCACGGCTCGGGTTTCTAATTAACACATTTTTTTAAAGGTTTTTCTAACCTTGTATAAATGTTTGTCTTGCAGTGCGCCATCTTCGTCTTTCATTGCCTCCCGATCTGTCAGAGGTTCACGAAGCGCTTTCGGCTCGCAAGTGTAACTGGTCAAGGGATTTCAATCTTCGACGAGTGGAGAGAGCCCGAGCCCTTTCTGAAGGACAATCAGTTGATCAGTCATCTTCCTTTCATTCCTCAAGAGATACTATGGGAAGACCAACTTTCAGGGATCGGGCGGCAGCGAAAGCCAAAGCGGAGGCGGAGGCTAAAGAGAGAGCACAACAGGCGAAGGCGTTGAATCAATCTCGTCTCCCAAGTTCCCAGCTTGCCGCTGCCGTTGTCCCCGAGCCAACCCTTGCTAAAAATCTTCCCGAACCGACTCCTTCCCCTTTGGCTCATGGGGGGGTTATCTTGGGGCTTCGGCCAGCCGATTCCCAAATCTTGCCTCACAAGGACAAAGGCAAAGGGAAGGCCAAGGAGAAGAAGGCCCCGAGCAGAAAAAGACAGTCATCTGCGGATGACAAGGACGAGGGGGCGTCGAAGCGACTTCGACGCGCGGAAGCAAACCGAGCTGTCCCCGAAGCAATTCCTCTCTCTACCATTCCCCTAAATGCCGAGGGGGCTTACAACGATGGTGCTGCGTCTACGGCTATCTTCTCCAGGATCACCTGTCCAGGTGATCGTTTTTCGCCATCTGATACCCTACTCAAGGATAAGGCCTACAACGAGATGTCTCTTCGGAGCGTCAAGGTATACATAACGTTATTTATTTTGATTCGAACAATCTTTGGCTTGTGTAATAACGGTATTCTGGTTGTTCTTGTAGTTTATCTCCCATCTTAACAGGATGGTCATTGGATATGAATCCGACGCCCGTAAGGATCGGGAGAGAATTGAAGATGCTAGGCGGAAAACCATTGAGCTGGACGGGAAGCTCAAAGAAGCTGAGGCAAGCCATGCCACCGAGAGAGAGAGAGCTGCTAAGAAGATCAAGGATCTTGAGGCTATCGCAGAAGGGCGTCAGAAGCACATTAAGGAATCCAACGAGCGGATTATGCGGCTGGAATCTGGCAAGGTGCGACGCGATGCTCATATAGCCAGCCTGACGAGGCAGTTAGAAGCAGCGATTGAGCTTCATGAGAGCAAGGTTGAACAAACTGTTATAGAGGCCAAGCGTGAGATGCTGCTGATGTTTGAAAGCAAAATTTCCCGAGCCGAGAAGCTCCTTGGCCAGATTGAAGGTGAGCCGAAAGAAAACATGCTCGACCTTGCACAAATTGAAGGTAATCTTCAATTTATCTCGCTGATTCAGAGTGACGAGCCACCTTCTTTCGATGCCGAGGCAACGAGCTTAGCCGAACAGAGAGAGGGTTTACAAGGAGCTCATGAAACGTTTGCTCAGCTTGTGGCCGAGATGAGAGGGGGCCTTGAAATTTTCTTACACCGAAGAACCACCACAAAACCGATCTGAGGACGATGACCAACGATGGAGACGATAGCGCTGCTGACACCAGAAACGTCGGCGTGGAGGATCAGGCGAACCAATCTAAAGACGCTGGGGAGACTTCGACAACGCTCACGGAGATGAAAGCCATGCTGGAGACACTGCTCAAAAAGGCGGAGGAGCAAGACAAGCTGAACAACGCAATGACGGGCGAGCTGAAGGCCCTTACAACGGCAAGTCAAACCCGAGGCACGGGATCAGGTCTGGATCCAGCAAGACGAGTCGGGAGGCGTCTCAACCTAATGGCCCTGGACTTCATGACTCCGCTCAACCCACCGAGGACCCGAGGAAGACTGCCACTACTACACCAAACTCAGCAAACCTAGCCTCAAGAGTCCAAGGGGCAGACGACACGCCAATCGAAGAGGAGCCTGCACCAATCATCAATCTAGAGGAGGAGAACCGAATGGAGCAAAACATGGAGAGCCATGACAATCCTGAACACCTAGCAACTGGTCAAACCCGATCCGAAAGACGCGAGGCCATCCCCGAAGGTGATCAAGAGCTGACCGAGGAAGAGGAGAACATACTCTGGGCTGAGCAAGCACGGATGAACGAAGAGCGCCGAGCAGGAGTCAGAGCCCAGAAAGAAGAGATGGCTATGATGCGAGCGGATATGGATCGAGCAGCTGCCGACATAAAAGCCGTCCGGTCCATGATGCACAAAGCAACTAGCAAGGTGCCAGAGATAGATCGTGTACTGGAGGAAGCACAGAACACCCCGTTCACAGCACGGATAACTAGCACGAGAATTCCGGACCCTGGCAAGATGAAAGTCCCGATCTATGAAGGAAAGACCGATCCGAAGGAGCATATGACGGCCTTCGCTATAGCCATGGGATGCTCGAATTTCAAGGAAAACGAGAGAGACGCCGGACAATGCCTTCTCTTCGTGGAGCATCTTAAGGGACCAGCTATCTGCGGCATTCTTGAAACATTATTCCATCTTCATGGATCACGGAACGTCTAATGCCGACCTGTGGACCCTAGCTCAAGGGCAGAACGAAACACTCCGGAGTTTCGTTGGAAGGTTTAAAGCTGTTATGTCAAAAATGGAAGGCCTGAGCGACAAAGCAGCCCTACTAGCCCTGAAGCGAGCACTCTGGTTCAATTCCGATTTTCGCAAAGAAATCACGCTGAACACCCCCATGACGATACAGGACGCTATGCATCGAGCCGTAGACTTCATCACCAGAGAAGAAGAGATGAAAATCCTAACCGAGAAGTACGGGAAGGCCAAGACAACGAACCATCCTCCTCAAGTTTCAGCCCCTTCCAACACTAGGAAGAACGACCAAGGCTCCGGCTATATCCAACACGAGGGAGGCTTTCGAGGAGCTCATAACTATCAAATTGACGATCCTGGATTCGGTCGAGGAAGAGGCCGAGACCGTGGAAGAAGCTCATGGAGCACATGGACCAAAAACGACAGTTCCTATGACGAGACGGCCTACTGCGAACACCACCATATCTACGGACATTCTACCGTGAACTGCCAAATTCTAGGCTTGAAGCTTGCTAAAAAATTAGCAGCCGGCAAGTTTGGAGGAAACGTCAGCCTCAAGGATTTCGAGATGGACATAAACACATACAAACCCGACCTGACAAAGGAAGATCGCACCAAGCGCGATAGAAGGGATGACGAAACGCCGCCCTCTGGATCAAGCAGAAGAAGGATTAGCATGATAATAGGAGGATCCCACTATTGCTCAGATACCGTCTCGTCAATCAAAGCATTCCAACGAAGGGCAGACGTCAGCATCAACTGGTCTAAACCATCTAAGTTTCCAAACGACGTGATATCATTCGAGGAAAGAGAAACGATCGGAATCGACAGACCTCATGATGACCCTCTCGTGATCGAGTTGATCATCAACGCTTGCGACGTAGCACGCGTATTGGTAGACACTGGGAGCACCGTGGACATAATCTTCCTCGAAACTCTCAGAAGAATGAATGTGGACCTGTCCGAAGTGATATCTATTCCCAAACCCTTAACAGGATTCTCTGGAGAAACCACCATGACTACCGGAACAATCAAACTGCCTGTCCAAGCTGGCGAGGTGACGAAGATAGTCGAATTCTCCGTAGCCGACCACCCGGCCATCTACAATGTTATCGTGGGAACCCCCTGGTTAAATTCGATGCGCGCAGCCGTTTCAACCTACCATCTATGTCTCAAGTTTCCTACACCATACGGCGTGAAAATGATTCGAGGAAATCAAAAAGAGTCTCGTGTCTGCTTTCTCGCCGCACACAAGCTCAGAAACCCGGTGACTAATCCGACGGCAAGTTCAAAGCGCAAGAAGATAAAGACCGACAGAGAACCGGTGAAAGAGCTTTCGAAACTGTTATAGCAGTTACAGATCGCGGTGGATCGCGAAGAAGAAGTGTCTAAACCAACTTGCGACCCCGTCATATCAGTCTGCATCGATGACAAACATCCAGAGCGATGTGTAGAAATTGGAGCAATGTTAGATGGAAAGATCAAAGAAGAACTCGTGGTGTTCTTAAAGAAAAATATCTACACATTCGCATGGGAAGCAGAAGATATGCCTGGCATCGATATCAGCATAACAAGCCACGAACTGAACGTCGACCCAACTTTCAAACCAGTAAAGCAGAAAAGAAGAAAACTTGGACCGGACAGAGCTAAAGCGGTCAATGACGAGGTGGAGAGACTACTGCGTGTTGGATCGATAACTGAGGTGAAGTACCCGGACTGGCTAGCTAACCTAGTGGTGGTCAAGAAGAAGAACGGAAAATGGCGCGTGTGCATGGATTTCACCGACCTGAACAAAGCCTGTCCAAAAGATAGCTTCTCCCTTCCACAGATCGATCGCTTAGTCGAAGCGACGGCAGGAAACGCACTCCTATCTTTCATGGATGCCTTCTCAGGTTACAACCAGATCTTGATGAACCTCGATGATCGCGAGAAGACCGCTTTTATAACGGATCGTGGAATATATTGCTATAAGGTGATGCCATTCGGTCTGAAAAATGCTGGAGCGACATACCAGCGACTGGTGAACAAGATGTTTGCGGACCAACTCGGCAAAACAATGGAGGTTTACATAGACGACATGCTAGTGAAATCACTAAAGGAACAGGATCACGTCACTCATCTCAAGGAATGTTTCTCGTAGCTGAACTTTCACAACATGAAGTTAAATCCGACCAAGTGCAAATTCGCTGTCACTTCGGGAGAGTTCCTTGGTTATCTTGTAACTCACCGCGGCATTGAGGCAAACCCTAAGCAGATCGACGCACTCATCAATATGACTTCACCAAAGACGAAAAGGGAAGTCCAACGTCTTACCGGGAGGGTAGCTGCGCTTAACCGATTCATCTCACGATCCACCGACAAATGCTTACCATTCTACGATACTTTGCGAGGGAACAAGAAGTTCGAGTGGACGGACAACTGTGAGGAAGCTTTTCAGCAACTCAAGAACTATCTAGCCACCCCCCAGTTCTCACAAAACCAGAAGCAGGAGAACAACTTTTTCTGTACACCGCAGTTTCTACCACAGCAGTAAGCGGCGTGTTGATTCGAGACGAGCGCGGCGAACAGAAGCCGATATTTTACGTAAGTAAAACCCTTACAGACGCGGAGACAAGGTACTCGCAGATGGAGAAATTGGCGCTATCTATAGTTATGTCGGTAAGAAAGCTAAGACCATACTTTCAGTCTCACTCAATCGTCGTCCTGAGCACCTTTCCGATAAGGTCTGTTCTGCACAGTCCAAGTCAGTCAGGAAGGCTAGCAAATTGGACAATCGAACTGAGCGAATACGACATTGAGTATCGCGGACGCACGTGCACTAAATCGCAAGTTCTAGCAGATTTTCTTATCGAACTACCTGAAGAAGGCATTGACGGCGAGATGCAGAGTCAGGTGTGGAAACTCCACGTCGATGGCTCATCCTCCAAAAATGGCTCGGGAGTGGGGATACGGCTAACTTCTCCAACTGGCGAACTACTGGAACAATCATTCCGCCTTGGCTTCCACGCATCCAATAATGAAGCAGAGTACGAAGCCTTGATTGCCGGGATGAAACTTGCTAATGGCCTAAAAATCGAGCAACTCCATGCATTTTGCGATTTGCAACTAGTCGCAAATCAGTTCAGCGGTGAATATGCAGCAAAGGATGATCGGATGATCGAATACACCCCAGCCGACGCACTCGCAGCTCTTGCATCGACCTCCGATCCGGATTTAAAGAGAATAATCCTAGTGGAATTTATCCGACACCCAAGCATCAGCCCTTCCGACGCGGTGAACGCCGTCACTCGTTCACAAGCGGCTAGGCAAGCGACAGAAGTCACAATCGGGCAAGAAGCGGTGGGTAAAGTGCAGGAAGAACTGACCAACCAACCACCCGCAGAGCCGGATATTGCCCCAATGGAAGAAGATGTTCTAGCAACCATGGGGAGCTGCAATGACCCTGTCATCGAACCCGACGAAGCAACAAACGGGGACAACAGTGCAGAATATGGCTGCGACAAGGAATGGCTCGCCGCAATCAGAGGATACATATACGACGGTGCCTTACCAACAGAAAAATGGGAAGCTCGCAAGCTCCGAGCCCAGGCTGCACGTTACGTATTACTTGATGGGAATGTCTTCAAGTGGAGATTCTCAGGACCGTTGCTAAACTGCGTAGAAGGAAAGGACACCAGGAAGATTATGGAGGAAATTCATAACGGTTCATGTGGAAATCACTCTGGAGGGAGAGCACTAGCCATAAAAGTCAAACATCACGGCTACTATTGGCCAACAATGATCGAAGATTGCAAGGTGTTTTCGGCCAAATGCGAAAAGTGCCAGCGTCATGCGCCGATGATTCACCAGCCGACAGAAGTACTTTCTTTTTCAAGGGTTTTTTGCAAAGTAAATTTTCGGATCCCTTTTTGAAGGGATGTACATAGATATATATAGTCGTTCGAGTTGGCCAGGTCAATCCCAAGGGATTAGGACAACTTCCTAATCCTTCGAGATTTCTATTTTAGCAAGTCGGCTTGGCTTCGTGGGCCTTTGTCCTAGCGCGGGCCGAAGATGGGCTTGTCGTCCTTGTATAGAAATGACTTCGGCCGCGTCGTCTTCCAGCTCCGTATAAAAATGACTTCGGCCGTGTCGTCTTCTGTCTTCGTATAGAAATGACTTCGGCCGTGTCGTCTTCTATCTTCGTATAGAAATGACTTCGGCCAGGATTGTCTTCGGCAGCTTTGACTTCGGCCAGACACTTTCGTATGAAAATGACTTCGGCCAGGGTTGTCTTCGGCAGCTTTGACTTCGGCCAGACAGTTTCGTGTGAAAATGACTTCGGCCAGGATTATCTTCGGCAGCTTTGACTTCGGCAAAACAGTTTCGTATAGGTTGGACTTCGGCCGGACAACTTCGTATAGAATCGACTTCGGCCAGGTAGCTTCGTATAGGATTGACTTCGGCCGGGCAGCTTCGTATAGAATCGTCTTCGGGCAAAATTGGCTTCGGCCGCGATTTGTCTTTGGCCGAAGTGGCTTTGTTGCCGAAGTGAGCCTGTTGGCCGAAGTGCCCTTTCGTGCCGAAGTGAGCCGGCCGAAGTGGAGCCTCCGTGCCGATGTGGGCTGTGCTGAAATGCTCCTCCGTGCCGAAGTGGGCTGTGCCGAAGTGGGCTGTGCCGAAGTGCTTCTTCGTGCCGAAGTGGGCTGGCCGAAGTCTCCATTGCCGAAGCGGCTAGGCTTGCCGAAGTCTCCATGCCGAAGCGGGCTTGACTTGCCGAAGTCTCCATGCCGAAGTGAGCTAGGCTTGCCGAAGCCTTCGTGCCGAAGTGAGCTTGGCTTGCCGAAGTGAGCTTGGCTTGCCGAAGTGAGGCTGCCGAAGTCTCCATGCTGAAGCGAGCTTGGCTTGCCGAAGTCTCCGTGCCAAAGTGAGCTAGGCTTGCCGAAATCTCCGTGCTGAAGTGAGCTTGGCTTGCCGAAGTCTCCGTGCCGAAGTGAGCTAGGCTTGCCGAAGTCTCTATTGCCGAAGCGGCTAGGCTTGCCGAAGTCTCCATGCCTAAGCGAGCTTGGCTTGCCGAAGTGAGGCTGCCGAAGTCTCCATGCCGAAGCGAGCTTGGCTTGCCGAAGTCTCCGTGCCGAAGTGAGCTTGGCTTGCCGAAGTCTCCGTGCCGAAGCAAGCTAGGCTTGCCGAAGTCTCCGTGCCGAAGTGAGCTAGGCTTGCCGAAATCTCTGTGCCGAAGTGAGCTTGGCTTGCCAAAGTGAGGCTGCCGAAGTCTCCATGCTGAAGCGAGCTTGGCTTGCCGAAGTCTCCGTGCCGAAGTGAGCTAGGCTTGCCGAAATCTCCGTGCCGAAGTGAGCTTGGCTTGCCGAAGTGAGGCTGCCGAAGTCTCCATGCCGAAGCGAGCTTGGCTTGCCGAAGTCTCCGTGCCGAAGTGAGCTAGGCTTGTTGAAATCTCCGTGCCGAAGTGAGCTTGGCTTGCCGAAGTCTCTATTGCCGTAGCGGCTAGGCTTGCCGAAGTCTCCATGCCAAAGCGAGCTTGGCTTGCCGAAGTGAGGCTGCCGAAGTCTCCATGCCGAAGCGAGCTTGGCTTGCCGAAGTCTCCATGCCGAAGCGAGCTTGGCTTGCCGAAGTGAGGCTGCCAAAGTCTCCATGCCGAAGCGAGCTTGGCTTGCCGCCTTTGTCGAAACGGCTAGGCTTGCCGAAGTCCCTGTTTGCCGAAATGAGCTAGGCTTGCCGAAGTCTCTATTGCCAAAGCGGCTAGGCTTGCCGAAGTCTCCATGCCGAAGCGAGCTTGGCTTGCCGAAGTCTCTATTGCCGAAGCGGCTAGGCTTGCCGAAGTCTCCATGCCGAAGCGAGCTTGGCTTGCCGAAGTGAGGCTGCCGAAGTCTCCATGCCGAAGCGAGCTTGGCTTGCCGAAGTCTCCGTGCTGAAGTGAGCTTGGCTTGCCGAAGTCTCCGTGCTGAAGCGAGCTAGGCTTGCCGAAGTCTCCGTGCCGAAGTGTGCTAGGCTTGCCGAAGTCTCCGTGCCGAAGTGAGCTAGGCTTGCCGAAGTGAAGGCTTCTTTGCCGAAGTGAGGCTCCTTCAAGGCTTGCCTAAGCGGAGACAAAGCTTGCCTAAGCAGAGACAAGGCTTGCCTAAGCGGAGACAAAGCTTGCCTAAGTGGACACAAAGCCTGCCTAAGTGGAGCCTAAGTGGAGCAAGGCTTGCCTAAGCAGAGCAAAGCTTGCCTAAGCCCCTCCCTTCTTCACCGAAGTGGGGACGAGGCTTTGCCGAAATCTCTCTGCCGAAGCGAAGCTTCCTTGGCCGGAAATGGAGCTGCTTTGGCCAGAATGGCCGTTCTTATGCTTAAGTAGATTCGTACAGAAACGACTTAGGCACACTTTCGGCCTTTTTCGATTCTTCGTATTTTCATACTTAGCCATTTTCCCATTGATCACAGCTGGGTGGGTTTTGACCCCAACTGACGTTGGGCTGAAGAACTGGAGGGAGTACTTTGGTCTCACCGCACTACCCCACGATGAGCAACAGGAGAAACCCCGTTCGCCCTCGTATACGGAACAGAGTGTGTCATCCCCCCGGAGATACATTTCCCAGGGATTCGCCGGAGGCTATTACCAGAACAAGAGGGGCTCAATCACCTATTAATGCTTGACGAACTGGACTTGATCAACGAAAGAAGGGACCAAGCCTTGATCAGGATCCAGAACTATCAAAACGCGGCCGCAAAATACTACAATTCCAACGTTCGAGAACGAAGATTCTACGAAGGCGATTTAGTTTTGCGGAAGGTTTTTCAGAACACTGCGGAAACAAATGCCGGCAAACTAGGAGCAAATTGGGAAGGACCCTACAAGATCACCGAAGTTGTCAAACCTGGCGTTTACAAACTTGCTAACATGACAGACGTTCCAGTACTGAGATCATGGAACGCAATGCATCTCAAAAAGTACTATCACTAAGCTACTTTACATGAACTACTGGGCGACTTGATCCCTGCAAAGGGTACGTAGGCAGCTCGTCTTCGGACGGGTTCAGTTGTCCCCCTCCTTTCAAAAGGGGGGGGGAGTGGGTACGTATACGCATACTCGTATACTCCCATCTTTGTAACAGTTTCCACTAGCTATCGGAGCTTTGCTTTTAAAGGCAATTTTTATCTAAACGTCCTTCAAGGATCACTAAGTCTTAACAAAACAGACATATTTGAGCAAATCAAACTACAACGGGCATCTCGCCACACCCTCACTATTGCTGGCCACAATAGAGAATTCTCGCATCCATTTCGGATCTAAACTCTCACATCCGTCTCAGGATCAAAAGCGCGCTATACAAGTATTCGTTCATTGTCGGAGCGGATACATTTATGGTAACTTATCCGTAAACCGAAATGCTCGTCCTAGACTATGCAAACAAATGTTCATTATCGGAGCAGATAAGTTTATGGTAATCTATCTGTAAACCGAAATGATCATCTCAAGACTGATCATCTCATAACTACGCAAACAGAAACAAATGCAAGTAAGGTATTCTCGAATCTATTGTTAAACGAAAGACATATATATTCAAATGCAAGGGTTAGCTAAGTTAGCAACCAAGTGATTAAAAAGAGGATAATAAGTTCTTAGACAACTCGGATAAAGCCGTCCAGGCATAAAACAAAAAAGGAAGAGTTTTAAACTAGACAAAGAAAAGAGGATCATAATCCTCTGTTATCTCAGGGGTCGTGATCACCCTTTGCGCTGTCTCTGCCGCCTGTTCGGCTACATCCGCTTCAGGCGCTTTGCCTTCCTCCAACGTCTCAGCGAACTCTATGACGGTTTCCTCTATTTCGGCCTCGTTGGCTTTTTCAGGAGTTGGTTCGGGAACTATTTCCTCAACGGTCTCCTTTGAACTAAGCTCAGCTAAGCCTGGCGTTCCTTTGTTAGAACCAGAAAAATCCTGGATCCCGACACTTGCAGCGGCAGTCTCCATAGGCTCACCAACGTTGAGCTCCTTCACAATGTCAGAACGGACAGGAGATAGCCTTAGCACCCCTCCTTCTAGCGCCAAATTGTGGGAGTATAAATCCACGCCAATTGAATTCGTCGAGTCTTTTAGAGAGATCTGAAACTTCTGAATAAAAACCACGCAAAAAATACGAACAGAGATCCAAAGATGATATTTTATTAAGCTGCTTAGAAAGCTTTTTTGTATGAGAGCAAAAGTACAGGATTTTGCTAGGTAAATTGTTGATCCCCTTTTCGTAGGGTTTACATGAATATATATACTAAAAATCAGTCGGCTAAGTTCCTCCCTAAAGAGATAAGGAAGATTTCATAATTTCTAGGGATTTCCTTTTAACAAAGTCGGCTACCACTATGGACTTTCATTCATGGGCTTTAACCTTGTCATCTCTTTTGTGGGCTTAAATTTGTGGGCTCGTCGCCTCGGCCCAAATATTTTATCGTTTAACCATGGCTCGGGTGACACCATAGCTCACGGCTCGGGTGACACCATGGTTCACGGCTCGGGTATCGACGATTGTCTTTGAACCTGACCCGTCTTGTCTTCAATTGAGATCAGTGCCCGAACCAATTGCCCATGGTTCGGGGGTTCTCGTGCAACCTTCCCCTACTACGGTTAGGGAAAACCCAATCCAACTCTTCTCTTCACGGTTCGGGGAAAACCGATCCAACTCTCCTCTTCACGGTTCGGGAAAACCCGATCCAACTCCTTCACTTAGGAAAACCCGATCCAACTCTTCTCTTCACAGTTCGGGGAACCCGATCCGACTCCTTCACTTAGGGGAAACCCGATCCAACTCTTCTCTTCACGGTTCGGGGAAACCCGATCCAACTCCTTTACTTAGGGGAAACCCGATCCAACTCTTCTCTTCACGGTTCGGGGAAACCCGATCCCACTCCTTCACTTAGGGGAAACCCGATCCAACTCTTCTCTTCACGGTTCGGGGAAAACCGATCCAACTCTTCTCTTCACGGTTCGGGGAAACCCGATCCAACTCCTTCACTTAGGAAAACCCGATCCAACTCTTCTCTTCACGGTTCGGGAAAACCCGATCCAACTCCTTATCTTCACGGTTCGGGGTACAGCTGCTAGCATTTCTCCATACTTAGTCGTTTTTTAACTGTTGATTCTCAAGAGGTGGAATCTGACCCCAACACTCATTGCTTAACTAATTTGCAAATAAAAATTTAGCTAAATTAGATGATTAGTGGAGTAATTAGTGTCATGAAAGTGGATTAATCAATTTCTTGTGATACATGTTCTAGGATTAGTCATAATGAATGGCTTGTATCGTTAATTAATCATCATACTCCATTGATCAATTGCTAGATCCATGATCCATTGGTTTTCCATTAAAAGTCAATCTATTTATTTTGATCATCATTTCCAAACCCAACCCCTGCTACGAGTTGAGTCAGGGAACACTCAGTTGTGTCTCTGGATGTCTCCGTTTTCCTGCGCCGTTCGAGTTCCTGCAGGATGCATTCTCGTATCTTTATTTGAGCCTTCCTGGGCTCACTGCTGTGTCGTGCCTCAGTCTCGTACGCTCCTTTCGCTTTCTATTTTTCTTCATTTCCTCTAGCCGTTTTAGCGTTCCTTCTTTTAGGTGACTTCTCCCGTTAATAGCTCTTCTGTGTTTTTTTTTAAGTGAAAAAGGTTGCGACAGGGAGGTGTTCCTGCCCATCTTCGGGGGTGGCTGCGCTGTACACCTCTTGGGGGAAGGTTTAAGGTGGCTCCGCGCCTCTTGCTCGCTGCCCCTTCCGGCTCGTCCTTCCTTTGAGTGGTGTAACTATCAAGCTCCCTTGGGGATTTAATTTTTTTGACGATGTTAGTCGTTTTACTTTTGTGAACTTCAGCCTTCCTTCTCCCTACATGTATGAGTCAAAGATCAGAGATACTTCTGGCGAGATAATCTTCAACTTCACAAAAATGGGCATATCGAGAGATGTAAGTTTACAAAATAAGAAAGAAAAATATTAAAACTAAATTTCCAGTGCCATTGCCGATGGACTCCAAAGCAGAAATAATATGTAATCTAAACAAAAAAGCTCAAACATTAGAGAGAAAATGAGAAAAGAGAAAATAAAACGTTATTTTTTTCTACATGCATATCTTGTCATATTTACTTAAATAAATGCAAACGCATATATTTATTTTATAGTGACGACTTTTAAAGAATGTATTATAGGTAATTGGTTTACCGGGTTGATCTAGTTTAATTAGTGCAATACATGTAATTTTTTCCTAAAATAGAAAAGGTGTAAGTAAATGTTGGGTAAAATAAAATCATTAATTTGACCGACTACAAAAGTCAACAAAAAATTAGGTCCAATTGACATTAGCTCCGAATCCTACAGGACGTAGGAGGTCCAAATGTCATAGGTACGAATTCTACGGGATATAAGAGGTCCGAATCCTAGGGGATATTGGAGCTCCAATTGATGATAGCTCTGAATCTCTAGAAAATAGGTTCGGTGCCGACGTGTCCACCTAATCCTAAACGAACTAAGGTTTGTGAAATCTCTATAAAAGAAAGAGCTCTAAAAAGATAAAGGAACAAGAGACAATACAACAAAAAATCCTAAATAATATACTCTCGCCGCATCCAAGAGCAAGCAACGAGATCACGACAAAGCTCTGATTCCTGTTCATCGGACCTCTAGAGCAACCTTAGATTTAATAACCGATGTCCAAATCACGGACGATCTTTTTCAACCAACCGCTTAACGCTTTTGATTTATTGTAGCTTTAAGTCGTGTTGTTCAAATATCATTCATTATAAATAAAGATGATCTCCCATCAATCTGTAGAATTGTCTTCATTCGAACGTGCTAAATTTATCCTAAACAGTAAATTCCAACAATTTTTTTTCTAGAATCATTCTTTTTATGGTACATCAACCATTTTCATATGCTTTGTTTCTTATGAATAATTTGTTTTTTCATTTTTTTGCATTTATAATTTTCATATTAGAGAAAAAAAAATGAGAGAAAGAGGAGGAGGTGGAGAAAGAGAGAAATAGAGAAAATGAGAGTGATATGAAGTGTGGAGAAAGAGAGAACCTGAGAGAGGGAGAAAGGAGAGAGATGAGATCGTGATAGAGAGAGAAAGAAAGAGAGGAAAAAGAGAGGTTAGAGAGAGGGACAAAAAGATAGAGATCATAGCGATGAAAGGCGAATATACCAAGTGTAAGTAGTTTTATTTGTCGTTGACTGAATTCCAAAAGAGGAAAACTCCAAAAACCAGAGTTCGAACTTTGCTTGAGAATAATTTATTTAAATTCCAATGGAAAAATGTATGGACTTCGGCTTAGAACTCCTCAATTAACTATATATAAAAAAGAAAAATATATATTTAATTATTTTGCTTTTTGTCTTCTAAATATAAATAAATAATAATGGTAAAAGTTGTAATGTCATAATAAATGTTATGTTATGTATCTCATATATATTAAAATGATACGTTAGTTATTTAATTGATTTGGTCAAATATACTACAAGAAATTGCTAAGTGACAAAAAATCTCAGTTTTGAAGATGAAATCATACTACATTATAATAGATGATTTAATAAATATTGCCATTTTAATTTGTAAAAATTTAAGTTAAAGAGCTTTAAAGAGAGACTTAATTTAGTGGCTTATTGTTATAATTTATAACTTATAGATTTCCACCTTTTTTTTTTAAAAGGAAAGATTTATACGTTTTTTCCTAAACAAAATGACTTAAAGGATATAATAAATACTTTTAAACTATAAAAACAACTTATATATATATATATATATATATATTACAAACCCGTAAAAATCTATCCATGGCTTCTTCAACATATCATTATTGTATTTTCATGCTAATAACATTTTTAGTAACCTTGAAAACGTCATCATCATTCAAAAATTGTTCGTCTCCTAATGTAGTTTTGCCATTTTTACCTAAACATGTTGTGATCGTTAATAAATTGGTCACACGTGCAGCAATAGTTGTGCATTGTAGGAACAAAAGGAAAGATTTGGGGGCAAGAGCGATACTACCTGGAGAAAGATTTGGTTTCAAATTTCGTGTCAATCTCCGCAAAACAACAACATACACTTGTATTTTCTCATGGCCAGGAAATACGAGGAGATTTGATATTTTTAGGGCGGATAGAGATGACAGTTCAAAAAGCAAGTATCAAGTATGTTATGAATGTATTTGGTACATTTTTGAGCAAGGTCCATGTCGTATTAGACGCGATGGAGGCTCTCCTTTCTGTTTTCCATGGGCTTCTTAATCATTTTAAAGTATTTATCGCATCTGTTTTTCATTTCATCATCATATGATAAATAAAAAAATTTCATTTGAGATCTTTTTGTTTAAATTTTCGAAAATAGTGTTACAGAATTGTCACTTTTAGCTTATAATATTATGTTATATTGTTGAAATTTCAAAAACTGATTTCCCAAAGTTTCTCTAGATCAAGGATGAATTTTTGATAAGATTTGTGATGACTCTACAAAGTCTCTTTACAATCTTTACGTATCAACTCTGTTTTGAGGATTTTTTTTATATTTGGATCCAACCATTAGGGTGCAAGTCTCCTACATAAACATCAAACGCATTGAGACCGGAAATACACGATGGTAGGATATTTTCGTATAATTCTCTGATGCTCAAGTCAGCAAAAAGAGTGAGAAAATACAGAAAGACCAGGCGATGAGACGTTGAGAGTTTGGAAAGAAATAAAAAATGAAACGAAAGGAAAGAAGTCCTACCTCGGGCCAGGTTCGGGTCCACCGGTTTGGACCTGTACGAAGCACTCGAATGCTTTTTACCTACCACCCTTGTCTTTATGCGCCAGTTGCCGACAACTTAGTCTCAAGATACAGAGCAACGTCATTGCCGTATGAGGAACAACATATAGTATTGCAGGTCAGACGCCGAAGGTTCCTTAGAACCAACCTTGTCTGCTTTAATTTTTATGGAACAAAGGCTACCAACGTCACATGCACCATGTTAATAGTATTAATCATTTGACCATATACTTGTTTAAATATGTTTGAATAATTGAATTATATGCCATAGAAGAATGGAAATTTATATCTAGCCCAAGTTTCTAATACGAAAACCCGGACTTCGTATCTAGCTTCCCATCTGCTTCTCTACATGTACGTCTGACCACTTAGCCTCTAGTCTGATTCATCATTCGCGGTGTGACCACACATTCGGGATGAGAGGTAAAGACAGGTGGCATACCTCGTCAAGTTATCTAGGCAATTGTAGATCAGATCCAGAGACACTAGGGTCGGCTAAATAGACCAACTACACAAATGGCACTAAGAGATTAACCTAAACTAGCTACACGTGGCGCTAAGAAATTCGCCTAAGCTAAGAGGATAAATTTATCCCAAACAAACTCTATATATTTTTCTTTCACGAGAACTGGCAGACTGTCGTTATAATTTAGAGTACGTCACATGACTTCAACGCCACATATCACTCATTTAAATAAATAGAGACACTACATTGTGAGGCTTTTACTAGATTATACATATATTTCCAGTTGCTTTTTAACACTTAAAATGCTTTAGGCAGGAAATATTCCTGACACGGTCTGGGGCTCCCTGCAGACGTAAAATGCTTTTGGCATGGATATTTCTGACATAGTCACTAACACAGTTAGAGCTCCATGCAATATGCTTCATCTTCTCAGAGCCCACTTTGTCCCCATTTATGAACCTGCACATGCAAGTAAGTGATCAACGAGAGGCACCCCGAAAAGAAGTTTTCCCAAGGCATGAAGAGCTTGTTGTCAATTCTGGGAGAAGCCTGCTATCCTTTCAAGGGGAGTTCTCCATGGGAGAGTTTGATGTTTCTTCTTGGAGGAGCATACTTTCCCTCCAAGGGGAGCTGCTCGTAGGATATCATGTCTCCCCTTCCAAGAGGAGTCTGCTATCCTTTAAAGGAAACTGTCCATGGGGTAACGTGTTATTCTTTCTGGGAATAGCTTTATGTCCTTCCAAGCAGAGCTGTATGTGGAGGAACTAACTTTCCTTTCTGGAAAGCATGTTGCTTCTTCCAGGAGGAGTTTGCGTTCCTTCCAAGAGGAGATACCAGCGGGGAGTTGGACATCCCTTTTCGAAAGAGCGTTCCCTAGGTAGCATGTCATCTCTTCCGGAAGTATTTTACTGCGCTTCGAAAGGGAAATTTCTCAGGACGTAACATGATGTCCCTACGGGAAAAAGCATGATGTCTTTCCAAGGACAACTGCTTTTGGTGTAGCATTCCCTTGTTGAAAGATATTAATTTTATTTTCATCCTATTACAAATGATGATATTAATCATGACGAGCGAATCAAACTCCAACAAAACGTGGAAAGACAACGAATAACTTCTCTATGGATGACTCCATAATAGACAATTCTACATGTACCATGCTCAAGATTAACATTTTTACCCTTAACATACGTGACCACTACGAACGGCTCCACATGTACCATGTTAGAGATCTCTATTAAGCATGCCTCCAATAATCTGCACAATTTCACATTCTCTAGGAATCAAACCCCAAAATTGGTGTTGATGTAGAAATATTAATAAACCCTTTGTCTAGCATTGGAGAAAAAAAAACATATTAATTTGGAGTCCTCATGACAATTCTTGATTCTTTATTTCTTAAATGTGAAAATTTATCTCCAAAAATAACCCTCTTTGTTTTCGAGGGAAAATCAAAGACTGGAGTTTTATAAAGAATTTTTTTAAGGTTCCTAAAAACCAAAAGTAGAGTTAGTACATATGGTTGCGCGACTTTGCTACGCTTGTCATGTGAACAAGAACGACATCTCTCTTATAAGATTTTCCCAGTTTGCCAAGCTCTTCATAAAAGCAAACTGGGACACCTTGGGTGCCTTCAGGAAATAGTTTCGAGAGCATTGGGTAGGATTTTCGTCCTCTAGAGAAATAAGAGATGCACCCTTTGCTGAGACTTTCTCTGGGAGACGGTCCGAACGATCGTCTGGGAGTGCCATTGTGCCTACATAGATAACATGGTCAGAAAAGTCTTCGGGAGGACGAAAAGAGGCCTGAAAACTCTCCGGCGCTCAAGTCAGACATCTACACGAGAGTAGTTTTAATCGGAAAGTAAAAGTGGGTTTACTTTCTTGCTATATCCATGGATCATGAATACAATATGTTATTTTTGAGTGTGAAAAAATAGAAGAGAAAGATAGATTCCTGGGGAGAGTGGGGTTCGAACTCTCTACGAGGAGGAGAGAATGCCGAAGATCTCCCAGAGAGATCCCTTATAGTATAGCTATTCTTCACAGATTATCTCTTCATTGTTGCTCTCCTCTATCGTCCAACTTATCTACATCTTGCATCTGTTACCTAGAGGTTCATCACTTGGTACGTATTTATAGAAGAAACATCCTTACATTGTGTCTAGTTTGGTTGAAACCCTATGTCGAGTTGTGTCGCCTGTGCCATTCGTATGATGGTTGGTACAGTTCCCGGCCGGCGGCATATGAGGTTAAATATAATCTAACTTGTTAGACACGTCTCAGGGCAGGTTACTCTGTCACGGACTCCCTAGAAGAAGACCTAGCCTGCCTATGATAGATAATTCATACATCTTAGCCGACATGGCGAATCCTGACTGAGCGGTGTAAAACCACCCCCAAAAATTACCCCTCACTCTTCGTCCTGATCCAGTTGGAGGAAAGGCAGTGAGTGGAAATTCATCGCGTTTGGGGACGGCTGGTGACTTAATCCTGCAAATAATCGTCTAAAATATGGTTAAGTGTTCTTGCCCTTAGGAGATTTTGAACTGGATACTCCCTCAGTAGGATTTTTTACCGTGCTGACATTTGTCCGATGTTGGTTGGGGTGCGCTCTCGTCGGTTTTGGCTTATCCGACTCATCACCTAATTAACCATCCACCAATCTGGGGTAACAAGGGATTCTAGGTGAGATTTCACACGTCATGGTGCTTACCGCGTGAGATAGTGGTTGTAGTTTCCTAGGGTTTCGACGTTTTACTATGTCGTATTAGACATCTCCCCAGAGGGATTGAGCATTCCTACTTTGCTCGTTACTTAGTAGGTCAGAGCGTACTGTCTTTCTTACTGATCTTGTAAGTCGGACTTAACTCCACCGATCTCAGGTTGGTCTTGTAAGTAGGAATTAACTCCACCGATCTCATGGATCAAAGCTGAGTGATGAAAATTGACTCGATAGACACCTGCCCGGGGACCCTTGTAGAAGAATATCTCCAAGCACGAGTCGCTAACTCAGGGGGAGGAGGGGGGCAGTTACCTTTTGTGTACCATGTGCGTACCCGATTATGGCAAGAAGAGTGTTTTCCGAGGGCGTTACCCAGCCCCCTACTATCATGACAGTTTCTGTGTTTTGTTTTACACGATGGTTGTTCGGTGGTTTTGTAGGATCGTGATTGGTACATCCCTGGAGGGAGTGTACAAAAGTTTATTTTTTACTTTCTTCGTCCCTATTAGGAGGGGCGTTGGGGTAGGCCAGCAAGAACCAAAAGTGGAGACCTTAGATCTCCAGAAAGACAGCACCATTTTCAGGCGTACGCATCCTTTCAAAGTACTCGAATTTTGGTACCCCGAAGGGCAAGCCGGAGGAAGGTTGTTGGCATGGGATCCACGTGAGATATGACCACTGCTCGTCCAAGACGAAGGTTTCAAAATGTTAATTTAATTTAGATGTTAGTTAATCCTAAGATGCATGTATGCATAAATGTAAATGATCCCGAGGTCATTCAAACAACCAAACAATCAATAAATCTAGCAATAAAGAACCCCGGCGAAAAGCAAGCAAACAATAATGGAATCAAGGATCCTGAGGGAAAGTAAGCAAATAATCGATCACGAATTTTGAGGGAAAGAAAGCAATCAAACAATCAAATATTCAATAACCCTGATGATATGATACTGGATGAATCATAGAGCTTGGAGCATGGAAAGGAGTCTAAGGAGCAGCTTGAACCAAAACCCAAACCAGAGGAACAGCTTGAACCTGAGCTAGGAGAAGAAGAAGCTTTGATCGTGCCTACTGGTCCAATGACTCGTTCAAGGACTAAGATATTCAATCAAGCTATTGGATGACTTCTCAAGCAAAGCTGGAAACCATATGATCAAAAGCACAAGCAAGCCTGTCAAAACATTTTTGTTTTGATTCAAGCTATATGATTTTAACAATTGGGTAAGTGTTGGGTTTATGCTCTTTTTTCCTTGTCAAGTTTTTTTCCAATGGATTTTCTTGACAAAGATTTTAATGAGGTATTCCCAACACTTCACAATTGCCCAATTGTTAAAATAGAAGCCTAGGCCCATCAAGAATTTCGACCAAGACCAAAGAAAGCGCCTTATGCGCCCCAACCACCTTTTTTATTGTTGTTTCTTTCTAGATTATGCATGATAAGTTTCTGTTTGTCTTTATATTCCCTTGGAACCATTTCTGCAATTTTCATCTATCTTCTTTTATCAAAAACTCTTTTGAATTTAGATCTGCTTGTTAGTGTGTCATATCTAACAACAAAAACCGAGTTCTTTGTGTGTCATATCAAAGAATTCACCCTGGTTTAACAAAGGAAATCCGCAGCCTCTGTTAAAGCCATTCAATTTATCCCTTGTTCCTGTTCTTTACGATTCAACAGCAGAAACATCACTTTCCTTTTTAACTTCAGATTGACGATTTCTTGGAGGAACATATTACCTGAGGGGGGGGGGGGGGAAGAGGGCAATAAAACAATCAAGAAATCGAGGACCTTGAGGGGAAGCAAGAAAAAAAATCAAGCAATCAAATAACCAAGAACCCCGAGGGGAAGGAAGCAATCAAACAATCAAGCAATAAAGGACCCTAAGGGTGAGAAAGCAATCAAACAATCAAGAAACCCGAGGAGAAGCAAATGGGCTAGTGTAGCGCGTACCTAATTATTGTGTCATCTGGTATCCCCCTCCCGGTAGGTATGATGATGGCCGATCCACTTTCTACTTACCTCGGATCATCGTCGAGATTCTTTCACATGACCTCTGATAGCTTATGTTCATCCTTTCTCATATTGATATCCCTGGTCGTAATACACCTACGTGGGTATTGTTTCTTGACGTTGTATAGCCCCCAAGACGATAATTGCTTGTTGTTGCATCACCCTTTGACTTCTCTGGTTGTGAACTGACCTCCGGGTATTATTACATGGCATCGTAACATCTAGTTATTTCCCTTTTCATGTTCTCGTCTAATTACTATGGGTGTTGTTCCTTAGTTGCTGGTTAGTTGGATTTTCCACTTGGCGACTATGGTCGTTGCCTAGGGACGAGGCATGTCGTAAAAGTCGCCCTCGTGATGTGGTGAAATCGCTTATCTGTCGCGTCGTTTCGTGTCCAGATATTAATCATGTGCTTTAAACCTGCTTCTTTACGAGATGTGTCATCAAGGTGAACTACTCAAAGCGTTGAATTTGCACATTTAGCCCTCGATTTCCGTTATTTTTTGCTTCGGCCCAGGGAGTTTAAAATGATGATTGGCTTTTCCCACGGATACCTCGTATTTTACCATATTTAGACTTTTTCATAGGTTTTTTATATAAAAACTACACTTATTTTTTACATTTAATTTGGTATTCTTAGTGTTTTTGTAGTTTTTGAAGGAAATTGGAATAATTTGGGCCAAAATAATGCCAAAAGCATTTTTGGAATTGAAAGCTTCTAAGCATCAAATATTTTGCATCATATGGAGACCTTCCTACCGTTGGATCAAGCTCAATTATTGACACACGATAGATGGGAATGTTACCTTTCATTTCCAAGCCGTGTCATGCAAATCCAAGGGTGCGATTTCAAGATATGATCAATTAATGACGACATGTTATGCAGTCTTGAAGTAGAAGCAGACGTAGAAATCGTAAGGGTGATCGATTGATAGAGTGTCCAAAAAAGGTAATTTTCATCTTTATCGAAGAAAATTTCCTCATTAAGAGGAGAAAAGTCCTAGCTGGCTTCCACCACTATAAAAACACAAGAGTGGACAAAAAATCATGAGGCTTTTGACAGCCACTAAAGTTCTTCATAACCAAAAACTCTTTTAGTTTTTTTTTTTTTTTCTGCGTGTTTATTTGATAAGGGAGAAGATCTCGCCTCTTGTATCTACATAGAATTTTGTTTCTGAACCCTTTGCTACTAATCTTAATGAATATGTTTTCTACTGCATTTGCTTTGGTTTTCATAATCATGTGTGAGTAAATCTCTTGTTGGGATTAGGGGTTATTCAAAAGGATTTCATGGTTAGATAGATAGGATTTAGGAATAGATTGACGCTCTTGATAAGTTAGAGTAGTTCTTTATCTAGATCTGTTCCTTAATGCATGTTTCTTAATTTACTGATCATCTAGAAACTGAACTTAGAACGATTTCGGCTTGCACACTGATATGATGTTTGATGGGCCAAACGCTTTAACCTGCAAGAGTTGAGTTACTGAGTTAGGTGAATAATTGAACCTGAACATGAATGTTTGTTTAACTATGTTATTGACTGTGAGAATTGATTAATAGGATATTTTATAATTAGTTGGTTATCCCATGAGAGTGACTTAATCAAACAACCGTGCTTTGAGTTCTAGAACGAAGGAAAAACGATGTCAATTGCCTCTACGAATTGCTCATGAATAATTCTGTCCATGGTACCCTGAGAATGTCCTGAATTCCCAACGTTTTAATATATTGTTTTACCACGCTTTCAATTTACTGCTTTTTATTATGCTGCTCAATTCAAACCCCCTTTTTTTGTTCCAACTTAGCTTAATTTTAGTTCAAGATTACAATTGTGCACTCTTGTTTCCTTGGATTTGATCCTTAAGTATTGAAATTGATCGTTGTGCACTTGCAGCTAAATATTGTCCCATAAAGTAAAATCTGATACACGTCATCTACCACGCCCATAAAAGGCGTGCTCGGGCCCTAGGGTTTAGTTTTCCTTCGCTTGATCCTCCGATTGTCATTGCCTTCTTCCTTCACTTTAAAGTGTCTTTTAGCATGCTTTCTCCCTTTGAGTTTCCTCTTTATTGACCTCTTTCTCTTGATTGCTCTGTCATGTCGAGAAGCAAAGTATTAAGGGGCACCAATGGACTGCCCTCATCGTCGGAGAGTGATTCACTCCAGCGACAAGGTTGGGCCATCACCGACCACCTCCATCCTTTTCGCCTAAGCCGGGAATCTCTATCTCAGGCAGGTCTTTCGCTACGGAAATGCATCTGTCACGATGATCCTGACTCGTCCCCTGACGACCGAGAGAGGCCTTCTCCTCCTGCCCCTATGCGCCCTCCAGGATCCTCTAGTCCTTGGGACACCATCGACCCCAACAGCGTTCCCCTCTCTGGCCTGGGAGCCAGAGTGCTAAGGAAGAGAGAGAGTTGGCGAAGGATTTACTTCCGACGTTGATATGTGCCTTAGGATGGGGGAGCGCCATCTGGTGGCCCACCATACCATATGCCACATTACACATGCCATTGCTTTGATGGCATATCTCTGTGATACCCTGGCGTGGTATTGATCTTGGGAGGAATGAGCGGTCGAGGAAGATGCTTGCTTATGACATACCACTCTGATATGTGCCGGCCTGTGTGTGGACTAAGCTTCTCTAGTGGAAGAACTATCTCAGAGATGAGGTTTGATAGGAGTGAAACTACTACTAGGTTTCAAGTAACCAAACTAGCAACCTAGGTAACAAGACAAATAAAATGCAAAATAAAAAGTCAACCAAAAGTTAACAAAATTAAGCTAATGGAATTGATTCAAATGGATAAAGCATGGATCTTTGATAGAGATCATTGACTATGGATGATTGACTATTAACTAATGATGCTAAATCATATAAACAAGCCATTTCCAAGACATGGATCCTAAATTGTAGATTAGTTCATTTCCATGAGACTAACACCCATTCTACTAATCACCCAATTTGATCAATTTTCCAATTCCAATTGTTGAGATTAGAGATCATTAATGCAAAAGTCCATAAAAGTCACAATCCATCTTAAACATCAATGGATAGTTGGCTAAGATATGGAAAGCATGTTTTAGAGTTCATCTAGATATTTTCACAAACAACTTCCGGGCATGAAAGACCATGATCAAGAATTTGATTAGCAAGATCAATCCTAGCTTTGGGTTCACTCTAAACAAAGAAAATCAAAAGGATCTAGACATAAACATCATTAATCATTCATCAATACTTCTAATATACTCTACCCAACATCCATAAAGGAACTACTCACTCATGCTCAAACAAACAATAAAAGCAAAGTTAAAGAAAGATAAAGAAAGACATAATGAAAGATTAAAGAGAAATAATAGAGAAAGCTTTACTAATTTGCCATGAGAAGTGCAAACTTGCTCATCAAAAAGAGCAAAGATACCAATGGTTTTTGGTTTGTCCAAAAGGATAAGAATCTAGAAAAATGTTTACGGTTTTAATGTGCTTAAAATATTATATAGTAAAAGGGGAATGTACCCGGGTCGACGCGGGACAAACCGGGTCAAAGTAAACTGTGTGTCCAAAATCAAACACCCAAATCGACCAAAGGAGGCAACATGGTCGATCCAGCGTGTAGCAACCCATGTCAAAGTAAACTGCCATATCTCGGGCAGCTGGAGCCTAAAGACAGAGGTGGTAGGTAGAAAGCACTCGAGTCATTGTACCGGGACAGATCAGCTGATCCGAATTCGACCCGACAAGATTTAGGACGTGAATCCCGGTATCCTAACCCGGACATGTAAAATTCTATAAATACCCTACTTATTTTATAAAGAAAGATAACTTTTACTTCCGGCTTAAGCTTCTGAGTTGATATTATCTCTCTAACGACTTAAGCATTTTCCTTCTACACTTCTGAGATCTAATATCCTTCCGACCTCTCACGGTAATCTTTCCGGCTATTTCCCGGCCATTTCTCCGGTCATATTCGACCACTTCTTTCACCAAAACACACCACATATTTCTCCATTAAATCGAGCTAATACACCGCATATCATCCCTTGTTCGATCCAGTGTCATCCATTTATCTTTTTTTGTATTTTCCGACTTCTTTTCTCTCTCTCCACGTCATTCCACATAGTCTTTTCACCCTTCTCTCTCTCTCTCTCTCTCTCTCTCTCTCTCTTTGTTGACTTGAGGGTCGGATAGCCGTCGAAAAAATCTCCACCATTGTGTTTCTCGGTCTTCACGTGTTTTTTGATTTCGCAGGAGACTTACCCACTAGTGGTTGGATCCATGGACCAAAAATCGCCTAAACAAATATAATTAAACAGATAGTAACCGAAAAATTAACAAACGTAATGAGTAAAGAAATGAAAAAAATATTAACAAAAAAAGGAAAATTTATTTTTAAATTAATTTTGGAGGCATGTTGTTATCTTATGAGTATCAATTTTTTAACGTGTCATACTAATAATAGAAAAGGTATATTATCTCTGAAGCTTAACGTGTCATACTAATAATAGAAAAGGTATATTATTGCCAAGTATGACTGTAAGAGGTCGGAAGAGACTAAGTCTCGAGGAAATTAAATAAAATAGCTTAAATGTTTAGAGAATAGTGTGATTTAGAACTCTTAAGAAAGAAGCAAAAATCGAATCCCTTATCTTATGGAAGAGCAAAATATTTATAGGATTTTACCTGCCCATGCTAGGATACCAGATAACGCATCGTGGGTCGGATCGGGTAAATAATATTAACCGTTTCACCAAAGACGAATCCAAATACATTTGAATAATCGAGGTTCGCGCCTATAAAAGAATGGAAATTCATACCTAACCCGTGTTTCTGATATGGAAACTCGAGTTCCATGTTCGGTTTCCCGTCTGTTCCTTTATCTGTGCATCTGACCACTCAGTTTCCAGCCCAATTCACCATTCGCAGGCCACAACGCTTGGGATGAGAGGTGGAGACATATGGTCTAACCCGTTGAGTTATCTAGACTATTGTAGATTATGCCCAAATACTTCTAGGGTCGTCCTCATAGACCAACTACACATATGTCGCTAAGAGATTTACCTAAACTAGCTACACGTGGTGCTAAGAGATTTTCCTAAGCTAAGAGAGTAAATTTATCCCCAACAACTTGTCCCTCTTTGTACGAGTCTGCATAACAAGCTCGTGCAACGGAAAAGTGTCATCTCAAGGGATAATCTTTGATCTTTCAAGGACAAAAAATTAAATGGAGTTTGAATCTCCAACATGATCTCCTGCTTTTGCTTCTTGAAGCATAAACCATGGTTAATTTGAACCGAGTCTAGAGACCTAAGAGGATATTAAAACCCTCTCGAAGGCCAGAGCTTGAGTCTAAAGACTTGGGAGGCACAAGAATCCCCGTGAAAGCCAGAACCTGAATCAGGAGACCTGGGGCATGAGAACCCTGGAGACCATGGAGGAATAAATAGGTTGCGTGACTTTACGTCTCCTTCTTTTCGTGAACTCTGCTTTTTCATGATGTGCCGCCTCTTGATTTGCCCCATAGGAGGCGTTAATTTAATATTCCATTACTCCACTCTTTTTTTTTCATTAGTCGTCGTTTGCCGCGCATTGATGACCAGAATGATTTTTTTAGAATGCGTTCAATGCGTCTTGAATTCGCCTCTTGGGTTCTTCCTTCGCCTATAAATGTTGGATTCTTCTTCATTCATTCTTAAATTCCTTACTTCTCCTCTCGTCTTTTCATAACATGCTTCAATCATATTAATCCGGCATTGTGCCGCATTTTTCTCGGGTTTATGTCCTCCGGTGAATTTTTGGATTCCTTTTTAAAAGTCGTTGTTCGGTGATGGTTTCTTTCTAATGCGGCCTGCTTCGTCAAGATGTTTTCTTCACATGGTAGAGATATTCGACTGGCGACGGCTTCTTGACAGTTTCCCGGGCCGGTGCGTTCAGATCCCTTGCTTTACCGCGACGGGGTTTTCCGTGGAAGTCTTCGGGACTCGTCGTTTGAGTTTTGGCGTACTTCCCCGAGTGAGAAGTTGGTAAGGTCGTTTCTCTCCTTATCTTTTTGTGTATTGTTGATCATGTTGAAAAGCTAACGTCAGCAACCTGGTTTTGGGTTGGTACGAAACTTGGACCTAAGTGGGTCGGTTACCTCGAACTGATGGCTCCGCCTCCACATCTCTCTCTGTTGCTCGTAGTCCGCCTAAGGTTCGACTTGGTAATTGGTTGGTAACGGGCTGCTTTAATTTCTCTTCGCTTCTAGTGTTTCTTTTGATTGATCTCATTTGTTCATGTTTCAGCCCAGCGGAGGGGATTGGCTCGGAGCTTTCTGCGGGAGTTTTTCGTGGTCTCGAGTCATCGTCGGGGAACCAGTTCGAATCATGGTCCTTGGTTTCGCTCTTTCTCAGATCTCTAATGCTCCCGAGGGCCAATGAAGATAGACGAATACGGGTTGGGCGCCTGCTCGTTATTTCCTATTTCATTTTTGGTTGCCCATATGATGAGTCGTTTGGGCGCTTCCTCCGGTATCCTTGGTCCTTCACGGTTCAATCATATTCATATATCTGACCTCATCGGGAGGGATTTCCCTAGCATGTAGCTTTCTTCGCTCCTTGTAATGATTTTGATTTTTAAACCCGCCTTTGGAGATTGTTTTAATTTGAATAAACAGAGAAACACATTTTCAAGAAGCCATTGTCTTTGTCACCTCAGCTTTTTTGATACAAAACATAGGGAAAACGATAAGTTATGGTAATAGAAATGGTCCAACATTATTAGGGCGACTTAAGTATAACGAGTGGCTCGAAACAAAATATGATAGGGGGGAATTGAAAGAACTGAAAAGAAGGAGAAATAAACTTAGCCGATTTGCATGGGTGTATTTCGGCATTGGTGGCCTTGGTATCGAAGTCCTGATGGAATCCTTATGGAGGTTGGAACCCACCATCTCACCGAAGCGCAAAATCAATCTTTAGGTAGTCAAACTCTCGGGCTATGTTAGACATTCCCGTTATGGCACACAGTGGTTGTTTGGTTAGGTTCAATGGTTGCAAATTGATCATCGTGACGGGGTGGTGATAGAGATATGGTCTCATCCTCTAGTATCTCGATGCCAGAACGAGTGTTAACTTGATCGATAAGAGTTTGGACTTCTTTCTGGTCAGTAACTTTCTGGTGTAACATATTGGGGCTTCCCGTCCTCTTTCTTCCTTAGTCATTACGGTGCTCATGGCTTTATTGGTGGCTTTTAGTTAAATTTTAATGGGCTCTTGGACGCCAGACGCAACATGTTGCGGTCACGCTAGGATACGGACTTGTAACTCGACAAGGGTAGCCTCCTTCCTAGGGTCTTCGTTGCTACTTGGTAGATCAGTGGTTAGAGGGTGCAACTTTTCCACCAAAAGGGGGACACTCCTATTAAAGGCGCCCTCTTTCTGGAGGAAGCGTTGCAACTCTTTAATATTTATAGGGCAAGTCAAGCTCATGATAAACCCTTCATATCCTTTTCCTGCCAAAGGAGCTTATGCGGCCATCACGTCTTCATCCCCTGTTGGTTCTTTAGAGCTTGGGCATATATGATGCCGAGCCGCGAAGGAGGAATGCTACCCTTGCTGAACATGGATCGTTGCCACCCGAGCTGAATATGGACCGTTGCATCCAGAAGCAACAAGCACAGGTGAAGGGCCCATGATGACACGATCGACCAAAGAAAGGAAAAAGGAGCGAAAGAGTAGAAAAACTTCCTTATCTTTTTAGAAGTCGCCCTAACCGACTCAGACTCATATATATATTCATGTACCTCCCTGGAAGAGGGGATCCGTAATTTTACCTAGCAAACACTTATTATTCTCTGCAACACCTTTCTACACATATTTAATAAAAACACCATCTTTGGATCTCTGTTTGTGCTTTCTTGATTTTTACTCAGAAGTTTCAGATCTCTCTAAGAGTCTTGACAAATTCAATTGGTGTGGATTTGTACTTCCACAATTTGGCGCCATCTGTGGGGAGTCCGAAATTTTCTTACACCTAAAAACCACCGCAAAACCGATCCGAAAGAAGATGGCCAACGACGGCGAGCAGGACGCTGCTGACACCAAGAACACCGACGTGGAGGATCAGACGAACCAACCTGAAAATGCCGGGAGACTTCGACAACACTCACGGAGATGAAGAACATGTTGGAAAAGCTTCTCAAAAAGGTCGATGAGCAGGACAAGCTGAACGGCACGATGATAGAAAAGTTAGAAGCCCTGGCGACGGAGACCCGAACCAGTAACAGGATCTCAAATCCGATCGGACGTGGAGTCAGGAGCCTTTACCCAACAGTCCTAGATTTCTCGACCCCTCTCGATGTGCTGAGAACCCGTGGAAGATTGCCACCACTCCATCAAAACTCAGTAAATATGACTCCCAGAGAGCAAGGAGCAGGCGATGCAACAAAGGAGGATGACCCGGCCCCAATCATCAATCTAGAAGAAGAGAATCAAGCGGAGAGCCACACGGAGAGCCGCGACGACCTCGAGCTCCCAGCAGTTGGCCAAATTCTAACCGAATGACGCGAAACCATCCCAGAAAGAGATCAAGAACTGACCGAAGAGGAAGAGAACATCCTCTGGGCCGAGAAAACTCGGATCAATGGGGAGCGAAGAGCAGGGATCCGAGCTCAAAAAAAGGAGATGGCTGCGATGCGCACTGATATGGACCGAGCAGCCGCCGACATAAACGCCGTCTGATTAATGATGTACAAAACAACAAGTAAGGTGCCCGAAATAGACCGCGTAATAGAAGAAGCACATAATACCCCATTCATGGTGCGGATCACTAGTGCGAAAATTCTCATCCCAGGAAAGCTGAAAATTCCAGTTTACGAAGGGAAAACTGACCTGACAGAACATCTAACAGCTTTTGCCATAGCCATGGGTCGCTTTAACTTCAAAGAAAGTGAAAAGATGCCGGATGTCTCCTTTTCGTAGAAAACCTCAAAGGCCCGACACTCCAGTGGTTTTCCAGGCTCGAGCGAAACTCTATCGACAACTACAACCAGCTGTCTGCAGCATTTCTGAAGCATTACTCAATATTTATGGATCCTAGAACTTCAGATGCTGACCTGTTGACTCTAGCTCAGGGACAGAACGAAACACTTCGAAGTTTCATCGGAAGATTCAAAGCGGTCATGTACCTTTGGAAGGCCTAAGCGACAAGGCGGCTCTGCTAGCCTTAAAGCGAGCGCTTTGATTTAATTCTGACTTCCGCAAAGAGATTGCACTGAACGCCCCCACGATGATACAAGATGCGATGCACCGAGCTACAGATTTCATAACCGAAGAAGAGGAGATGAAGATCCTCACTGAAAAGTATGGAAAAGCAAAACCACTAAGCCATCCTCCTCAGGCTTCAAACTCTTCAAACAGCAAGAGAAACAACCAAAGTTCCGGTTATGTCCAGCACCAGGGAAGCTCTCGAGGAGCTCACAATTATCAGATTGACACCCCTGGATATGGACGAGGAAGAGGCCGAGGCCGCGGGAGGAGTTCTTAGAGCACATGGACCAAGAACGATAGTTCTTACGATGATCACCATCACATCTATGGGCATTCCACTGCAAACTGCCGCATTCTCGGTCTAAAACTTGCCAAAAAGTTAGCAGCTGGCGAACTTGGAGGAAACATCAGCCTTAAGGACTTCGAGATGGACGTAAACGCATACAAACCCGACCAGACAAGAGAAGATCAATCTAAGCACGAAAGACGGGATGATGAGGCACCACCTTCCGGATCAAGAAGGAGGACAACCAAGATAATGGGGGATCTCATTATTGCTCGGACACTGTCTCGTTGATCAAAGCATTCCAGCAACGGGCCGACGTCAGCATTAACTGGTCCAAACCCTCGAAATTTCCGAACGATGTGATCTGATTCGAAGAAAGGGAGACAATCAGAATTGACTGGCCATACGATGTCCCTCTGGTGATCGAATTGATTATCAATGATTACGACGTGGTACGCGTGTTGGTAGAAACCGGCAACACGGTGGACGTAATCTTTCTTGAAATGCTCAGAAGAATGAACATTGATCTATCTGAAGTGGTATCAACCCCGAAACCATTGACTGGATTTTCTGGGGAAACAACAATGACCACCAGAACGATCAAAAGTCCCTGTCCGAGCCGGAGAGGTGACCAAAATTATCGAATTCTCAGTAGCCGACCACCCAGCAATCTACAACGTCATTATGGGAACCCCTTGGTTGAACTCTATGCGTGCTGCGGTTTCGACATATCACTTATGCTTGAAGTTTCCTACCCCAAGCGGAGTAAAAACAATTCGTGGGAATCAGAGGAGTCTCGCTTCTGCTTCCTAGCCGCACACAAGCTTAGGAACCCGGTCACCGATCCGGTAGCAAATTCGAAACGCAAGAAGATGAAGACAGACAGAGAGCCCGTCAAGAAGCTTTCTAAACTCTTATAGCAATTACAGATTGCAGAGGAGCTAAGCCAACCTGCGACCCCGTAGTATCGGTTTGTATCGATAACAAACATCCGGAGCGATGCGTAGAAATTAGACCCAGACTCGATAGAAAAATTAAGGTAGAACTCGTTTCATTCCTGAAAGCAAACGTAAACACTTTCGCATGGGCAGCAGAGGATATGCCCGGAATCGATATCGCCGTAACAAGTCACGAGCTGAATGTTGATCCAACATTCAAACCAGTGAAGTAGAAAAGAAGAAAGCTTAGGCCAGAAAGAGCAAAAACAGTTAATGATGAGGTAGAAAGACTTCTGCATGTCGGTTCGATAACTGATGTAAAGTATCCGGACTGGCTGGCTAATCCTGTGGTAGTCAAGAAAAAGAATGGAAAATGGCACGTGTGCGTAGACTTCAAAGACTTGAACCAAGCTTGTCCAAAATACAACTTCACTCTTCCACACATTGATCGCCTTGTCGAATCAACAGCAGGAAATACACTCCTCTCATTCATGGACGCCTTCTCAAGATACATTCAGATCTTGATGAACCCAGACGACCGGGAGAAGACAACCTTCATAACAGATCGTGGAATATACTGCTACAAGGTGATGCCATTTGGGCTGAAAAATGCCGGAGCAATATATCAGCGACTGGTGAACAAGATGTTCGCCTGCCAACTCGAAAAAACAATGGAAGTTTATATAGACGACATGCTAGTGAAGTCACTTAGGGAACAAGATCACATATCTCACCTCGAAGAGTGCTTTGCGCGATTGAATTGTCATAACATGAAGTGGAATCCGACTAAATGCAGATTCGCGGTCACATCAGGGGAATTCCTTGGATACTTGGTTACTCATCTTGGCATAGAAGCAAATCCTAAGCAGATCGACACACTCATTCAGATGGCTTAGCCAAAGACAAAAAGATAGGTGCAAAGACTTACCGGGAGGGTAGCCGCACTCAACAGATTCATCTCACGATCCACCGACAAATGATTGCCTTTCTATGATACTTTACGGGGAAACAAGAAGTTCGAATGGACCAAAAAATGCAAAGAAGCTTTTCCACAACTGAAGAAATACCTGGCCATCCCTCCCATTCTTGCAAAACCAGTAGCAGGAGAGCCGCTTTTTCTATACACTGCAATTTCCACCACAGCAGTAAGCGGCGTGCTGATTCAAGATGAACGCAGGGAACAGAAGCCAATCTTCTACGTCAGCAAAACCCTGACAGACGCTGAGACGAGGTACCCGCAAATGCAAAAATTGGCACCGTCTGTCGTAATGTCTGCAAGAAAACTGAGACCTTACTTCCAGTCGCACTCGATCATCATACTGAGTACCTTCCGGATAAGGTCCGTTTTGCACAACCTGAGTCAATCAGGAAGGCTAGCAAAATGGGAAATCGAGCTGAGCGAATATGACATCGAGTATCGCGGACGCACAAGTGCAAAATGTCAAGTCTTAGCCGATTTCCTGATCAAACTCCCTGAAGAGAGCATTGACCATGAAATACCAAGCCCGTCCTGGCAGCTTCACGTCGATGGCTCATCCTCCAAAAGCGGCTCAGGAGTAGGAATACGTCTAACCTCTCCAACCGGTGAACTTCTGGAACACTCATTTCGCTTAGGTTTTCGCGCATCCAACAACAAAGCAGAATACAAAGCACTGATCACCGGGATGAAACTCGCCGGTGGCCTGAAGATTGAGCAGCTTCACGTTCTGCGATTCCCAGTTAGTCGCAAATCAGATCAGTGGCGAGTAAGCAGCAAAGGATGTTCGAATGGAAGCTTACCTAAAGATCATCAAGGAATTGGCTGCGCAATACAAAGAATTCGTACTGACACAGATCTCACTAGGAGAGAACACTTCGGCCGATGCGCTTGCAGCTCTTGCGTCAACTTTTGATTCGGACCTAAAGAGAATTAACCCGGTATAATTCATTCAGCATCTAAGCATCAATCTTTCCGATACAGTGGACGCCGTAACTCATTCACAAGCAGCTAAGCAAGCAAGAGAAGTCACAAACAGGCAGGAGGAGGCAGCTGAAATGCAGGAAGGACCGGAAAACCCATCATCAACTGGACCAGATATTTTTCGAATGGAGGAGGACATTCTTGAAGAGTCGGCAATCATCGAAAGCAATGACGATCCAGTCGTCGAATTAAAAACCGATGAAGAAACAAGCGAGATCAACGATGAAGTAGAATATTGTTGCGATAAGAATTGGCTCAGCACAATCAGAGAATATATATACGACGGGGTCTTACCAACCGAAAGTGGGCAGCTCGAAAACTTTGAGCCTAGGCAGCTCGTTACGTCTTACTCGACGGGAATGTTTTTAAGTGGAGATTCTCGGGACCATTGTTGAGCTGCGTAGAAGGAATGGACGCGAGGAAAATCATGGAAGAAGTTCACAACGGTTCATGCGGCAATCATTCAGGAGGAAGAGCACTGGCGATAAAATTCAAGCGCCACGGTTATTATTAGCCAACAATGATCAAAGACTGCAAAAAGTTCTCAGCCACGTGTGAGAAGTGCCAATGTCACGCACCAAAGATTCACCATCCAACGGAAGTGCTCTACTCAATCTGATCACTATACCTATTCATGCGGTGGTCCATGGACATCGTAGGGCCACTGCATCCCTCAAAGCAGAAGCGATTTCTGTTGATTTTAACATATTATTTTTCAAAATGGGTCGAAGCCGATTCCTACGCTAGCATTAAAGATGCACAAGTGGAGTCCTTTGTATGGAAGAATATCATATGCCGGCATGGAGTACCTAACAGATAATGGCTCGCAGTTCATCTCTAATCGTTTCGAAGCCTTCTACGAAAAATGGAAGATCAGGCATAGCAAGTCCACTCCAAGGTATCCACAAGGAAAGGTCAAGCAGAAGCAATCAACAAGACAATCATTGATGGTTTGAAAAAGCGTCTCGATGAAAAACATGGACGTTGGGCTGAAGAATTGGAAGGAGTGTTTTGGTCTCACCGTATAACCCCAAGACGAGCAACTGGTGAAACCCCATTCGCCCTTATCTATGGAACAGAGTGTGTCATTCCACCGGAAATACATTTTCCCAGAGTTGACCACAGACTGCTTCCGGAACAAGAAGGGCTCAATCACATATAACTACTTCACGAGTTGGATTTAATCAACGAAAAACGAGATCAGGCCTTGATCAAGATCCATAACTACCAGAACGCAGCAGCGAACTACTACAACTCCAATGTTCGAAGACGAAGACTTTATGAAGGAGACTTAGTTTTGCGGAAAGTTTTCCAAAACACGGCGGAAACAAATGCCGGAAAACTGGGAGCAAACTGGAAAGGACCTTACAGGATCACAGAGGTAGTCAAACCAAGTGTTTATAAACTTGCCAGTATGACCGGTGTTCCGGTACCAAGATCATGGAATGCGATGCATCTTAAGAAGTACTATTACTAAGCCATTTTACACGAACTACGGGGCAACTGGATCCCTGCAAAGGATACGTAGGCAGCCCATCTTCGGATTGGTTCAGTTGCCCCCTCCTTCGAAAAGGAGAGGAGTGGGTACGTATACGTATACTCGTATACTCCCATTTTTGTAATAGATTCTACGATCTATCTAAACAAAAATTTTAACTGCAAGTTTTACCTAACATCTTTCAAGGATCACTAAGTCTTAACAAAATAGACAATATTTGAATTCTTAAGCTACAACAGGCATCTCGCCACATCTTCATTGCTGCTGGCCACAGTAGTGAACTCTTACATCCATTTTGGATCTAAACTGTCGCATCCATCTCAGGATTCAAAGCGCGCTATATAAATATTTGTTCATTGTCGGAGCGGATATCTTTATGGTAACGTATCCGTAAACCGAAATGTTCATCCTGAACTATACAAGCATATGTCCATTATCGGAGCGGATACGTTTACGGTAACGTATCCATAAACCAAAATGTTCAAACTAAACTATGCAAACTTATGTTCATTTTTGGAGCAGGGAAGTTTACTATAACATATCTGTAAACCGGAATGTTCATCTCAGATGCAACTATGCAAACACGTATCATATCCGTTCGTCAAAACAGTTATTTCTTGTCACATCAATACAAGCAAAGCACCTAGACTTACTACCAAACAAGAAAGCACACTTAGCTTTTCTTCTTCAAACATAAAACACTTTATTAAAAACCGATATCCTGAAATAATACGATCAGAACAATGGCAAGACAAAAAATAATAGTTCTCAAAAGACTACAACATGGACAAAGCTATCCAGGCATCAACTCAAGGTTTAAACTAAACAAAAAATAGAGGATTATAGGCTTCTAGGGCTTCAGGAATCTTAATCTCCCTGTGTTCTAAATGCTCGGATTCTTTTCCTTCCTCGTGTTCTTCGATGACGGGATCTGCGACCTTCTCCGGCTCGGGCACAATTGTAGCCTCTTTGACTTTCCTCGGGAGATGGCTAGGGAATCTTCTTCAAATTACCCTCACACAATTCAGAGGATATCGGGTCCTCGGGCATCTTCTTCGAATCTGGCGTAACCAAGCCCGGTGTTCCCCTGTTTGAATCAGAGAAGTCTTTGATGCCGACACTCGCAGCTTGGCAAACTCTTTTAAGATGTCAGAGCGAATGGGGGACAGTCTCAGTATGTCCCCTAGATCAACTATCAGCTTGGCAAATGCATCGTGCGCACCCTCGAGCTCCCCCTTTTGCTCGGCCAGATTCTTCGCTTCGGCATCAAGAGATGGCGGCTCTTCACTTCAAAGCAATCCAATAAACTGAAGATTGCCTTCGATTTGAGCAAGATCGAGCATGTTCTCTTTCGGCTCGCCTTTAATCTTACCGAGAAGTTTTTTGGCTCGGGAGACTTTGTCTTCAAACGATGACTTCATCTCATGCTTGGCTTCCAAAACTGCCTGCTCCATCTTCACCTCGTGGAGCTCGTTCGCCGCCTCCGGTTGCCGCGTTAAACTAGCAATATGAGGGTCGCGTTTCTCCCTACTATACTCCAATCGCATAATCCGCTCGTCGGATTCCTTGCGATGCTTTCTGTGCTCTTCTGCCTCAGCTTCAAGGTCCTTAATCCTCTTGATGGCATTTTCTCTCTCAGAAGCGTGACTCATCTCGACATCCTTGAGCTTCCCATCTAGCTCATTGGCTTTCCTCCTGACATCCTCAACCCTCTCCCTGTCCTTACGGGCGTCGGATTGGTACCCCAGAACCATCTTATTAAGATGGGCTATGAACTGCGTAGAAATAAAGGCGTTATTCGACGGAAGATAAACTGAAATGGCTCGGGTCTCAGCGATTAGACAAACTTGAACGCTAACAAGAAGGCGTACCTTAACACCACGGAGATAAATCTCGTTATAGGACTTATCCCTAAGCAAGGTATCAGATGGTGGAAGACGATCGCCTGGGCAGGTGATCTTCGAGAAGATAGTTGCAGATGCCGTAGCATCATTGTAAGCCCCGTCAGCATTAATGGGTCCAGCAGAAAGGGGGACTGCTTTGGGGATAATCCAAGACACTTCGGCGCGTCGTTACCGCTTTGACGCTTCGGCCAATCTTTCGACCTTGTCATCTGTCGACGATTGACGTTTTATGCTCGGGCCTTTTCTTTCTTTAGCCTTCCCTTTGCCTTTGTCCTTATGCAGCAACATCTAAGAGTCCGTAGGACGAAGACCTAATATGATCCCTTGAGAAGCTGCAGGATGTGAAATCTACTCGGTGGGGGGGGGGGGATGGGGTCGGCTCGGGGAGGAGAGAAGTCGAGGTCTGGGGGTTCGGGGGGTCGAATTTGACCCATCGCCTCGGCTTGCCTCGCCCGTTCTCTAGCTTCTGCTTCTCCCTTGGCTTTGGCTGCAGCTCGGTCTCTAAACGTGGGTCTTCCCATGGTGTTGATTGAAGAATTAGAAGAATATGATGGACCGACGGATTGGCCTTCAAAAAGGGCACGAGCCTTTTCCACTCGCTGAAGATTAAATTCTCTTTTCCAATTACACTTTCGTGCCGAAAACGCTTCGTGAACCGTAGACAGATCGGGGGTCAACGAGAGTTGGAGATAGCGCACTGCAAAAGAGGTACACAAAGTAAGAAAACCTAAAAAAACAAAATCACCATATAGAAGAAACCGGAGCCGTAGCCTGTTGGGGTGTCAATTTCCACCTTTGCAAGATCAACATAAAAATAGCCAAGCATGGTGGGAGAGGCGAATAACAGCACGCGCCGAGGCATGTTTCGAAACGCGAGGAGGCGACTGACGGAACATGCCGAGGCAAGTGGCAGCAAACGCCGAGGCAGTCAAACAACATGCACCGAGGCAGGCTTCACCTTCTTGGGCCGAGGTAAACGTCCAACTCTTGGGTCGAGGCGATGCCTTTACGATTTGGGTCATGCCAACGAGTAAAGCCCATGCGGAAGTCGGTCAAAGAGGAAAAGGAAGTTACAAATCCGAGGAGAAAAAGGAAATACAAGTCTCCGAAGGAAAAGAAAAGTTTCCGGTATTTTTGTTAAAGACGGTCTAATCTGAAGTCTATAAAAGAAGAGAAATGCGTTCGAAGAGAGAGAGACACAATTTCACAGAGCATAAATTTACACAAGAAAAACTTTTATTCTTAAGCTTTTCATACAAGGAATTAAAAAACCGTCTTTGGATCTTTTTCGGGACAATCAATACCTAGAAGTTTCTGTTCCCTAAAAAATCTTGACAAATTTTAATCGTGAGGATTTCGGCTCCCACAATTTGGCGCCATCTGTGGGGACTCTGAAACTATCTGACTTTTTAGATTGCCGCAACCAAGATCTGAAAGGATGGCTGACGAAAATCAATGTACCAACACTGACGATACAACCGACCTTCCCAGAGAAATCACGAATCTACCAGGAGACGCTGACGCCGTTCCAGAATCCCTCGCCGAGATGAAAAACATTATGTCCGCCCTGCTAAAAAAGGTAGATGAATAGGAAAAGGTAAACAACTTGTTGAGCGAGAAGGTTCAAGCACTGGCTTCGGAACAACAAATCCATGGTGCCGAAAGCTTAGTATCGGGAATAAGACCAACGAAGAGATTCCATAGCCAACTGTTTGATGCAACCCCGATGCCTCTTAACTTGATCACCTCCGAAACACAGTAAGAAATGTGCCGAGGTCACCAGAAGATCTGCCACCTGTACCTCAGCCTAATGAGTATAGTCTAGTGACCGTTAGGTCAGCTGTCACCAATGAACCGTCCGAGCTGATCAGGCCCCCCAGAACAACCATTAATAGGCATGTCCAGTTCACTAGTGACGACAACAATGGAGAACCTAACGGCCCGACCAGAGCTAAAGAAAACCGAGCCGTTGAACGACCAACCAACACAGATTTCCCCTCGGAACCAATAACCAGAAGAGAAAATGCGGGTCAACCTGACTTAACGGACGAAGAGGAAGACGCTTACTCGGCACAACAAGCACACTTCGAGGACGGACTACAAAGAGCAAACCTGACCAGAATAGGGAACTAAATGAGATTTGCGAGGCGATGGCCCGAGCCGCTGCCGAGGTAAAAGCATTCAAGTCACAAGTACACAAGGCAATTAGCTCGGCACCCGAAATAGGCTGTGTATTAGAAGAAACTCAGAAGACACCGTTCACAGTTCGGATAACTAGGACAAGAGTCTCCAACCCTGGAAAAATTTGAGTCCCGTTTTATGAGGGAACAACCGACCCAAAAGCTCATATTATGGCGTTCCACATCTCAATGGGGTGAGCCAATCTTAGCGAAAACGAGAGAGACGCCGGTTTTTGACTCTTGTTGGTGGAGCATCTCAAAGGAGCAGCCCTGGAGTGGTTCTCTCGCCTTGACCAAAATTTCATCGATAACTTCAATCAACTATCCGCTACTTTTCTAAAGCACTATTCGATGTTCATGGATCGCGGTACTTCTGACGCCGACCTGTGGACTCTGTCTTAGGGTTTGACCGAGTGATTACGAAGTTTTATGGAGTGATTCAAGAATATTATCTCTAAAGTCGTTGGCGTAAGCGACAAAGCCGCCCTAACAGCTCTGAGGAAATCACTATGGTATGAGTCACGTTTCAGGGAGGAAATTGCTATAAACCAGCCGCTAAGTATCCAGAATGTATTGCACCGAGCTTTGGATTTTATAGTGAACGAAGAAGAGATGAAAGTTCTGTCACAAAGATACGGCTCAGCAAAAATGACGAGTCGAAGCAACGTTCAGAACACCAGCGCGACACCATCGGATTTTAAGAAAAATCACAGAACAACGGTTTCATCCATCATGAAGAGCCCGATTTCGGAGGCGCCCACAATTATCAGGTGGGAACCGGTCGCGGGAAGTTACCCTGGAACACTTGGAAAAGAAATACTAGAACATACAATGAAAAGGCCTACTGCGAACATCATCATCAGTACGGACACTTAACTGCAAACTGTAGAAGCCTCAGTTTGTTGCTTGCGGCGAAGCTCACAGAAGGAAAATTGGGTGACGTGATCAGCCTAAAAGATTTTAAACAGAAAGACGAGGTAAAACAATCTCACCATGAAGACCGAGCCGACTAGCTAGCCAAAAGAGGGAAACAGAACAACGAAGCGAATTCGCAAGGACCCCGGAGGAGAATCAACATGATAATGGGAGGATTCCAGTTCTGCATGGACACTGTCTCCGTGATTAAAGCTTTTCAACGCCGAGCAGGTTCTAGTACCACCTGGATTGCACCGACTAATGTTCCAAACGACGTAATTTCATTTGAACAAAAGGAAGCAGTCGGCATTGAGCAACCACACAACGATCCGCTAGTCATCGAGTTGGTTGTAGCAGACCACGATGTTGCCATAGTACTAGTCGATATTGGAAGTTCTGTGGACGTTATTTTTTGCGAAACATTATGACGCATAGAAATCAGTCTTTCCGAGGTAATAGCAACTCCGAAACCGCTGACTGGATTGTCAGGAGAAATGACAATGACCCTTGGGACGATCAAGTTGCCTTTACTCGCCGGTGAAGTAACGAAAATAGTGGAATTCTCAGTAGCCGATCACCCCGCAATATACAACGTCATCATGGGAACTCCTTGGATAAATTCTATGAGGGTGGTCCCATCAACATATCATCTTTGCATAAAATGTCCAACGCCGAGAGGGATCAAAACCATCCGCGGAAACCATAAAGAATCCTGAATTTTTTTTCTGGCCGAACATAAGCTTCGAAACCTGGTGACCGAGCCGAGCATAAAAGCCAAACAGAGGAAGATGAAGAAGAATCGAGAAGAAGCAAACGACCTAACTAAACTTTTATAGCAATTACAGATCGTGGAGGCGCATGAGGAAAAATGAGGACCGACATACGTCCCCGCAATATCAGTTTGCATAGATGACAAACATCTAGAGTGATGTGTCGAGATCGGAGCCAACCTGGACGACAATGTTAAAAAAGAACTAATCTCTTTCTTAAAAATGAACGTGCAAACATTCGCTTGGGCAGCCGAAGATATGCCTGATATCAGCATCGACGTGACATCCCATGAACTGAATGTGGATCCAAATTTCAACCGGTGAAGCAGAAAAGGAGAAAACTAGGACCCGAAAGAGCGAAGGCAGTAAATGAAGAAGTAGAGCGATTGCTGAAAGTCGGGTCGATCATCGAGGTAAAGTATCCAGACCAACTTGCGAATCCTGTAGTGGTTAAGAAGAAGAATGGAAAGTGGAGAATATGCATTGATTTCACCGACCTGAACAAGACATGTCCAATGGATAGTTTCCCATTGCCACACATAGACCGCTTGGCCGAGGCAACGGCTGGGAACAAACTATTATCATTCATGGATGGTTTCTCAGGATACAACCAGATTCTGATGAACACCAAAGACAGGGAAAAGACAGTGTTCATAACAGATCGCAGGATATACTACTACAAAGGGATGCCATTCGGCCTCAAGAACGCTGGGGCGACTTATCAATGATTGGTAAACAAGATGTTCTCACGACAGCTCAAAAAAATGATGGAGGTATACATAGATGACATGTTGGTAAAGTCCCTTGAGGAGAAGGATCACGTTGCCCCACCTAAGGGAATGCTTCGACCAGCTAAATGCGCATAACATGAAGCTCAATCCAACCAAGTGCCGGTTCGCGGTAAAATCTGCTAAATTCCTTGGATTCCTAGTCACCAACCAACGCATCGAAGCAAAGCGACGCTCTTATACAAATGGCTCCACCGAAAACAAAGCGAGAAGTTCAACGACTGACAAGACGCATCGCAGCGCTGAACCGTTTTATTTTCTTGATCCACCGATAAATGCCTACCATTCTATGACACCCTAAGGGGGAATAAAAAATTTGAGTGGACTGACAAATGTGAAGAAGCTTTCAAGCAACTGAAAAGTTACCTGGCAAGTCTCCCAGTTCTCGCGAAGCTTATAGAAGGAGAACCCCTGTTTTTGTACAATGCGGTTTCTACTACTGCAATCAGTGGAGTGCTTGTCAGGGACGAACGAGGCGAGCAGAAACCGATTTTCTACGTCAGCTAAACTTTGACAGATCAAAAAGTTATCCCTCGTCGTGATTATGTCTGCTCGAAAGCTGAGACCGTATTTTCAGTCGCATTCTATCGTGGTATTAACAACATTCCCCCTCCGAACCATCTTACATAGCCCGAGTCAATCTGGAAGGCTCACTAAGTGGGCAATCGAGCTAAGCGAATATGATATTGAGTACCAGAGCAAAAGTTGCGCAAAGTCCCAAGTGTTGGAAGATTTTTTAGTTGAATTCCCTTCGGAAAAAACGGACGACTCAACGTCGGATTCTATTTGGACGCTCCATGTAGACGGCTCGTCCTCAAAACAAGGGTCTGGTGTAGGTATTCGCTTGACATCTCCGACTGGTGAAATTTTAAAACAATCATTTCGATTATCATTCCCCGCATCAACAACGAAGCAGAATATGAAGCCCTGATCATCGACCTAAAACTAGCTCACGGAATCAAAATCCAGAGTATCCACGCATATTGCGACTCCCAGCTAGTCGCGAATCAGTTCAATGGGGAGTACATTGCGAGGGATGAACGAATGGAGGCTTATCTAAAAGTAGTGCAAGGTCTGGTAACAAAGTTCAAACAGTTTAAACTAACCAGAATACCTCACGGTGAAAACACCTCAGCAGATGCACTGGCAGGCCTGGCATCAACATCCGATCCGGGTTTACAGAGAATCATTCCAGTCGAGTTCATCGAGCACCCAAGTATCGATCTCTCCGATAATGTTAACGTAGTTACCCGTTCTCAGGCGGACAGACAAGCAAAAGATGCACCGGAGGAGATCATCCCAATAAACGAAGGCATTGACACCGTGATGGAAGAGAATCCAAACACGAAACCTTAACTTGAAAATGAAGCAGTTGATTTAGAAGATGATCAGCAATCAGGAACAAAGGAGTACGTATGCGACAAAGAGTGGATGGGAGCAATTTGCGTGTACATCATGGATGGCGAAGTGCCATCCGACGGATGGGCTGCCAGAAAACTCAAAGCTCAAGTTGCTCGGTATATTCTGCTAGATGAAAATGTTTTCAAATGGAGGTTCTCGGGGCCATTAATGCTTGTGTTGAAGCAAAAGAAGCTAGACGAATCATGGAAAAAGTCCAGAGCGGGTCTTGTGGCAATCATTCTGGCGGAAGGGCATTAGCGATCAAAATAAAGCGTCACGGTTATTACTGGCCAACTATGGTAAAAGACTGCGAGAAGTTTTCTACAAAGTGCGAAAATATCAACGTCACGCCCCAACAATTCACCAGCCAACTGAAATGCTATCATCGATTTCATCACCATATCCCTTTATGCGATGGTCTATGGACATCATCATGCTTTTACATCAGTCTAAGCAGAAATGGTTTTTACTTGTGCTAACAGACTACTTCTCCAAGTGGATTGAGGCGGAATCCTACGCTAGTATTAAGGATGCTCAAGTTGAACCCTTCGTTTGGAAAACCATTATATGTAGACACGGCTGATATATCATGGTTTTTATCGGTTTTCAACCATGATATTCATTGTTTTATCGAGTTTTTTCTGTGTTTTTAGAGTCTTTTCAGAATTGGAACATGTTTGGATTGAATCTATAAGGCATAATGAGTATGGAATGAAGCAAAAGAGTAGAAAATAGGTCAGATCGATCGATCTACACATGGATCGATCGATCCAACCTCAAGCCATTTCACCGTAGCCTTTTGGATCAACCATTGAAAGCCAGATCGATCGTTCTAGACTGGATCGATCGATCCACCCTTGGATCGATCGATCCACACCAATTCCAGCCAGAAAAAGGAAATTTTAGTTTTTCTTATTTTATTGGATTTTGCCTTTTATTTCCGATATATTCTAGTTTTGAGCCATTGTTTAGGCAAAATTTTTACATGCTCTTTTTATTCTATTCAGACTTTTGGTTTTTGCGATTTGTAAGCCTGGGGAGATGAAGCTCTGACTCTACATCTCTTGAAAAGATTTCTGAACCCTTTTGGATTTCTAATTATATTATCATGAGTTTTTCTTCATCTCCGTTTTGTTTCTTTGTGTCCATGTCTGAGTAGTTTTATAGTTAGGTTTAGGGTTTCAAGGAAATTTATGAATCATTGAATCAGACATAGATAGAGATTTATCATCTTGTCTTCACCTATCGTTGTTCTCATTGCTTAGATTAAATTGATCACTTAGTCTCTGATTTTAGGTTTAATCTATTCATCAAAAGTGTTATAGGTTGCCAGATAGAACATAGGTGAGCAAATTGTCCTTAGCCAACGAAAGCCGATGTTAAGGCAATTTGTGAACATATCAAACCTGCTCGTTAATGCTTGTTTAGAATTCTAAGATCAAATGACAGTTTAGATTCTTAGGTTGCTAGATAAAGTAGTTGATACCACGAAAGTGGATTGGTTATACATTCATGTTTGAGTTTGAAAATGTGCTTTATCGTTCCCTGAATAATTGTATGGTTCATGATCTCTGAATTCCTGCGAATTGCCCTAAACTTAACGTTTGCTTTTAATTGATTTTACATAGTTTTCACATTGCTATTTTATTTCACTTTTCAACAAACAACCATATTGTCATCTTAGCTTAGTTTCATCCATTATAATTCGTAGCGTTTGACTTGGTTCGTGGATTCGATCCCAAAATACTACTTCGTTTGTTGTGCACTTGCAGTGATATTTTAGGGTTAAAACTCATTGTATCAAGTTTTACGGCGTTCCGTATGAAATTGTTACAGACAACGGCTCGCAATTCATCTCAACCAGTTTCGAAGCTTTCTGCAAAAAGTGGAAGATACATCTCAGCAAGTCTACTTCGCGTTACCCGCAAGGTAATGGCCAAACAGAAGCAGCAAACAAAATAATCCTCGACGGTTTGAAGAAACGGCTCGACGAGAAAAAGGGTCGCTGGGCCGATGAATTGGAAGGGGTCCTTTGGTCTCATCGAACATCTCCTCGACGAGCTACCGGAGAAACATCGTTTGCGCTTGTCTACGGCACTGAATGCGTAATCCCGCCAGAAGTTGAGTTTCCCAGAATTCGTCGTCGTCTCCTTCCTGGACAAGAGGGACTTAATCACTTGATGTTCTTGATGAGTTAGATTTGGTGAATGAGCGACGAGACCAAGCGCTCATCCGTATTCAGAATTATCAGCAAGCCACAGCTAAGTACTACAATTCCAATGTTCGTAGTCGAAAATTCAGCAAAGGCGACCTCGTTCTCCGAAAGGTTTTTCAGAACACGGCCGAACAAAATGCGGGCAAGCTGAGTGCGAACTGGGAATGACCTTACAAAGTCATTAAAGTGGTTCGCCCAGGAGTATATGGCTCGCTAACATGGCCGACGTTCCAGTACCAAAATCTTGGAACGCAATGCACTTGAAAAATTACTATCACTAAAACCATACCATGTATGAACTACGAGGTGGCTTGATCCCTAAAAAGGATACGTAGGCAACCCATCTCAGGATGGGTTCAGCTGCCCCCTCCTTTAAAAAAGAGGAGAGTGGGTCCGTATACACATACTTCCATCTATTATAGATTTCGGTGCACTAATCACCTCGCAAAAACACTATGGCATGTTTGCTGGCCGTCTTATCGACTTTCCTACATCAGAAAACAGATCGGCTACTAATCGCCTAACTTCGGTATAATTATCAACTCAAACACCTCGGCATACAAAATGCCTCGGCATATGTAAACACTAAACACTATTTTTTTACCGCCTCGCAAAAATAACAAAGTGTATATTTTTGTCTTTTCGTCTGTTGTTGGCCACAACAATGAGCTCTTTCACATCCTTTATGGATTTAATACTCTAAATTCTACAGTACACTATACAAATTCTGGTCTGCTATCGGAACGTACATATATGAGAACGTATGTTCTTAAACCGAGGCAAACATTCAGATACCCAGTCATCATTAACACTGGTTAACAACATTGCGTAAAAACGATCGGCTCGAAAATAAAACATGCAAAAGCGAGCCAAAAGATAACCATGCTAATGCTAAAGATAAAGCTGTCCAGACATTTTGTTCTTACAACGTACAGAAACAAAAATAAAATCATAATCTAAACAGGGTTCAGAGAGATATTCGGGTCTACAGTCTCCTCAGCGGTACGATCAGCAGCAAGAATACCATCATTCGACCTAGAAAAATCCTTTACACAATTCGCCAGGAAGTGTCATACTAACCGAGTCAGACGACACATGAGATAATACCAGCTCATCTCTGACCTCCTTCTCGAGCTTCTCAAACTCGTCATGGGCTCCGGCCAGATCAGTTCTCCATTCGGTTAACTGAGCCACCTCGGCATCCAGAATTGGCGCGTCATCTTTCTTGAGAATATTGATAAGCTGGAGATTGCTATCTACCTGTGCAAGATCCAACTCTCTCTCCTTATTTGCCGACAGGTCTTCGATCTTCTTGGAGATCTTATCAAATTTCCCTTGAAACTTCTCTGCCATCTCCCGCCTCGAGGCCTTCCGAGCTATCTTCACTTTTGCTTCGTGCAAAGCGTGTGTTGCGGCTAGTTGCCTCTTCAGCAATACTATCTCAGCAGACTTTCTTGCCTTGGTAGCCTCCTGTTTCATGCACAAATCTCTGACCCGAGCCAGTTCACTTTTAAGAAACGCCTTTTCTTTTTCAAGGGCGTTAATCTGGTCCGAGGAGGATGCGAGCACGGCAACGTGTGTGCTGGCAAGATCATCGAGCTAGGCCTTCATCTGCAAAGCATCTTTCTTCGCCTCGGCAACACGACGTTTTTCTTTCCTCGCCGCTCTATCGTATTTGGCGACTATCTTGTTAATCGACGCCACAAACTATAAAATCAAAGAAACAAGTCAATATCGAAAATTTACTTGGAAGATCTTAAAACGATGCCCAGAAACAATTACCTTAATGCCGCACAAAGACATGTCAACGTACAGAGCACTTTCAGCAAGAGTATCCACCGGAGGGAGACGATCACTAGGAGACTTGATCAAAGAGACAAGGGAGGCCGAAGCAACCGCATCATTGTAAACAGACTCGTTTCCGTCGTGTTATTTTCTCTACAACAGCTTTCTAAACAGCTTTAATAAAAATACTATCTTTGGATCTCTGTTCTTGGGTCTCTTTTCATTGAAGTTTCCGAATCCCTTATTTTTTTTAACCAAGTTTAGTTGTGCGAGTTTCGACTCCTACAATTTGGCGCCGTCTGTGGGGAATATAAAATTCTGACACCAGAGAACCATCGAACACGAGATCTGAAGAGATGGCCAATGATGGAGACAGGAGCGGTGGACGTGGTCTCCTAGGCTCTTAAGGTTGTAGATCAACTAGGTTGCGGGGATGTGTAGCTCCATATCTCCCAACGTGGGTGGTACTAGTGTGCCTTCCTCGGGCACGTTGTCTTCTTCTGTCTTGTGAACCTTCAAGTAATGGTGGTCGCTCGAGTGATTTCAGGTATATGATCAGGACTTGACATCGTACCGCCACTTATGGCCAGTGCTTCTTTCTTATTGTTGTTGTCATATTGTGACTTTTGTGTGGTGTCCTGACTGGTGCTAACAGAGATTGTAAGTCGTCTTTCCTCATCCTCTCTCCATTTTATTTCCGCATTGAATTTTAGCATATCGTCCACCATTGTCATCGGGCATAATTTTTTAATGACATGTAGAGGCCCTTGTCGATTAGCAAGCTACGTTTGAAGGCGAACAAAGCGGTCGATACGTTGAAATCTAATATTGCTACCATTTCATGGTTGAACCTGTTCACGTAACTTTTAAGAGTTTCTTTTGGGGCATGTATGATCTTTTACAGGTCGTCGGACATTTTGATAGGTTTTTTGCTGCTGGAAAATTGTTGAAAAAATGCATCATGTAGTTGTGCGAACAAGCAGATCCTTTCCCCAGGAGATTGGTGAATCATTGGAGGATTGGCCTTACGAAACTGGACCCAAAGCTTTCACACATCCACGTTTCTTTGAGCTGATAGGACATGGAAGTGGCCATCATCCTCTATTTGTAGTGCATCATATGTTCGTCGGGGTCCTGGGTCCCATCATAGAACCACATGGCTTGAAAGCTAAATTTTGTCAGTATCTCCATGACGTTTATCTCCTCACTGAAGGGCGAGTCATTGAACAGGTCCTGATCTATCTTCTTCGCTGGCGGTGCCGGGGATTCTTCTCAAGACGGCCTCGAGGTTCACTATCCTTTCTTAGAAAATTTATTCCCTCAGCCTTGTGGGACCCGCTCAATGTTGCGGATGCGCATCTTCTACCCTCCGATGAAATTCTCCCTGGTGGGTGAATTTGGCCTCATCGAGACCCTCTTGCCCCCGTCGTCCGAGTAGTGGGTGCACCAGACACCTGGGTCGAGCTTCCTCCGTCTTTAATACGGGCTGATGCATCTTGAACGGCTCTATCAGAACATGTGGTGCGCGGTTCTGAAGCAGGGCCGCAAATATTCCATGGAAGCCTATATGGTTCAAGTCTGGTGTTGGCGCGCTGCGGCGGTTGCCCCAAATCTGGGCGCGAGGGGATTCTTTACTATAGTTCCAGCATGGTGATTTTTCGAGAAAGAAGGTACATCTCTCCCTGAGGTGGGCATTCTCCTCCATAGTCCTCATGAGCACCGTGTGGAGTCACAGCGGCGGTGGGGGTGTTCGGTCCCGGCGTTCCATCCTAAGAGGTGGGAGAGTGGAGGTCACGCGAGTGGCGAGAACCATCATCGGTTCCGCGCCTGGACAATTTTTATTGAGTTCGTTGCTGAGTGGTTTCTTCGTTTGTTCTAGCCATTGCCTCTTGTCTATGTTCGTCTGGTTATGTCATGCTTGAGAAATGCCCCTTCCTTCTAGCATTAAATTCTTTAGGGGATTTTTTGTTAGTGGATCCAATCACTAGGGGCAAGTCTCCTACACAAATAACAAACACTTTAAGGTCAGGAAAACACGATGGTGGAGTATTTTCTGATGGCTCTCCGACGCTCAAGTCAGTAAAAAGAGAGATAGAGAATATAAAGAAAGACCACGGGTTGAGACATGTAAAGACTGTAAAGAAGTAAACAACTAAAAGAATAAAAGTAAAGTGACACCGGATCGAGTGGGGGTTGATCCATGGTGTATCCAGACATCTGTAATAGAAATTTGGATGGTTAGACAGAAGAAAAACTGAGTATTTTGTGGGAAGTGGCAAAGTATGACCATAAAAGTGGCCAGAGATGGCCGGAAGTAAGACAAGAGGTCGAAAAGAGACTAAGTCTCGAGGAAATGAAGGGGAACAACTCAAATATTTAGAGAAGAATGTGATTTAGAAAGCTTAAGCATGAAGCAAAAATCGGATCCATTCTCTTGTGAAACAACAAGGTATTTATAGGGTTTTATTTTCCAAAATACAACAGTACATCCTGAGTCGATCGGGTTTGAATCCATCATGTTATGCATCCTGAGACAGACCGGATCTGAATCCATCAATTTGGACATGTACGAAACACTAGAGTGTTTTTCACCTAGCACCCTTGTCTTTATGTGTCACCTACCTGACAACTTAATCTCAAGGCACAGAGCAAGGTCATTGTCGTACAAGGGGCAGTGGATAGTGTGGCAGGTCGGACGTCGAGAAGCTCCTAGGAATCAGGCTTGTCTGCTTTAATCGTTTTGTGGAGCATATACTAGCTGCTTTACCTATTACATGTGCAAGATAAATAATTTTAACCATTTGACCAAAGGCCAATTCAAACATATTTGAATAATCGAGGTTCGCGCCTATAAAAGAATGGAAATTCATACCTAACACGGGTTTATGATACGGAGACCCAGACTCCGTGCTTGACTTTCCGTCAGCTCCTTTACCTGCTCATCCGACCACTTAGTTTCCAACCTGATTCACCATATATAGAGATTATGATTACGGTGATCATAATTTTTTCTTTTTATGATTGTGATTATGCATGATCATAATTTTTCTTTTTTATGGAATCAACTATCATATTAAATTCAAATTTTGAATTTTACTAAAATTTATCATTAACCTAATTTTTTTAAATGGAATTTTTGTTTTTACTTTTATAAAATGAAAACACAAAGCAAGAAATATTCTATTATATTGTAATGAATGGTCATGTATAATTTAAGATTAATTATCGAATTTAAATTTAGTTTTCTATTTTAGTCAAGTTTATAGTTTATCTAATTATTTAGATATAATATTTTCCATATAATATTTTATTATTATTATTGATCTATTATATAGATATCAATGAATCACATATATTTAGGAATTAATCATCAAATTTAAATTAAAATTTTATATTTTAGTTAAGTTTAGCTTTTATTTTTTAACAAAAAATTTTTTACCTTATATTTCATTTTTAATGAATTTTTTTTTCAAGTCATGCATAAAAAACAGTTCTTAATATTTTTACAAATTAGAAATAATATGTCTTTTTTCCTTTATTTATAGCTTTTTTACTTACTATATCCTTTTAATTCTCCAATAGTATGACTTATTTTCTTTTTCTTTTTGTTTAATATTTTCTTTTAGGCACACGATAATTTGATCTAAGCAGTAAATAATTTACAGAAATAACATTTATATTATTTTATATTACTTATATTAACACATATCACAATATAAAATAGTAATCATACGTGTCGAAATTTGGTGAATTATAATTTTGCCTATATAATGTGTTCACGTTGAACATATCCAAATTTTTATAATAAAACTAGGTTTTGGATGCGCGAATTCTATATTTAAAATTTTGGTAAAAATCTTATGCAACTAATAATATTTATTAAAATATTATTTTTTTATATCCGTGATGGTAATAATATTCATCCAATAAATGAAAAATATTCATAGTGAATTTTATCCTTGAAATGTTCAAATTACCATTGAAACTAAGATTATAATTAAAATATACAATTCAAAAAATTTTCGCAGTGTGAATATAGAAAATAAATTGATTATCAATGGTAAATAATACGACATATTTTGTGTTTTTAAAAATGTTTTTTTTATTTATTAGATTTTTTTTTAATATCGAGTTTAATAGTTTGAAGTTAATTTTTTGTAATACTTATAGTCATATCTTTATATATGAGTAAATACTTGTGTTTGACATATATATTACTTGATGATTATTGTAGTTATCTTCTCTATTTCTTCAACGCCTATAAACAACTCATGGTTTATCTTAACTTAGTATTGACATCATAAAACTTTGTCTTTTCTATTTATATATTTTCATTCATTAATAGTATATATCGTTTATATATCATAAACAATTCATGTTTTATCATTAATGTCTGAAAAGACCTCAAATCAATAGAATTTTTATCTTTAGTTCAATGTTAATCCATATATTCAAGTTAAACGTCAATCTATATATTCAAGTTAGGACATGCTAAACTTTAAATATCTTAAGAATTTTTGGCTAAATACACAAGTACAAATTAAAAAAATGTTCATGTGCTTCTTCTTGACAAGAAAAGCAAAACCAAACTCCATAACACCAAAATATTTTAAATATGATTATGAGAAATTAACTCAAGCTGAGTTACATAAATCTGACCATCAATATTTAATTTTACGTCAAATAATATTATCTAAAACAGATCAAAATGCACTCACACTTAAGACTAAAATATCATATGGTACTAATTTGGTATTGGAAGCTACCTCGCTTGCCTTAACTATCTACATTACTTCCTTCTCTGCCATGAAAAATGTTGGTTCTCAATTGAAACTGTGACACTTTAAAAAATTAAAAACTCTTATATGCTAATAGAAAAACATAGAATTCCAAACATGTTATGTGATTGCCAGAAAGATCCTCTTAAATTGCAAGAATATATGCTTTATCACCTTGCATATATAAAATGCATCCGTTTTATATATAAGTAACCATACAAAGCTCATAGTTTAACAAATTAAATATGTTTTATTTAGAAATTTTAATTTTACATTTATAGAAAACTGGACGAATCACAAAAAGTGCTCGGATTACCTACGAGAATGAAATAGGTCATTGGTGGCTAGTATATGTTCTTTGTTTTTGTTAATTTTCTTCAGCTTATTTTTTAAAATACCTAAATTTAGACACATACATAAGAGTTTATTAATTTAACGCTCTCATTATGTAGTAAATGCATAAAAATTTAAAAAAAAAAGACAACTATTAAGTACTAACCAACTTCATCAAGTATATTTTATATCAACATAACTCTTGTGTCGAATCACCAAATGAATAACACAAGCTATAAAAAGTATAAATTAGAGAGATTTGGATTAGAAGCAAGTAGTCTCATGGTTAACATTTTATATTTTTGTATGGTTAGGTTCATGTCTTTTAATAATTTTTTGTATTCTTTATCATCAACTATTTTAGATTTTTTTTTTAATTATAGGTGATAGTGTATTTATTTTCCAATAGTTTTATTTATGTAGAATAATATAGTATTTATATTTTTGTTTTAATTATTAATACCCTAGAATTAAAAAAAAAATCAAATCTAATATTTACTTATTTCTTTTATTTTTGTTAATAGAAAACCATGACATAATTTTCATATTTTATGAACTCTTTCGTATTAACAAAACCACGTCAAATTAAAAAAATGTTTTTTGTCTAACCGTCGATTTGCTGACGTGGATTGTAATTAACTAACTATTGGTTTTAAAAATCTCATATGGATTGACTTAACACCAAGTAGTATTTATAATATTTTAAAAACATACTATTATTTAAGTATTAATACATTAGAAGAGTGACAACCAGTGGACCACTGTTGCAGCCGTGAAACACTCACCAAAAAAGGGAGTCGAAAGCAAAACTAGAGAAGATGACTCCAATAAGGAGATGAGGTCGCTGTCTCGGTTTTCAGTCTTAGCCACTGTCAGAGAGGAAGGTGAAATAGAGGACACTGATAAATTGGAACAGTCTGTGTTGGATGACGATGGTGGGGAATTAACAGAGACGGTGTTGGATTTGGTCAAAACAACGAAAAACAGAGGACGTAACTCTACTAGAAAGCCAGTAATGAGCAAGAAGGATATTATCCTACAAGGTCAGCCAAAACAAAACAAAGCTTCCTTTAGGAGGCATTAATGTCGTCAATCTTCTCTTGTAACACGTGTGGGTTCAATCAACCGCGCAAGCATAACGCAGTTCATCATTGGGTAAAGTCTACTAAGCTCTCGATTGGGTGTCTTATTGAAACTCGAGTTCAAGAAAAAAATCGCCAAGCTGTTCTTGAGTCTGCGTTTCCAGGGTCGCAGTGTCTATCAAACTACAACCATCACAGGCTTGGACGAATTTGGGTTTTATGGTCGGACGAAGTTATCGGCCAACAAGTTTTAGTAGTGCTCAGTTGATCACATGTTGGGTCTATTTCCAGATCACGGGTGAAAGTTGCCTTGTTTCCTTTGTGTATGCCTCTAACTTCACAGCAAAAAGAAGAGCCTTGTGGAGGGATTTGTGTGATATCCAATCCAACTACATTCAAAATCGGTTTCCTTGGGTCATTCTAGGGGATTTTAATGTCACACTATCATCAAGTGAACATTCACGTGTTGAAGATTATATGTCAGACCAGGCAGCTATGAGAGATTTCCAAAATACAACAGTACATTGTGGCCTAACCGACCTCCCCTACATCGGACCTCTTTTCACATGGATGAGTAATCAGTATGAGAATTCCATTGGCAAAAACTAGATCGAGCGCTTGTTAATGGTAACTGGATAGCCGATCACCCCTGTCTTATGGTACTTTTGAGGCTAGTGGGGTCTCGGATCACTCACGGTTTTGGGTCCAGTTGATAGCTCCAAAGTCGTGTAAAAGGAAGCCTTTCAAATTCTTTAATTTTCTTGCTGACCACCCTCGTTTTCTGCAGGTTGTGTCACATGTTTGGCATGGCACTGAACCTCTGTTTCACTTTAGATCCGCTCTTTACCGGTTCCATCAAAAGTTAAAACTGCTCAAGAAGGATCTAAGAGCTTTGAACAAGGATTCATATGGTGATTTACCAACTAGAACAAAAGCAGCCTGGGAAGATCTCTATTCAAAGCAAGAAATGGTGTTGCAAAACCCTGGAGCTGATACGTTCGAAGCAGTCTCGGATGCCTTGGAAGTGTGGCATCACCTAGCAGGCATTGAAGAGCAATTCTTTAGGCAGAAATCGCATATCCAATGGCTGCGATTTGGGGATCAAAATACAAGCTTCTTTCACATAGTTGCCCAAGGAAGAGCATCTAGAAATTCAATCAAGAAGCTAGTAATAGAGGAAGGTGTGGTGCTTACGGAAATTGATGAGCTGAAGAAAGAGGCATCTAGCTATTATAAGCGGTTTCTTCAGGGTAGTCCAGAAGGTTATGAGGGGTGCCAATGAACATGTTATCCGATTTGATTCACTATAGATGCCCGACAGAAGAAGCTGCAGATTTGATAAGGCCCGTTGATGGGGCGGAGATAAAGTGTGTGCTATTCTCTATGCCTACTAGTAAAGCGCCTGGACCGGATGGCTACACAATTGAATTCTACAAGGCAGCATGGCCTATTGTGGGGAGATGTTTTATTGTGGCTGTACAATCTTTCTTCCTCTATGGTTTCATGCCCAAGAGCATCAATGCTACCATAGTGTCATTGGTTCCAAAGCAGACAGATGATCAATGTATGAGGGATTATCATCCCATTGCATGTTGCAATTTAATCTACAAAGTGAAATCGAAGGCTATTGCCAGCAGGCTCAAGCGGACATTGGGGTAAGCTATCGAGTTAAATCAATGTGCATTTGTGGAGGGCATATTACTCTTGGAAAATGTCTTGTTGGCAACAGAGGTGGTGAAGGATTACCATATGTCATCAATCACCACACGGTCTGCTTTAAAGCTAGACATTTCCAAGGCGTTTGACACAATCCAATGGCCGTTTATTGTGAGAACACTTCGGGCAATGGTCTTCCCGAAATAGCTCATACATTGGATTTACTTGTGCTTGTCTACAACATCTTTCACAGTATCTGTCAATGGAGAATTAGAGGATTGCTTTACGAGTACTAGGGGCATACCACAAGATTGCTCCTTCTCACCTTACCTTTATGTCATCGTAAACAATGCCCTTTCAAAACTACTCAACAAAGCCGCTAGTGGAGGACAGATTGCCTATCACCCAAGATGTCGAAAGATAAACCTCACCCATCTTAGTTTCGCGGATTACATCTTGGTGTTCACGAATGGATCGTCTTCTTCCCTACGTGGTACACTCAATGAATTTGATCGGTTTGCAAGAATGTCGGGACTTCGCATCAATGTGTCTAAGTCAACATTGTTTGCTGCAGGTAGGGAGAAACAAACACTTGAGACAGAGGCTGTGGCGTTGGGTCTCTCTGTGAGTACGCTACATATGCGTTATCTTGGTCATCCCCTAACAACCAAGACAATGACAAGGGTTGATTACGAACCATTGGTGGATAAATTCAGAAAGCGGCTTATGAGTTGGACATATAGGCATCTCTCCTATGTGGGACGGTTGCAGCTAATAAAATCAGTGATTATGAGCATTTTTTAATTTCTAGTGTTCGGTGTTCAGGTTACCGAATAGATGTTTTGAGGAGATTGAAAGCATGTGTGGAAAATTCCTTTGGAGTGGCTTACCGAATGGTCAAAACATAGCAAAAATTGCGTGAGATGAAATTTGTATACCTAAAGATGAAGGGGGCCTAGGGATTCGTCGACTTAAGGAAGTATCCCGGGTGTTTGCTCTTCACTTAATCTGGAAACTGTTTACTCTCTCTGGCTCTTTGTGGGTTGCGTGGACTAGGGCCCATCTGTTACGTCGAGTATCTTTTCGGGATGTTAAAGCCGCATGCAAAGGTTCTTGGATTTGGAAAAAGCTCATGAAGTTGAGATCGACGGCTGCCGAGTTTTTGCATATGAAAATCAAAAATGGAGAGGGTGCATACTTTTGGTCGGATCATTGGACGAAAGATGGTAAGTTAATTGATCTTATGGGAGAGACAGTTACGACACAGCTGGGTGTCCGACGTCACGCAAGAGTTTCGGAGGTTAGTGTGGATGGTGCATGGGAAATAAGGAGGTGTAGAAACCCACACTTACGACAGGTTGTGGACCAGATTATTGAGCTATCACCGCCGGATCCAACTGCTGGGCATGATGTGTGTATGTGACGCCAAGGACCAATGGATTTCCAACCGTGTTTCTCAGCACTTCGGACCTGGGAGCAACTTCGATCGAGGCGACAAAAACAGTATTGGAGTTGTCTGGTTTGGTTTTTCCAGGGAATCCCGAGGTTTGCATTTATTAGTTGGCTTGCAGTGAAAAATAGACTGGCTACGGGTGATCGTACGCGAGTTTGGGGTTGCATACAGCCATGTCGTCTCTGTGGAGAGCCGGATGAAACTCGGGATCACTTGTTTTTCGGGTGCCCTTTCTCATACACAGTTTGGTTAAAAGTTGTTGGAACGTTGCTCGGTGTTACAGCCAATCCCGACTGGTCGGAAACCATGGAGCATATACTACACATTCGGTTGATTTTTTAATCGTGACATCTTCATATTCATTTGATCGGGACATCTTCATACTCATTCGGTTGGTTTTTTAATCAACCATGGAAGGAGCGTAATGAATGCAAACATAGTGGAACAAGTCATCCCGCCTCGTTCTTGGCTCAACTCATAGACAAGACCATTCAGAATAGAGTTTCTTCAATACGACAAAGATCAAACCCTCGTTACCAATTGCTTCTTCAAAGGTGGTTCCAAACAAGAACCGTTGCTTGAAGATTCGAATCGTGACGATAGTTTACCGCTTTGCTAACACATTAGTTTGATTTTTTATTCCTATCCATTTGTCTTGTAAAACCTTTCATTTTGTTGATTAACTTAATTTTTCTGATTTTATTGATAGAAAACCATAACATGATTTTCTTATCTATTAATTTTTTTTTCTATTAACAAAACTATCTTTAAATTAAGAAATTTTTTAATCTAACTGTCGATTTATTTTAGAAGCTGATTTTGAATGTAACTATTGTATGTTTTAAATCTCAACTGAACACTCTTAAAAGCTAATAGTATAGACTTTTATATAGTATAGATATAACATGGTATATTAATATCTTACATAATATCTTTTTTTTCTTTTGTAAAATATTTCAAACCCAAAAAAAAAATCCAGAAAATCAAGAAAAAATAATAACTCTCTCGTTTATGCTAAGTGCTACCACATCAGAATTAACTTGTGCCTGTTTCGATGAAATCCCACAAAAAGGAACAAGCCTACCCATCATCAAAACAATACCAAATGTTTGAATGACCTCATTGTGACTCCATATTCCTCTTCTTTTAGTCGAGTCACTTCGTACCTTTTGCTTACTCCTTGATATAGTTAGTCTATGAGAACTTTTTTTTTGACAAACTCACGATTTGGAAATTTTATTGATACGCATCGCAGTGTTTGGCTCATCTCTTCCTCACAAAGCAACATGGATGTTTTTATCTTTTTTGGCTCATCTCTTCCTCACAAAGCAACATGGATGTTTTTATCTTTTTTCGCTCATCTCTTCCTCACAAAGCAACATGGATGTTTTTATCTTTTTCCACTTATTTGCTAAGTCCACCTATTTACGAGAATGCCATCAAACCCTCTACTTAATTATTTTCAAAATCATTATCCAGCATAATCTTTTTTTTCTTTTTTCTCTCCCTTTAGACGCAAATGAAGAGACATTTTTTTCGAAAGAAAGAAACTTTATGCTTTTCCATTAGCTTTTCTTCTGTGCCAATTAGATGGCTTCAAAAACCAAAGACTGAAAGTTAAGATGCTCTGCTTTTTCTCCTTTACATAAACATCCATGCTCATCTTTTCTTTATTCGTTTCTCAACATTAGTTTATACACCAGTATAAATAATGGAATAAACAATATCTCAGAGCCACATTTACCAAAGAAGACATTATAACTTCAGCATATCCATCCGTTAGGATAATGTACAAAATGGCGATTGTGGCATATATATATATATATAAGGTACATATTTTAAAGTTATCTACAGCTTCACTATACAACAAAAATATCTACAAAGTTTTTTCCCTTCTTCTACAAGGTAACAAATTAATACAGTAAATCTCGCTTCATGAATAAACACACATACGTTTATTCTATATTAGTATTTGGTTAAGGTTACATGCTCTCCCTGAAGTTCATAGATCTTGCCATGGCTGCAGGGTTTGCTTGCAGGTTAAGATACGTTTCAGGGACGAATCTCTTGTGGTTGCTCTTTGTTTCAGATCCTTTCATGAAAAAGCTGAATTGCTCTGTCTTCTCGCGTTTCATCGGTACTGGATACCACACATGATTCTTCGTAGCTATGCTTGCTTCGTTATTGTTACTTTGAGATTCTGAAACCAATCTTGCTCTTACAAAAGCATCTTTGCTCTCTCTAACAATTTCATGTGAAGCTTCGTCTCTTGTCCTTTTCCCAAGACATGTGGAATTCTCTATGGTAGACCAAAACGGTACCGCGCAGCCCCAGTAGAGGGGGATGTTGTAGAAACTAGGGTTAGGAGGGTATTGATAAGGCCAAGGAGGCGAAACAGGGGATGTTACTTGCGGGGGAAGAAATCCTTGGAAGTTGTTGAAATCTTGTGAAACAGATTCGGCGGTTATCTTCGCATCGCTTGATTGATGGTTACCGTTCTCAGAACCCAAAGATTCCAAAGACTCGAAGCTGAGAATCTTCGTTGAGGAGCTATTGTAATTGTTAGTATAGTCATTACTAGTATTATCGGAAGTGATGTGCAGGTAAGGGTCTGAAGAAACCCATCCCTTGTTCTTGCGGCGGCCTGAGCCAACCGGGACGGTCCTCATAGATCCACCTGAAGTCCAATACCTCTGGCAGTTCCTACAGAAGTGACGTGGCTGATTAACGTTGTAGTTGTTGTAATAACAGAATTTAGTGTCTGCGCTGTTGCATCTCGGACATGGAAGAATCTTGTCTGGTTTCTTCAGGGCAGTTGTTTTCTCTTCCGATGAAGTAGTTGTTGTGATCTCGCTGTGTTGGTCATCGCTGTTCTCAGATGTTTCTTTTGACTCCTTGTTAAGATCAGATGATATCTTAAGACTCTTATTGTCTTGTTCGCTGTTATCAGTAACAGATTGGTTGTTCTTCTGAAAATTTGGAGGAACATGGATTAGAATTAACATCATGAAACTAGTTTCAAACTGATAAAAGACTAGAGAAAATCAAGATTCAAAATTTTAGCATTTTCTTAGCTTCAAAGGGTATGATTGACATGGTCTTAATCCGTTTTCAAGAACATTAAAAACGTATTGCTATTCAACTCGGAAACATACCTTGTGTGGTCGAAGTGAGGGAGAAGAAGACGACGAAGACGAGGGAGACAGTGGATCATGATAAACCGATGTAATTGTCCACCCAAACAATTTTACCGCAGTTTCTCCAGTTTCAGACATACCAATTTTTGAAGAGAGAAAAGAAAATGAAGGAGAAATTAGGTTTATGTTATGCGTTTATTCTTTAACCGAAGATGTGAGAGAAGAGTATATATGTATAAGAGTCTGGGGTTGGTATTAATGGATCGCACAGAGCCACACAGAGAGAAAAAGTGGTGGAAGAAGACACATCAGCAGAGAAAGGGACTTGTAGAGATGAGAGAGCCACATGTTGTTGCTAAAAAAAGTGGGCTTTTGCAATCTTTTTATCAATGCTCTTTTTGATTTCTCTTTCAGTGCCACTAAAAAGATTTCCTTAAACTTTATTTTGCCACGTCAAATTGTTTGGTTATAAAAATGTACAAGTTTTCCTTTTGAATATCCGTAGAGAAATACATACAACAATGCTTAGCTATACAACCATCTGCCAATATTCGATTCTTTTCTGTCCACGTCGGATGTAGTGTGTCCCACCAGAATCACCAATGAATATCTACCATCCACATGTCAGAATCTTGTAGCGTATTCAAGCATAGCAGAGGGGTTTGGGAGGGTGAAATTATTCTCCCGGATTTGCTCTGATCCGCTCCGAAAATTAGGATATCTGAAGTGTCTAGATCCGGATAAAGATAATAAAATTTAAGACCCGTAAAAAACGTATCCGGATAGTAAAATTTCAAGATCCAGACATTCGGATCTGGATCAGGATGCAATAAATATATTTAAAACATATTTTTTTTTACATATATTAAGTTATTTTTCTATAAAAAAAAAAATATAAATTGATTTTAGTTCTTTTCTAATATATCATATTTATTTTGAAAAATATTATTCAAAATTAAAATTTATAATTTTTTTTAAAGTTTTTAGTTTTTAGTTTTTAGTTATTTTATTATTATTTTCGGATCCGGATATCTGTGGATACCCTTATTTTTGTCGGATACCCAAAATTCGGATATTCGGAAGCCACAGATCCGGATCCGGATACTTTTGCTACGGATCCGGATACCCTGAAATTCTAGGATATCCGGATCCGTCCCACTCCTAGTGCTTGGCATTGGCAAAAAATATATATATATAAGATCCGATTCAGTTGCAGGCATGACCAAAATTAAACCGTAATTCGAATCGTAAGTGTACTATTTTGAAATTGTAACTCGGCAGAAACTGTATAAAATGGTCAAAAATCGTAACCGTTAATCGTAAAAATATATTAGTTATGTTTAAAAAAAATTGTTAAACATAACTGTAACTTTAACAAACCGTCGGTTAACTACAAAGTTAAAGTCTTAATATTTTAACTGTAACCGTTTCTAAAATTAAATTAAATATACAATAATTAGTTATGTATAATGTATAATTAATATAAGATTAGAAATTATTTATAATCAATTTACCAAATCCAAATCGAAAAATATTTAGAAAAAAATTAAAAACTATATTAACTAAAATTAAAAATTAAATGTGCTAAAATTAATTAATTTATTTCGAACAAATCTATCTTTTATTATAAAACTATAAAAATGGCTAAATCTCTATGTATGAGTGCCACATCGGCAGTTTAATCGTTAAGAGAATGATACATGTCCTCCCAAACTTTTAAATGTTTCAGAACACCGTCTCAACTTTATCTTCTTATCCTAAGGGTTAAATTACCGATGCCATTTTGGTGGATCGGATGACCTTCCACACATACATTGCACGGCGTCCGATCGATTCGACTTCTCTTCCTTTTGTTGTTGTCTTTTTTGTTTGGAGCAAATTCGGAGTGGCCAGGGCCAAGGGTTCTTTACAGATACTGGATGGATTAGCTATTTTCTCCATCGTATTTTGTTCTTATCATCGTAGATCTTCTTCTCAATCGAGGTAGAGTGAGAATGCGGAATCGAATTTTATCGTGGAATTTCTGGTTCTGCTTATTTGATCTGAACATAATTGCGATTTCTTGATTTAGAAAAATCAAAGACCCCAACGAACTGATTTGCATATAGAGTAGGAATCATGGTAAAAACATAATTAGTGGTAAGGGAAAAGACACAACATAATTTTTTTCAATAACTCACTTGGCTTAGAGAGAGGAGGGGAATCACCTAATAAGGCAGCCAAATATTTCATGTTCTGGAAAAGAAGATCTCATTCAATGAGATTTTTTGTAAGTTATGATCCCTCTCAATCAACTCTGAGTTTTCTCTCTTCTAATCGGGTTCGTTCGCTGACTACACAAAGAAGATGAAGCATCGCGTTCTCAACTCTCATGCCAAGGAATCCTAATTTTAGGGATCAATGGCTCAAATGATCTCCAAGGTTGAAAAAAACTCAACTAACATTCTCTTATCTATATAACTATTTTTTTAATGAAATAATGGTCTGGCTATTATACCCATCATCCAATTGATTAAAAAAATACTTTTAATAATAATAATAATTTAAAAAAAAATCCAGGACAACTAGTATAACTAGTATAATTAGGACAATTGTTAACAGTTTTACCAGTAGTACTAGGACAACTGTTAGCAGTTATACCAATTTTACAAGTAGCACTAGGACAACTCTTAATAGTTGTACCAGTTTTACAACTAGTACTAGTGTTACTAATTGAAATCTACATACCGTTATGTTCTCTTCTTCTGATTCTTCTGATGATTTCTGAGATATGGTCTTTTCTTCTTCTTCTTCTACTACCGGCAGTTGTGGCGCTGGTGAACGTGGTGGAGAACGATATGAAGCGAGGCAGAGAGAAGAAGAAGCGAGGCAGAGAGAGAAGAAGAAGCGATGCAGAGAGAGAAGATGAAGCAAAGCGGAGAAGAAAAAGCGAGGCGGAGAGAGAAGAAGAAGCGAGATGGAGAGAGAAGATGAAGCGAAGTGGAGAATTTTGGATTGGGTGAATCAAATTTGGGATAGGTGAATCTAAAAAAAAATTCCCTAACCCTAGAAGAAGCTGTCGACAAAGAAGAAGAAGAAGAAGAAGAGAAGAAAGAGGGAATGAGAAAAAATAAAAGAAACCGAAAAAAAATATTAATGGGGAGGTGGGTGACCCAAGGATCCGATTAAATTTCCCAGATTCATTATTTTCGGGTGGGTTTTTGTGGTTGCGCCAGTAATTAACATAAGTTTTAAAGGTCAAATGGTCATTTACACTTTTTCGACTTAAAAAAAAAAATAGTTTTCAAAAGAGAATCATTTTGGATATTTTTTTATCCACAAAGTCATTCAAGCCATCGATTCTAATGTTAGTCGCTCATTATATTTTCATAAAAGACGACGTAATCAATTTTGGAAACAAAACTTAAGTGGCCACGTGGCGTTCTCTCCAGTGTTGACGTGGCAATATGTCAGAGAGAATTTACCCTCTTTTTAAATTCCGATGGAGAGATGTATGGGTTTTGGTCCAAAACTCCTCAATTAACCAAAATATCAACAACAACAAAAAAAATACAGCAACATTTTAAAATTTTTAAAAAGAATATTAAGGAAAAAAAAACTTACTTCGAGTAACAAAACGGTTGATCTCGGCCCGGGATAATTCAGTTGAAGCCGAAGAGCTTTCTATTATATATCTATCACAAACAACCGACGTTATATGTTCACAAAACGCATCGTTCTCTGTCTTAACATTACAATCGTCCCTACTTTTGATGTTGGTTCTCCTAACATATTTGCACTAGTACTAACATAATTCATCATTGAATCATTTTTTCCATGCGAATACCAATTTTTGTAACCCGACATAAATATTCTTCTATACATGTGATTCCATACCTCCTTTTCGCTAAATAATTTGCGATTTCGACATTTGCAATATGGACAGTACATATTACTGGTTTCCACGGTTCTGGATTGATGTCTCGCAAAACCCACGAATTGCTTAAACCCATATGCGAACTCATCCGTAAGTAGGCCCATCCATGGATTATGATGAGGTTTATCCATCCACGATCAAAAATAATCATACTGATTAGAAGTAGACATTTATGTGTTAGTTTTTTCTTTAATATTATTGTAAATTAAAGGATATGTGTATTTGTAGATGGGTATACGCTTATTTCCGATGGATTTTGACCGACTTTAAAAATTTCAAACGTCTATATTTTCGTCAGAAGTAAATCCATAGAAAATTTATGAATTTTTCGACGGATTTCCTACAAAAGCGTTTTCGTCGGAAATTCCGACAAAAATTTCCGACATAATCCCGATGAACCGTTCGGCGTCCTAAATCAGTCAGAATTCTGTCGGAATTCATGCTAATTTCTTGTAATGTTCCATTGGATGGCTTTGATCTCTCTCCATACACTCGAGTTGCTTTCTTATGGGATCAGGAAGACAATATCTTGGATCCATCTTTCTCCTCACCGAGAACATATGATGATCTCTTTACATGTATCCATAGTTTAAGTTTGTTTTCTACTAGATGGCTTTGCTCCCTCTCCAAACACCCGAGTTGGTTTCCTATGTGACCAGGAAAACAATATTTTGGATCCATCTTTCTCCTCACTGAGAACATGTGATGGTCTCTTTACATGTAGCCTCCTTTGAAGCCAAACACACAAATATGTTTAGTTCTCAAGGAGTATCCCAAAAACATGTATTCATTAATTGGTTGATGAATAAATGAGATTCATACCGAGATAGACAGCGAAGTTGGGGATTGGAAGTCTCGTCAGCCACTGTGTCTATTCAACCTAACAAATTTCAAGCTCTTATCTTGAGCTTGTAAGTCGTAATCAAATTCATCCTATTTTGAATATTTTACTAATTCACTAAACACTATCCTCTTTTAAATGAGTTTCTGGCTCTGAAAATTTTTTGAAACTCCAATTTTATGTTTGTAAAGCTTCATATAAATAATTTAACCATTAATAAAAAATACATAAATTTGAGAAAATTGTGGGTTAAGAGAAGAAATTAAAAATAAAACAAACAGTTTTCTCTCTTAAAAAGTAACAAAGTATAGGAAATTAGAAGACCTCGTACTCACTCTGTTTCAAATTAAGCATCGTTTTGATAATTTTTACACTAATTTAAAAAAAAAAGTAAAATATTCAATTAGAATTCTATAGTATTTAATGTTCTTATAAAATTAATTAGGAGCACAAAAATATAAATGTGTAGGAAAAGTTACACTGAAATCATAAAACAATATTTATTTTCTAACAAATTGTTTTTCTTTCTAAAACAATACATATATTGAAACGGTATTAATTTTATGATTAAACTTATTCAATTTGTTTACCAAAAATAGATTGGTATGAAAAATTAGATTAATTAAAAATCGCTAAAGAAAAACCTATTAAGTTAGGCGAAATTTTGGTAGACTAAAACATATGATTTGAGTTATCTTACCATTTTTATTGCCAAAATGACAATGGTTTAAAGAACTTTAAATAGAGATTTTATTTTGTATGCTAGTAGTTAACGATTTTTTTATAATGGATATGTTTACATGTAAATACATCTTTATAAGTTATAACCTACAGATTCTCACATGTTTACTTTTCTAACTGTTTGAAATCGTTGTTATATATTTGTCACTTTTTCTCTTCTAATAATTGGTTATATTTTTTTATATAACCTTGAAATTTCATATTTTTTTTGTTCATATTCTCTCTAAATCCGAAACAAGCAATTGATAATATTTGTGGTGGATATACTGCTACAATTAATGTCTTTTTATAATTTGTAACTGAATATTTCGTTTTTTTGTATATTCATCTATTTATCCTCCTCTACACACAAAAATGCTGGTTACCAAATAACTGATTTCCACTGTTAACACTTTTCAATATTGATCTGTGAAATAATAGATGTCAGTTATATCACTTTTCCTACAAAAATGAATCTATCTAGTTAAAGTTTCGGCTTTTGAAAAACAACTCACCAATTGTTTTTCTTGTACCATCATCATTCATCATTTCACCTCTAACGCAAAAAAAAAAAACTTCAAAAAAATGGCCAGTAATAAAATGAACAGATCACCTGGGAGATTATTCTGAAAGTGGATAAAACTTTTAGCAGAGTGTTTGGGTGTCTCTTTCCATGTCATTGGATCATCGTTGTGGTCATTTATAGACCATGCATATATATTTTATTTATACTTTATTTTGTAAATGGTTTTCATAAGTCTAAAGTTCTTTATCTTTAACAGTTGTATGGTATATGATCGGTTTACTTTCTTTGAGTGGACGGCTTTGAAGAAAAACAAGGTAGAGGATGTTTCTTCTTTTTAAAGTTATTAATGATGTTTTTTTTGTCGAGTAAAGTTATTCATAATTAGATTCTTTGATTATAAAATCATAAACAATCGCTAGTTTCATTGGAAAAAAAATAATAAAAATCCTCAATTTTCAAATTTCGGCCATTTAAAGCATGAACTTTGGCATGGACCATTTAAATCCCCAATTTTCAATTTTTGTTGACTTGTTTTAAAAATCCTGAACTTTTGTTAACTGAGCCAATTTAGGCACGTCGTTAAGTAGTTTAACGGAACAAAAAACGGAGTTAATTATCCGTTGATAATCACAGTTAAGTAGAACGACGTCGTTTGATTTTTTTTTTATAAAGAAAAATTTTGCGAAACAGAGGATCATACTCATAACCTCTGATTCAAAAACAAGCCTTATACCATTGAGCTGCTGTGACTTTTGTTAAACTTATGAAAACTATTTGTATATAACATTAATAGCTAAACGATTTTTATAACATAAACTCTAATTCTCTAAAATTTCCAATTCGATCGATAACAATACCCTAATTCCAATAACAAATCAGTAACATGAATCTTAATTCCAAAAATCCCCAAATCGGAATCTGAGTTTTTTTGCTTTGAAAAAATGGACAAACCCCAGAAGAAGTCTACCACCACCCAGATCGAAACTCCAACTCCCAAATCCAAATTCGAGGTTTTTTTTCCAACACCTATCTCTTAGTTTTCGTCAAAGCTCACTCATTTCGTCGTATTTCTCTCTCTACGCATACTGCATTTTTTTTTCTTGTTTCTAGTTTTATGGATTTTGCTCCATCATGTTTTATTTTCAAGGTTTGCTATTATTCTTTGTTGGGTCAATCTCATTTTCACGCTTAGTGAACTGATGACCAAAATTTCTGATTTTGTTTTTTAAGTTGAGAGATTTTGTCATTTTAGCAAACATTTTTTTGTTTGTGACCTGCAAATTTTGCCTCCTCTAGGTTTTTTTTTAGGTTTGATTCTAACTGTAATTGGCTATGTAGGATTCTCCAGTGTTCAACTACATTAACCATCTCCACTGCTCAGACGTTTAGCTCTCTGAGTTTCACTTCTCCTCCTCCTGTTTTCACCTCTCCTCATGCCAATTCTCACCGAGAATCCAGATTCTTCAGATGGTAAAAGATGTTTCTTTATCTTGAATAATGTATATTTTTTTCTTCTTGTTTCAATAGAGGATGGTTTTGTATTATTTTAATCGGTGTTTTTTTCGTTGCAGCCATACCTCTGTTGATCGTTCTAAGGCCTTAGAGTCTCTAGATGGATCTGCTTCTAAAGAAGAAGTTGTAGCATCAGCTGGTGTTGTTTCATTCTTGGTCCACCGGTGAAGTTAACGAGACTGCTTGAGCTTCTCTCGAGTCCATGAAACACGATTTTCCCAAAGCATTAAGTCTCGAACTATCCGCCGTCACCGCCATTCCTCTTGACTCAATACTCTCCGTCATCGTTTCATTAGCCGGTGGATGATGATGTCGTGGCTTCCTCGGTTGGTTCGTGTTGCCCAAGTGGTGGTGGGCACGTGACCGAGCGAATGGGTTTGGTGTTCCGGGTTTGTCGAGATCTAAAGATAGTCTTGGAAGGTCGTCGATCTCGTGACCGGAGGAAGACGACGACGAGAGAGAGACGAGAAGATGAGATCGATGTTGATGACTCAGAGATGTCTGAGTCTTTTATCAGCGGCGGAGGAGACGAAGGAAGAGAGAAATCGAAGAAGATAGAAGTTCAAGAAGAGAGAAATCGAGATGAAGATGATAAAGATGAGAGAAATCGAAGAAGATAGAAGTTGAAAAAGAGAGAAATCGATTTGGGGATTTTTAGAATTAGGGCTCATGTTAATCTTATATACAAATAGCTTTCATAAGTTTAATAAAAGTTACAGTAACTCAATGGTATAAAGCTCGTTTTTGAATCAGAGGTTATGGGTTCGATCATCTGTTTCGCAAAATTTATGTTTTAAAAAAAAAATCAAACGACGTCGTTCTACTTAACTGTGATTATCAACGGATAATTAACTCTATTTTTTGGTTCCGTTAAACGACTTTACGACGTGCCTAAATTGGCTCAGTCAACAAAAATTCAGGATTTTTAAAATAAGTCAACAAAAATTGGGGATTTAAATGGTCCACGCCAAAGTTCATGCTTTAAATGGCCGAAATTTGGAAGTTGAGGATTTTTATGACGTTTTTCCCGTTTCACATTGGAATTTTTTCTCTTTTTCCCTTCCTAGCAGCACCGTCAGTGTATTCAGTAGATCGGGACCAGCGGTCCGTGACTTCTAAAGCGTCGGAACTGGTCCCATAGCTCCTATTATTTTGAGTTCATGCTTTTTTCTTTGTAAGCTCTGTTTTCAAAATTTCCTTTCATAGAAAGTAAATTCGGGTGAAGATATTTGTAGAGGGTTTGTGCTTAGAGTCTCGTCAGTGGTTGCGCAGCTAGAAGATTTGACACTGACACTTTAGGGTTTACGGTGCTGGTTCGCCAGCAAATGTCGATTTTCTCCGGCTATAAGATTTAGTTTCTCTGTTGAAGCTAGGTCTTCACCGATGGGTTTGGAGCCTTTTTTCGTCGGATTTTTAACATGCGTCTACTTAGCTTCCTCTGATGGTTCGAGCTCTTCCTTCGAGCTACGCTCTTTTGGCTCAGATTTTTCCGAAGTGGACTATCTTTCTGACTTGCAGACCAGTTTGTGTTCCAACCGCCGTCTGTCTTGCAGAAAGTATTTGCCTTCAATTTGGTTGTCTTATGTTCTGGGGATTAGAGTTTGGGTCCTCCATTAAACGAACTCCCTCTGGATAGTTTATTGTGTTTGCTTTCTCTACCATTTGGTACTTATAAGGGTATTTTTCTTGGAGCTAATCGTTTTTAGATTGACATCTCCCTAGTGAAGAAATTTTTTTCGGGGGGATAATCCCTCGTCCAACGGTTTAGTTTCCTTTCTCTCCATTTTTTGAATAATCCATCTATCGGTAATTCATATCAGCAACTTGCCTTCAAATGTTTCACCTCTCCTAGATGAAGTTTTAGAGCATGGTATTGGGTTGAATATCAAATAGAAAAAACTTTCGAGTTGATTGGGTTATATCTTCTTCTTTTTGTTGGTGGTCATTTTCTTCTTGGTTCTTCAGTGTTCTTCTCATCCGATTTGGGTTTAGCCTTAATCAGAGGTCATGCTAGCAATGGTTTAAGTTTGTTTTCAGCTTCCTCGTTTTCGACATCCTGGCCTTGAAGATTCGGGGTCTGAGCAAGATTTTCGTTTGTACTTGGTGCTTCAAAATAAGTTTTCCATTGTTTTTTCAAAATTAGCTCTAGTTTGTTGGATATTTTTGACTAGATGTAGTAAGATTAACTTAGTGTAAATTGATCTTTTGATTATAAGTTTTCTTCATTTGGGCTTTATTTTTTCTGTTGTAGATCGATAGTTCCGCTATCGTACACATTAACAGCCGACTTATGTTTTTACCTTATATTTTACTTCATCTTTAATATTATATCCAGATGGAGAAAAAAATTATTCTTTGATTCTCCTGTCCTTGCATATACTGTAAAAAAATCGTCCAATATATCACAATTAATGTTATTATTTTTTTCTATATATTCCTCTATAAATGTTAATAATATTTCATAGTTCGCAAGAAATTGTATTTAAAAATCGAATCCCAATCATCCATCTTTTTAAAGCGGATAAACTACGTACTTTCTTCCTTTCATAAATGATAAAACACTAAGATATTCAAAATTTATTTAAATTTACACTTTACAAATTAATCAAAAGTAGAAAATTTCATGTTAAAATCATAACTACTTTATTTTAATTCAAGAATAATAAAAAGAAGTTATATCCCAATGCGAATTGTTCCTAGTTCTATCAACAAAAATCAAAACTTTCAGGTGTCAACTTAAAATTGAATTGTTATCCTGCAAACATTGTTAAGAGGAGGATTTAACGGAAATTTTAAACGTTGAAAATAAATCAAAACTTTCATGTGAGATCCATAGCCCATGTTCACGTCGTATTCAAATAATATTATTTGACTGAGATTAGGGTGGGATTTTTCAGATATCTTGAAATTTCAGGGTATTCAGATCAGTGGTAAAAATTTCCAGATCCGGATTAGTGGATTCTGGATATCCGAATTTCGGTTATCCGACAAAAAATCATTATATCAGCGGATATCTGGATCCGGATCCAAAAAATAATAATAAAATAATTAAAATAACTAAATTAAAATACTAAAAAAATTATAAAAATTTATAAATTAAAATTTTGAATAATATTTTTAATATAAATATGATATATTATAAAAAGAATTAAAACCATTTGATATATTTTTATACATAAATAACTTAATATATGTAAAAAAAATATGTTTAATATATTTAATGAGTCCGGATCCGGATCCATTTTTTATGGATCGAGATTTTACTATCTTTATATGGATCTAGACATTTCAGATATCTTAATTTTTGGAGCGACTCGAAACGGATCTCATATTGGATCTTGGATCTCAGATCATTTCACCATTAACTGAGATGGTTGTAACTTGTGTAAAAAGTGTGATACACGATAAATATCCGCTACAATAACATTATCCTAATAAGTATACAAACTTTTCTATCTGATCTTGGTGCATCATAGACAGGCCCGTCTCAATTCAAAATGGGGTAAAACAAACAAAAAAAATTCTTTCCGAAAAATGGGACTTTTAGATCTCTTAGTAAAACACCAAAAAAATCAAAGAAATGGGCCATTTTTCCTTTAGAAATTTGCTGAAATTGATCATGGGCCCAGGGTCCACACCCCTTGAACCTATCCCTAGTGCTGGGCCTGAACATAGATACTCTTAACCACTTCAAGTCAAAGAATATAAAAGTTGCACAACGGGTGGGAAAAAAAACCTTAACCGAAAAAACGAACCGAACCAAACCAAAATAAGTGTTTTAGTTTGGTTATGGTTTAACCTAAAACCCCATTTGGTTATCATTTTGAAAAGATTTCGGTTTCGGTTTGGTGTGGTTAAAAACTGTAAAACCGAATGGTTTTTTCGGTTTAAAATTATATTATAAATAATTTTATATTTTTTAATTCTTTATTTAATTATGGTTATTTTTTTTATTGGGCTTATCTAGTTATCTTTATAGTTTATTAATCCAAAGGCTTAAAAGTTAAAACCGTTAACTATTATTTGAGTTTTTTTTATATTGCTTTAATCATTAGCTTAATATATTATGTCAATTCATATATTTTTGTGTTTATGCGATGCAACAAAGTTATTTTTTTTAAGCCATGGAATAAATCCAATAAAACCGAAACCGAACCGAACCATATTGCATATGTTTTTATATGGTTTTAATTTTTATATAACCAATAAACCGTAAACCAAAAAAAACCGAACCGTACCAAACCGAAATACATATGGTTTTTATATGGTTTACATTTTTATAAATCCATAAAACCGAAAAAATCGAACCGAAACCAAACTGAAATTCGAAGTGCCCACCTCTAATTAGTAGATTAATCGAGGAAGGGGAGACAAATAGTCAAATAGTAAACCGTAAAATGCAAAAAAAATAAATAATTAAAAGAAAAAAGAGTAAAGATAAAACCGATTCTAAGTTTTCGGAAGATACAAGCGAAATAAACAAAATTGACTGGCTTTGACATATTCACCGTAAAAAATGTTTAATTTATCTCAAAAATATATTAAACAAAAGTTGTGAATATTTTAAAGCAAGTCAAATCAATATATTATTTTTGAAATATGATTCTCAGTCACCATTCATATGACTCTCTTCTTCTAAAAGCTCATTTATCAATTTTAGAAGTTTTGTATTTTTCTTACATACTTCACCATCGAATTAGCTTGAAATTTTATAAATGTTTACCGTCTTTTACTTTTTGATGCGCCTCCATCTATCTTTATGTTCAATTCAAATGCATTTTATTGCAATTAAAAGATTTATTAACTCGACGAATCACTATGAAAAATGGTAAATTTCAAAATACTATAAATATATATTTTTTTTCCAAACATATTTGCTAGTTTTTTTCTCTAAAAAGACCACTAATTTCAAAAAAACCACAAAATTAAAACTAAACTTTAAACCCTAAAAACTAAATTTTAAATCTTAAACCCAAAATACTAAACTCAAACCCAAATATTTAAATTATACCCTTAAAAATCATTTTTAATATTTGTGGAATTTTTGGAAAAAAAACTTTTAGTAGTATTTAAAAATAAAAAAAAACTATTGATGGTATGTTTGAAATAAAAATTTATTTTAAAAGTATTTTTTAAAAAAAATCTAGAAAAAATAATATACAAAGAATAAACAAATTAAAAGCTTAGTATGATTAATCCCCGAACAAAGTGCTCCTACATTCCTAGTTGTGTTGAATTGTTGATACGTTGACACAATCAATTCGATTAGTAAATATTCAAAGGGAAATTGGTATATATAAAAAAAAAAAACTATAATATACAAACTAACCAATTTTTCTCATTTTATCTTTCTATATCTTTATTTTTTTTTCTAAAATTTTGGTTAAATTATAAATTATAATTTTTTTTATTATTGTCGCAAATCACCCATACAAAACCCATTGCCAACTATCCACATAATTAACTAGCCATATATGAGATTTGGGTTGTGAAGTAAGAAAAATCTCAGTCGATGTGACCCAGCAACAGGTGGAAGAAGATGAGAGAAGACTTTTTTCCGTTCGTTTACTTTATTTTTTTGTTAACATGTTTGATGTTTTTCTAATTCGTTTTATTTTCTGTTCGTTTCCTTTATTTTTTGTTAAAATGTTTGATTTTTTTAATTGTTTTATTTACTTTTATTTATTGTGAAGATGTTATCTTGATGAATAAGCTAGCACTTGAATTTTGCCAGCAAGGATAACTCTTGTTTAATTTCAGCAAAATGCCACTAACGAAGGTGCAGCGAAGTTGCCTTTGCTTGTTAGTGCGGTCAAAAGAAGCTCTTGTTTAATTAGCACTTATATGAGTGCTTGTTAGTGCTGTCAAAAGAAGCTCTTGTTTATTAGCATTCATAGGTGCGGGTCCTGTTTGGAAATAAATAAATAAAAGGGGGAGACATCACTATAAAGAGATGTCATCGTGAAGAGAGAAAGTTAAGATGAGCAAATCTTGGCTAAGATTGCTTGAGATAGAGAGTTGAGAGAAAAGTTTTAAAGCATAAACTTTTCATTGCTTGTTCTCTTGTTGTAGGATTTGACAGAGTAAGCTCTAAGTTGCTAGTGAAGGGCATTAGAGTGGATTACTTGTATTTCCTATTTGTAAACTCTATCGATTAAAAACTAGTGGATTCCGAGTAAAGACTCGGCGAGAAGTAGCGAACTGTTTATGGTCGTGAACTCGTTAAATCTCTGTGTGCTTCTTTTATCTTTTGTTACTTCATTCGATTCATCTTCTTCTTTCTTGCAACATACGCTATTTTCGGTTCGTTGTTTCCTTGGCCGTCTCCGTTTCTCGCGTTACATTTGTTTCTGGGTCTTGTTGTGTCTTCTCCAAGAGGAAAGTCGACTCCTTTAGGATCAAGGAGACTCAACAGAGTGGTATCAGAGCAAAGGTTCGTTGTCTTGTGGTTCTGAAGAGATCCCTCAAGCGAAAGAACCATGTCTTCGGCCAGAATAGAGGTGGAGAAATTTGATGGCCGTGGAGACTACACGATGTGGAAAGAGAAGCTTGAAGCACATCTGGATATTTTGGGGTTAAGCATTGTTTTCAAGGAACCTGTCATTTCTAAAGAAAAAGGTACAGATCTTGAAAAGCTTGAAGCTGAGCAAACGCTTGAAGCGTTAGAAGAAAAGAAGAAGAAGGCGAGAAGCACTATTGTTCTGAGTCTTACAGATAGGGTTCTGCGGAAAGTCAAGAAAGCAAAGTCAGCAGTAGAGATGTTGTACGCGTTAGACAAACTCTACATGTCTAAAGCTCTCCCAAACCGGATCTATCTGAAGCAGAAGCTTTACGGCTTTAAGATGTCAGAAAATATGTCTGTTGAAGGCAACATCGATGACTTTCTTCTTATAGTGGAAGAGTTAGAGAACATGGATGTTGCTGTGTCTGATGAGGATCAAGCTATCTTACTACTGATGTCTCTTCCTAGACCATTTGACCAGTTGAAAGATACTCTAAAGTATGGGTCAGGCAGAACGATCCTGACTCTGGATGAAGTTGTTACAGCCATATACTCAAAGGAGTTGGAGTTTGGTTCTAACAAAAAGAGTATAAAGGGCCAAGCTGAAGTTCTCTATGCAAAAGATAAGAATGATTCTAGGGGAAGAAGTGAGCATCGTGAGAAGGGAAACAAGGCAAACAAGTCAAGCAGATCTAAGTCCAAAAGCAAAAAAGGATGTTGGACCTGCGGTGAAGAAGGCCATTTCAAGAACGCCTGTCCCAACAAGAACAAGGCTCAATACAAACCAAGAGACAATGGAAATAGTAGAGGAGAAACCTCAAATGGAAAAGGACACTTAGTTGAAGCAGCTGGTTTGTATGTGTCTGAAGCTTTGTCTTCGACAGAGATTCATCTTGAAGATGAATAAATCATGGATACAGGTTACAGCTATCACATGACTTACAAAAGGGAATGGTTTGAAAGCTTGGATGAAGATGCAGGAGGTTCTGTCAGAATGGAAACAAGACAGTGTCCAAGGTTAAAGGAGTGGGAACTATCAAAATCAAGAATGGTGATGGTTTAACCGTACTGCTCACAAATGTCAGATACATTCCTGAAATGGACAGAAACCTGCTATCTTTGGGAACGTTTGAAAAGGCTGGATATAAGTTTGAATCTGAGAGTGGGATACTGAACATCAAGGCAGGAGAAAGAGTCTTACTCACGGGAAGGAGGTATGACACGCTTTACCTACTTCAATGGAGAGCTGTGACAGAAGAGTCACTTGTAGCAGTGAGAAGACAAGATGATACAGTCCTCTGGCATAGAAGATTGTGTCACATGAGTCAGAAGAATATGAACATACTCGTGAGGAAAGGTCTATTGGACAAAAAGAAAGTCTCAGTCCTAGACACATGTGAAGATTGTATCTATGGGAGAGCCAAAAGAGTGGGTTTCAATCTAGCTCAGCACGATACAAAAGAGAAGTTGGAATATGTTCATTCTGATTTATGGGGAGCTCCTTCAGTACCTTTATCGCTTGGAAAGTGTCAGTATTTCATCTCTTTCATCGATGATTACACAAGGAAGGTATGGGTGTACTTTCTTAAAACTAAAGATGAAGCCTTTGAAAAGTTTGTTGAATGGATCAGTCTGGTGGAGAATCTGAGTGAAAAAACAGTTAAAACATTCAGAACAGACAATGGTCTAGAGTTCTGTAACAAAGAGTTTGATGGATTTTGTGAAGCAAGAGGAATTCAAAGACACAGAATATGCGCTTACACTCCACAACAAAACGGTGTTGCAGAGCGGATGAATCGAACCATCATGGAGAAAGTCAGAAGCATGTTGAGTGACGCAGGTCTTCCTAAGAAGTTCTGGGCAGAGGCAACTCATACGGCTGTGATCTTAATCAATAAGACGCCTTCTTCGGCTCTAAATTTTGAAATTCCAGACAAGAAATGCTATGGGAAAGCTCCTGGTTACAGTTATTTGAGGCAATTTGGCTGTGTTACCTTTGTCCATACAGACGATGGTAAGCTCAGCCCTAGAGCAAAGAAAGGCGTTCTTATTGGCTACCCTAGTGGAGTTAAAGGATATAAGGTTTGGCTTACTGAAGAAAAAAAGTGTGTAGTGAGCAGAAACGTGATCTTTCAAGAGAATGCAGTTTACAAACACCTGTTGCAGAGGAATGAAAACATTCTCACCAAAGAAGATGATCATTCTGGATCATACTTGGATCTCGATCTTGAAGCTGATCCGGATATCACTTCTGGTGGAGATAAAGAGGTTGATCCTACTACACCAGTCTATGCAAGTCCAAGCTCTACCACTCACTCAAGAGAAAGTTCTGATGGTGATGCAGAGGGTGAAATAAATCAAGCTCCTTTGAGTTACCATATGGTAAGAGACAGAGGCAGAGGAGAACTTAAAGCACCAATAAGGTTTGATGATGAAGATTACTTTGCTGAAGCTCTATATACCACTGAAGATGGGGATGCAGTTGAACCTGCAGATTACAGAGAAGCTAAGAGAGATGCAAATTGGGATAAGTGGAATCTTGCAATGAATGATGAGATAGACTCTCAGATGAAAAATCATACTTGGACTACAGTCACAAGACCAGAGAATCAGAGAATTATTGGGAGCCGATGGATATACAAGTATAAACTTGGAATTCCTGAAGTTGAAGAACCAAGATTCAAAGCAAGACTTGTTGCCAAGGGTTATGCACAAAGAGAAGGTATAGATTATCATGAGATCTTTGCTCCTGTTGTTAAGCATGTATCCATTCGGATCTTGCTTTCAATAGTAACTCAAGAAGACTTGGAGTTGGAGCAGTTGGATGTTAAAACAGCTTTCCTACATGGAGAGCTAACTGAGAAGATCTACATGTCGCCTCCTGAAGGATATGAATCTATGTTCAAAGAAAATGAGGTATGTCTTCTAAACAAGGCTCTGTATGGACTCAAGCAGGCACCAAGACAGTGGAATGAGAAGTTTGATAATTATATGACTGATATTGGCTTTGTAAGAAGCAACTATGACAGTTGTGCCTACACAAAGGTGCTGCTTGACGGTTCAATGATATATCTATTGCTCTACGTGGATGATATGCTAGTGGCTGCAAAGAACATGGAAGCTATCGCACAGTTAAAGAAGGAGCTCAGTTTGAAGTTTGAAATGAAGGATCTTGGTGCAGCTAAGAAGATTTTGGGTATGGAGATTACTCGAGCTGCAGGTGCTTTATGGTTGTCTCAGGAAGGTTACCTAAACAAAATTCTGAAAACTTACAACATGAGTGAAGTAAAGCATATAGTTACACCATTGGGAGCTCATCTGAAGATGTGTGCTGCAACTGAGGAAAAGCTGGCAAGATATGAAGAGTATATGAAGTCAATTCCTTACTCAAATGGAGTTGGTAGCATTATGTATGCAATGATAGGTACTCGTCCTGATTTAGCCTATCCAGTTGGTATTATCAGTCGCTACATGAGTCAACCGATCAAGGATCATTGGCTGGGAGTTAAATGGGTTCTGAGATACATCAAGGGCTCTCTCAAGACTATGCTACAAGAAGAGTTCTGATTTCAAGATTGTGGGTTACTGTGATGCTGATTTTGCTGCTGATCCTGACAGAAGAAGATCGATTACAGGTTTGGTGTTCACACTTGGTGGAAATACCATAAGTTGGAAGTCTGGATTGCAGAGAGTTGTTGCTTTATCAACCACCGAGTCTGAGTACATGTCATTGACAGAAGCAGTTAAAGAAGCTGTGTGGTTGAAGGGTTTGTTGAAAGATTTCGGTTATGAGCAGAAAAGTGTTGAGATATTTTGTGATTCACAAAGTGCTATTGCTCTCTCAAAGAACAATGTCCACAACAAAACACATTGATGTGAAGTGTCATTACATTCGTGAAATCATTGCGGATGGGAAGGTGGAAGTATTGAAGATATCTACAGAAAAGAATCCGGCTGATATTTTCACCAAAGTTTTGGCTGTAAGCAAGTTTCAAGCGGCGTTGAACTTGCTACAAGTCAAGTCTGAGTAATAAAGCTCAGGGAATCCGAGTCTGGGATCCAGGGAACTAGTTTGTTTAAAGGTTACTCTCTCTCTCTCTCTCTCTCTCTTTTGATCGTGCAGGTTATACATGGGTTATTCATCATGATAACAGGTGGAGATTTGTGAAGATGTTATCTTGATGAGTAAGCTAGCACTTGAATTTTGCCAGCAAGGATAACTCTTGTTTAATTTCAGCAAAAGGCCACTAACGAAGGTGCAGCGAAGTTGCCTTTGCTTGTTAGTGCGGTCAAAAGAAGCTCTTGTTTAATTAGCACTTATATGAGTGCTTGTTAGTGCTGTCAAAAGAAGCTCTTGTTTATTAGCACTCATAGGTGCGGATCATGTTTGGAAATAAATAAAAAAAAGGGGGAGACATCACTATAAAGAGATGTCATCGTGAAGAGAGAGAGTTAAGATGAGCAAGTCTTGGCTAAGATTGCTTGAGATAGAGAGTTGAGAGAAAAGCTTTAAAGCATAAACTTTTCATTGCTTGTTCTCTTGTTGTAGGATTTGACAGAGTAAACTCTAAGTTGCTAGTGAAGGGCATTAGAGTGGATTACTTGTATTTCCTATTTGTAAACTCTATCGATTAAAAACTAGTGGATTCCGAGTGAAGACTCGGCGAGAAGTAGCGAACCGTTTATGGTCGTGAACTCGTTAAATCTCTGTGTGCTTCTTTTATCTTTTGTTACTTCATTCGATTCATCTTCTTCTCTCTTGCAACATACGCTATTTTCGGTTCGTTGTTTCCTTGGCCGTCTCCGTTTCTCGCGTTACATTTGTTTCTGGGTCTTGTTGTGTCTTCTCCAAAAGGAAAGTCGACTCTTTTAGGATCAAGGAGATTCAACATTTATGCATAATTATTTTCGTTTAAGTTTATTGTTTTGTTGAGAAAAACTCGAAAAAAACAAATATGTTAAAAGAAGATGGAGTAAAAGAGAGAGAAAAGTTCTTTGAACTATATTAAAAAATATACATAAAAAAATATGTTATTAAAAAAATGTCATTGAAAAACACGAATTGAGCTCTCTCACCTCCTCAGGGTGTTTCTATTATATCCCTACAAATACTGCAGGAAAATAAAGAATTTAACAATTTTGTTGTGTCTCTGCATTCAATGCTCGTGATGTCATCACTTATAATATATATATTACATATGTGAAAACGAAGTGTTTAGAAACGTAAATATAAGGATAATTACATATTTGTGTTTGGTATAAAGTACTGATATGCCCCAATTTCTCTTTTTCTGCCGGATTCCAAATATGATACTAAACCGAACCAGAAGAATAAAATTAAACCAATTTATATTTTTCAATGATAAATGAAAAACGTAAAACGAAATTAAGGGTAATTAGTAATTACATTAATATTTTATTTCATCAACATTAAAACAAATAAAAATATAAAGTAGTAACGTGAATCCCTTATGATATCTTATTTCCAAGTTCTGGGTGGTGACAATCGTAGAGAGAGAGACAAAGTTCAAAGTTTCATAAAGGATTTTTTTGTTATTCTGGTAATTTTTAATCGAAATCGAAATGTTTTGGAATCAGGGAAGAAGAATTTTATGTGTGATTGGGTTTGCTGAATTTTGTGGTGATTTCAATTTGAAAATATTTTTTTTTTTTTTTTCAGATTTAGGTTGTTTTTTACTGGATTTTGGTTATGGATTTAGGCAATTAAGTTACACAAATTCAATTTCAGTGATAATAATTTCGCCGACGGGTACTGGTGCCGATGGAGATTCTCGCGACGAAGGAGATGGGTTTGGTGCGGTTGCGTGTTAGATTTGTATCGAGACGGTAGCTATAAACGGTGACCGAGCGTGGGCTAAGCTTCAATGCGACCATCAGTTTCCATCTTGGTTCGTGATTCTGAGATGAAGGTCGATTTGATGATGGGTGATTTTGTGGAGTGGGATTTAAGAGAACCATTGTAGCACTTCATTCCTTCCTCAAGGACTTTTCTCCTCTACTGTAGGGTTTCGATTTCAATTACACTTTACCAAAAAGTTACAGGCTTTGTGTCGGATTGATTCGTCTTTTCGGGTTGTCTGATTTTGTTTCGGCTTGATTCTGGAAATTTTCATTTTCTTCTGTTTGGTTGCTTGATAAGAGAATTCAGAGAAAGTGAAATTGTGTCGATCTCCTTACCATGATTTGGGTATTTTTCATTATATTTACGGTTTTATTTCATGCTGCAGAGAGATTCCACTCCAGCAAAAAAAATTATTAGCCAAAAGAAAGAAGAGAATCTGTTGGTGTTGGGTGAAAAATTGGGTCTTTTTAAAAATTGTGGTTTGGTTTGGTCATCTTGAATCTAATCGGTTTTTAATCATATATTGTTAGAGATAGTTGATTCATTGATTTGGTCCGATAATGTCACATCTCTAACAATATATGATGGATAAATCAAGGACTGTAAAATTGTGGTTTGGTTTGGTTATCCATCAAATAGTGTTAGAGATAGTTGAGTCATTGATTTGGTCCAATAAATTAGACACACAGTGTTGATCACAATTTTTCATTGTTGACAAAAAAGAATGTGGAATGCATGGGTATCAAACTCGTAATTGCGCCATTCTGTCACTCAGTGTTTTTTTACTAAATCTGGTGGCATCAGTGGAGATACTGAAAATGGCACAACTGATTCCTTTTTAGGCAGCCTGCAATTGTACAAAAAAGTATATTTGAACTATAAATTAAAAAGTACCATCTAGTAATAAGGGAAGAAAGAAAATTTCATGGTAGACTTACATTGTTCTAAATACATCAATATCTTCTAAGTCTGCGTTAAGAAACAACTTGGTAGAGAATAGTGAGCTTTGAACAAATACATTACCTAAATATGATAAATGTTTTGTTAGAAGACCTAAAGGATAAAAGAAATTGAACAGAAACAGTAAATTGAAGTTAATCGTTTTGTTACCATTATATTTTTTGGTCCGCATAAGACTCCCAAGTAAAATTGTAGGTCCAGTGCTGTTGTTCTTCACAAAAGAGTGGACATCAGTGGCATGTTTTTCCCATAAAGTGCATTCGATGACAATATCACTGCAAGAATAATTAAAAAAAGTAATAAAATATATGACTTTACAAAGTTAGGCAAAGTTATAATTAAACAATGAGACTATAACTAACCACAGATCTCTAAGTTGAATATTCAACAACTTAGATGGAGTGCCTGAGAAATATTTCTCTGTAATTTCAGAGTTCATTCCAAAAATTTCACCAAGTATGTCTGCCGAAAACAAAAGAAAATGAAGAATGTGATTTATTGAGTTTTGAGTAATAGAAATGCAGAAGTAATTTGAAAATTGAAAGGATGGAAAGGAGCATACCAATGAAAACGTCATCGGCATTAGATTGAGCTATAATATCTGGAAAAGCACATAAATTGAAACGGGGTATCTTTGGGATGACATCACACCGCTTAACACATGTTGTGAATAAAAAATTAATCTTGTAAGGATGTTTGGTTGCCCTGTTCATGATCGTTAGCCAAGACTTCGAAATTCATGATATCATGACATTCTCCTTCAGGTAATTCATCTCGGAATTTTCGAAGCAATTTCTGTTTCATTGAAGCTTGAATTCTATCACCCTGCCACTAATAATTAATAGAACGATTAGAATTATATAGTATTGTGAGGTAAAATAAAAAATTAAAACTAAACCTAAAGCAATGTGGCAGGGAGATAAAGAGTAAGATATGTATATACACCACGAATTCCAAATGCTCATTTTACCAAATCTGAAATAGGAAACTAAGTGAGGCATGTTTTTGTTTAAAATTCAAATTCGTCACCCTCTCTCCATAGAAATTTATGTTTCAGATTGCTTTCTTTTTCAACGACATTGTCCTAAGTTGATAAGAGCACGTGTTTGCTTCACTTATGATTCTTTACCATTTATTCCCAGAAATTTAAACAGAAACATGCCTCACTTAGTTTCCTTACATCTTATCAATTGATTATCTATTTGAAGCAATTTACTGTTTCAGTTCGACGCGGCGTAGAAAAGACAAATAGAAAGGAATATTTGTCTTGTTTCAAAGCAGAACAATTCTCATAGCTAAATAGAAAGCAGAACAAATCTTCAAAGCAGAACAATGCTACTCATACCTAAAGTTGAATAGAAATCTGAAAAATGCTTCACATAGATAAGTGTGTACCTTTTCATCCACGAGGACAACTTCCATCCCAAGAATAAATCCAGGTTTATCTTTGGGATAAAAATTCCAATTCCGTGATATCAGAGCACTCAAATGTGAAATATGTAAATAAAATGTTAAAATCATCTATCCGCACGTAGGGCTGATCAACACCTAGTATTAAACAAAAGAAGCTAAGCTTCTCGACTAAGAACCAAAAGGAGAGCCATAATAGCTGACCACGTGTCCATGGATGATGAAACACGTGGCCATCAATCTAGTCTTCACCACGACCTAATTGCAAATCTTCCCTCACTGCCTCAGAAATCTCCATCGTGGAGGCTTTACCAATGTTCTTATAAACGCCGACATCCTCAAAGACATGTACAAACAACGAAGACTTCCAAATCCACCAAAGAATAGCTTCTAATTTGGTCCACCGTAGATCTGAAATCAAGGAGAAAATTTCCAACACACGGCTCGCATCGTAACCACCATAGGTGGTGCTGTGACCATCCCACGAGTTTAGACCAGGTCGAAAGTTGTAGATTTCACTGGTGTAGCACTTGCTTCTCAGAGGAACCAAAATTAGAAATGTTTGGTTACAGAGAAGATCGATTAAAATTGACGAGAGGAAGACCAGAGGGAAAAAAAGTGTGGTCGAACGTTGGCGGTGGCTACTCCACCAAACTTTGGCCATAAAAAAACACGAAAATCTAAAAGTTTGATCACATCTTTATGTCAATAAACAAGGTAGAGAAACTATAACAAATGACGATGGAAGACTGAAAAATTAAGTAGATGACTATGACGCTATTTCGCATACACTGTTCATCACAGAATGACCGATATAACCCTACATAAAACTATTTTCGCCAAGTCACAGTCTACCTCTCCAACTGACAACATATGTCATAATCTTGTGTCAGATTACAAAAAAAACTCAAATTAGATTTTGTCATTTGTTAGTTAATAAAACGTTCAAAATTTTAAAATTATTTTTGGCACAAATATTTTTGTTAATTGATAACACATTCTAATCCTGCAAGCTGTTAAACTAAGCCAACACATTACAGAAGATAACGAGATAATTCATGACATAGATGACAAAGATGTAGACATAAGTATTGTAGTTATTGCGGGACGGGTAGTATATAACAAAGTGTTAGATATATAAACGGATAATTGCTAATTGTGACTTGTCTTATAGTTTTATTATTTCCAACAGATCAAAGTCTCCTATAATGACTTGTGTTCTATAAGTATAATTAGCTGGTTTAACACGTTAACATCTGTAGATAACGCGATAATGATGATAGGATGTTAATTAAACCATGTTTGTTAACGCGTTATTAATATATTTAGCGATATACAATGATTTTAACGATATTTGCTTGACCCAAAAACATAATGTTACTGAAGATTTTTGGGTTTATACTCGTTGATGTTCTGATTTTAGGTATTTAACATAGATAACACATTAACTATGAATGTGAGAGGGATACATTTGACATTAATACCACATTCTAATCCTGCAAGTTGTTAAACTAAGCCAACATGTTATCGAAGATAACAAGATAACTCATGGTATAGATAATAAAGATGTAGACATAAGTACTGTAGTGATCGCGGGATCGGCGTTAGATAATAAAGTATTAGATATATAAACGAACAACTGCTAATTGTGACTTGTCTTATAGGTATATTATTTCCAACGGATCAAATTCTCCTATACTGACTTATGTTCTACCACTCTAAGTAGGTGTTTAATTCGCTAACTATACCTAATTGTTAATGCGATATATTTGAACATAAACATGGCTGCCATTGTCAATATCATATTACTAGTAATATTTATATCGTTAAAGAGACATTGCGATATCCAAATTCCGTAATATCGGTGAATGTAAAGGTCTATATTGGTATATAACACGATAACTATTTAACGATAGGTTATTCATTTTGTTCACAGTAGATTCCACATTCTAATACATAAAATACTTCCTGATTGCAACCACTATGCTATACCACATTACAATGTCATGTAACGCGATAACTATGTTTATACAGCGATACAATCAAAACTTTCCGTCATGAAATGATATATTTCTATTCTAACACTTATGTTATATAACCAATACGACCTTGCTGAATCCGAGCAATTGTTCTGATGAAGATAATGCCATACATATTTATTGTTTCTACCGGGTTTGGCTGACATTGTCAATCTCATATTACTGGTAATATTTATCGTGTTAAATGATATTCTAGACTTCTAAATTCACAATAGCGAGGTATTTTGATATCACAATGTGTCTATCAGATTGTTGTGTTTTTTATAAGCTTAGGGGAGGTATAACTGTGACATGTCTCATAGTTCTATTATTTTCACCGGATCAAAGTCCCATATACTGATTTGTGTTCTACCCCTATAAGTAGTTGGTTTAAAGCATTAACGGATGAAGATAACGCATTAACGAATGACGATAACACGATAACATTGATAGGATGTTCACTAAACATGTTTGTTAACTCTCTATATATAAACATAAAACATGGCCGACATTGTCAATCCCATATAAATAATAATAGTTATCGCGTGAAAGAGACATTGCGATAATAGAATTCTGCGATGTAGTATATGTGCATGTAGAGGTGTAGAATGGTATATAACGCAATAAGTATTTAACGATAGGTTATCCAATATTTCATAGTAGATATATACCACATTGCTGGATCCAAGCAATTATTCTGATGAAGATAAGGCTATAATTTTTTTATTGTTTCTATTGTAGTTACGGAAACTACAATAAGTGGGCAATTACAACGGCTATTAGCTAACTCCGAATTTTAGCGCTTGAAATGCTTATTTGACACATAATTTGCATAACATAAATTTTACCATTAATTATACATTAAACCAATGTTTGAAAACTCGCTAGGCGTTAATCGGCCGGTCGAGGTGGGCCTAGCGCCTAATGAAAAAATCGGAGATTAATGGAGATTAATCGGAGACTAGTTTTTAGATTTTTAATATCTTTTAAATCTATAAATCTATCATAAATTTATAATTTTGATATAATATTTTTGTTCAAGTTTTACAAAACACATATAAATGAAGTTAGAACTTGCATCATGTCATTACATATAAGAGTTAATTCCAATTCACATCAAATACAAAAAACAAAATCAAATTTTCAATCACATAACACACAATAATGAGAAATGTTAGAAGTTGAAAATATTTTCATGTCACATAACCAGAAAACTAATCGGTTAATAAAATTTTAATGGATTTTAGTTGGTCATCATCTAATTACATCTCAAATTTTAATTAAAAGTGTAATATATTAAGAAAATAAATCGGATTTTTTAGTAAATAATCGGATTAGGCGGGGAGTAATCAGATCAGACAGAGAGTAATCGGACCACAAATTTTTTAAAGGGATTAGTCATTAATCAAGGTGGATGACTACTGCCTATCAAAGGCATCTTACCCCCCCATAAGTTTTTTTAGTTCTTGTCTTTCCGTTTTTTTCCCTTATATATTCTCATTAACTTACTTGCCTATATTGTTTGCTATAATCAAAGAAATAAATTATATAATTTCTGAGTAAAATACATCAAAGATACGATATCCTAATCCCAACAAATATCACTAATTATTATTTTTCTAAATGCCTCACAATCTAGTCGTGTAGTAAATTAATGGCATAGTTTTTTTTTTTTGTGAACCAGTATTTTCATTAAAATAATTCTGACCATTGGTGATCCAATGTGGTATTATTTCGCTTACATAAAAAAATTCAATCAATCTCGAATGGGCTGATCGGGCCAAACAGTCGGCCTTACTATTAAGAGAACGTGGGATCAAAGATAATGAAAACCTTGGGAACCTAGCATGGAGCTCCCTAAAAGTATCCAAATTTATGGACAAGGCGGGCCACAATTTTGGAAATTGAATCAAATTAACCAGTTCAGAACAATCCGTCTAGAATGTTTGGCAATCTACCTCTTTTTCCAAAATAGACTGCATCGCCCATAGCAAGGCTTTTATCTCCGAGTGTAGTGGTGATAGGCATTTTTGCCGTCCTCTCGCACCAAGCAGTAGAGTGTGGTTCCCATCGCAGCATATCTAACCCATTCCTGAGATCGCATCCGTCTCCTTCCAAGAACCATCAACTCTACATCGGGTGCTTGATGATTGTTGAGCCACATTCGGATGCATTACTTCTGAACTGCTAATAATGAATATTTGATAATATGCTAAAAACTCAAATGAGTTATATAACCTTAACTCAATTTTAATCTACTAATAGTATAATACATTAATTATACAAATTTAAAATGTACAACAACTATGTTAGGCTTTTTGGTATATCGATACAATAGTTAAAAATATGTAATTTAATATTAACTAAAAAATTATTTATTTATTATTATGTTTTATCATATTATTTTTTATCCAAACACAAATGAAAACCCGAACATAACCGAAATATAATCCAGTTTTGATTTATATATTATTTTTAAAACCGAAATCCGAAAAAGTGAAACAAATCATACCAAAAACCGAATATCTACCTATTATATATATGCCCCCAGTAAAATATATTTTTAGATCTGCCACTAACCTTAAGGGGTTGATTGGTTCTTCCGCTACCACCCGCAAACGTAGTGTTTGCAGACGATTGCGGTTGGTAGCGTTACAACAATCACGGAAATCGCTTCATACCGCTCCGTACCGCTTGGAACCGTTCTAAATCAAAAGCTCCTTTCCACGAGCGTTTGCGGTTGCGGGTGGTTGAATTTTTTTATTTTTTATTAAATATATATTGAATACTAAACTAAAATTTACACACAAAAAAAAAAAAAAAATTTAAAGTTTTACTTTTTTTATATCAAAAATTATCATATAAAATAATATATTTTTAATTAAACTAAACTAAACTTCTTTAAAAATATTGTATATCCAAAATTATTTCAAACTTCTTAAAAAAAAAATTTAATTATTCTATGTTTTATTTAAAATATATAATTTTAAATTTTTATAATAACATATTTTGATTTTTATATAAATTATATAGTATGTGTATTTTGGTAGTTTTATGTAAACTCGCTATCGTATCCGCTGCAAACCAGTCATAAACGTCCCGTAAACGCACTCGTTTCCAACCGCTTTACCAGTCGTATAAATTGTCTAATAACGCTAAAAACTGCTACCGCGGGCTTCCGCAAACTTCCACAACCACATCCGCACCCGCTATGTTTAAACCAGTCAGACCCTAAGTTAGATTTCTTGAGCGAAGTTGAGAAAAGGAATTCCAACTTGGAACACAATATTTAGGGTCTAACTGGTGTTTGAGGAATTGAAGAATTGGGATGAATTGAGATGAATTTGATATGTTTTACATCATTTGTATGAGCTGAATTCAGCTGCAAAAATTGCACAAAAAATAAAAACTGCCGAATATGTTTTTGTTGTTCTTTTAATTGGGTAAATTTGAAATTACTAATATTTTAAGAATATGACATTACTAATTTTTTATATTTTTTATATTTTTGCTGTTTTACCTTTATATTTATGTTTTAAAGTAAATAATTATAAATCATTTTTTGTAATATCTTTACTGATTGATTTGTGTGAAAATTATAAAAACTTCATTTAAATTCAAAATTAGGAGACTTATTTTTTTCTACATAACTTCTTATATTATTAAAATAATTATTTACTTTTGTAATTATCCATAATCTACATGATTTCTTATATATACATATATATATATATATATATATATTTTTTTTAAATAAATTAATAATATTATAAATTAAAATTTTGGTTACTTCTTTACTAGATTTGTGAGATAATTGAACAAACAAATTATTGTATTATATAAAGTTTTTATAATTACAAAAATAGGTAAACAAGTAATTTTACAATTTAACAAATAATTTATCGAACAGATAAGAATTAGATCATGTTCGGATATTTTAGATAACTACGAATAATATTGATATTTATAAATTAATAAATATATAAAATGTAAAATTTAATAATTAAATTGTTTATTTATCTTAGTTTGTTGAAATTTTTTTTGTTTTAACTCATTTTCCGTAAGCTTGTTTAATTATTATTTTTATAAAATTTAATACATTTATAAACATAAATATTTAATTTTTGACAAAATCAATGTTTACTTAGTATTTTCATAAGTTTAATTAATTTATTTATTTTCAAACATTCCTCAGATTCAGCTGTTACCATATAAATTCAAAATTATTCCGCCAGATTCCGCAAGAAATCACCAAAAATTAAGCTAGATTCAGCAATTTAGCCAGATTCAACCGTTACCATAATATTAGATAATGGCCCTAAATGGTAACATTATAATTGAAGAAATGGGAGGAATGTGGATGAATTTTTAACACCATTTGGGTTTAGAGGAAATTGAAGGAATGTGGATGAATTTTTTTTTTTAAATTACCATTTTAACTATTTTTTATAAATTTGTTTAATTATTTTTTTTCAAAAATTCAGGCAGATTCAGCCGTTACCATTTAAGTTTTAAATTATTTAGTCAGATTTCGTAAAAAATCACTAAAAATTCGGCAATTCAGCCAGATTCAGCGGATACCATTTAGAGCCTTAATCTCTGATGAGAGTCAGTCAATATTTAAGCTTGCGTAAATAACTTAAGCCAATGAAAAGATGTTGTTTATGTACACGGTCGTTAGTCTTATAATTCACAAAAATGTTGATCTGTATTAAAAATATATTTTAATTGGTTGTAAAATAAATGGTTTTTTATGAGATGTCACCTTCAGAACAATTGAAAAAGCTGATGTGTCGGCCCTTATCTTTCTAATGATTTTATTGTATTGATTTTGCTATTTTTTAATGTTTAATAGTATTGTAAAATATTTTGTATTGGTTTGGTCTGTCTTCGTGGTTGTATTAGCAGGAGATTTTCCGTTAGGATTTACCTCCCATGGTAACATTCTCAACATCCTCAGTCGATTTTCATCGAATAAATGGGATGTTGGATCTCTCCAAATTCGGTTGATGGGACGACACCAGAATATGTAATTTCGAAATACAAAATCAGTCATACTCTTCCTTAGAGTTTTATCTACTTTTTAATTTACGAGGTATTGTCTACCCTTTAATGGTTCACTCTTTTTCCATGTGGGTTAATTCTCTAAACTAAATATAACTCGTTGGCCGACAGAAAAAAAAAAAAAATTGTGTTAACAATTTTGGGTCTCGAACTCAACAAATGCCAATCCGGTACACTAACAATATCACTAGACCAAATAAATATTCGATGTTTTAAAGCCAAAATTTATTCTTAAAGGGTCAAAGAGTAGAATCGTTTTTGATATTTAGTACATAACATTGATAATTCATGATAAGAATCAGAAGGCAAATAAATGACTCTAAGCCGATCGAGGTTGACCTGGAGTTTTGAGATTCATCACAGATTCATCGATGCCGTTAATCAAAACTAGCGAACCAGAAAGTTTTGTTTCTATTTTCTTTGTCCTTTGCAAACCTCTGAATCAAAAAATCAAGTGTGTATTACGATGTTTCTAGGGGAGGATGTAGCACATAAGGTATGTGGTCACGTGCACCCCCATTCAAAATTTGATAGTCAAAATTTAGTATATGGATTTTAAAAATATTTATTGTGCTATTTTTCCCCCATGATCAAATCCCCATTCATCCCCATTTTTCTTTTTCTCATCGCCATTTTTCTTTTCTTTTTCTTTTTCTTATCAATTATGCACTTAATGAAAATTCATCTAGATCTATCCATAATTGTTTCAGTTTGTTTAATTTAATGTGATTTCAAAGACAACGCCTAAGCAGATCCGATCCTAAGATAGAAGCATGTGCTTCTAGCCATTGAAGTCTTCATGTATTTTTGGGGCCAGTTTTAGAGCAAAAAGGTCGTTACTTCTATTGGTTATGACAGATGCTTGTGATATCTTAGTGGTGGGTATGAATCCCTGAATTTGAATTATATATTTTATGTATACTTTTTAATAAATTAACGTATAATGGGCCAAAATTTGTTTTTTTTTTTATTGTAGTCTAGTGGCCGGCTCTACGCCTAAGGGTTTGATCGGGATTATGGAGAGAAACCATTGATTCATCTCACATCTTCCAATCTCATCTTCTTCTCTTTGAATCTACACTTAACTAGCCAACCAGCTCTCGGCACATGTCCAAAATACAAGAAAAGTAACTTACTAGTTACTTCTACTTCCTTTATTGTTAAAAATTTCTACTTCCTTTCCACGTGAATTTTAAATCTCTCTCTTTTGTGCAAGATGTAACTTTTTTTATTTGCATCTTAATCCATGTGTTTCTTCTAGATGCTTCTTTATTCAAAGATATATATAATCGAATGTATTATGGCAGTTTCTCTCGTTAATTTAACAAATTGTAAAAAGTTAGAAGACAGCAGATGAAGAACTTTTATGAAAGATATTTTAACTAAAAACTGTTAAAGGACAAGAAACAGGGTTTTGTAGAGGAAATCTTATTATATTTCAAAAGAAGATTTCAAAGATCTTGCCATTTTTATTTAAAATAAAAATTAATTAAAGAACACTAAAGCTAGATTTTATTTAGTATGCTAGTACATATTACTAATGAACATGTTTAGATTCTACACTTTTATTTGACCCAAAGAAAAAAAATTCTACACATTTACTTGTAATTGCGTCGACATATATAACCTATGGATTTTTACCCCCGAAATGACAAATTAAAAGATATAATAGACGTTTTTACATCTATATATACTACTTTTGAAAGAAAGAAGAAAATTATTTCACAATCCTTTCAAACTCGTCCATGGCTTCTTTAACAAATAACAATTTCATATCCGTGCTATTCTTATTTCTATTTATCTTCAAAACGTCGTCATCTTTTGAAAATCATTCATCCACTGATGGATTGTTGCCGTTTGCACCTAAACATGTCGTGATCATTAACAAATTAACCACAAATGCAACATTGATCGCGCATTGCACGAACAAAGAGAAAGATTTGGGAGTAAAAGCGATCCCACCTGGAGGTATTTTTGATTTTAGGTTTCATGTCAATTTCCGTAAAACCACAATGTATACTTGCAATTTCGAGTGGCCCGCAAATAGAGTAACATTTGATATATTTAGGGTAGATAGAGACGACAGTATACAAAGTCAATTTGGAATCTGCAGAGAATGTATTTGGTACATTTATGAACCAGCTCCTTGTCGCGCTAAACGTGATGGAGGTTCTTCTATATGTTTTTCATGGGATTAATCTTAATCGTCTTAAAATAGGTATTGCATCAGTGTGTTTGTTTTCTTGATTTATAATAGTAAAAAATAAGCATATTAAGTGGATATGATATTGTTATTACATATTTGTTACTTATGTTATGATAATATATTTTGTTTTTTCATCATGAATCACTTTACCGCTTTTTTTTTAAACGCATTTTTGCCTAATTTTATCAACAAATTAAAACCTTTCAGGTCGAACCAGAACTGATAAGTAGTTTTGTGTAATCCCTACCCATTTTCACATCGTATTAGCTGCAAGAAGTGTAATACACGATAAGTGTCCATTAAGTTAGGTGTCGTTCAAATACCATGACCTAACAAGTGTACAAACTTTACTATCTGATCTCGGTGCATCATAAATTCTTTCTAACCATTTCAAGTCAAAGAAGAAAAACAGACACGAATATTCCAAAAAAGGAAACGTAAAGTCAAATACTAAAACGTAAAATGCAAAAAAAAGTAAAAAAGAAAGAGGAAAGGGCCAGAGAACACATATTCACTTCTCTAACAGAAGAACCCCACACTCATGTTTCCAGATATTATACTCATATCAACCTACAATCATTTACAATACAATAATAATTCATAATATTATATGAATATATTAAATTAAGATATGACACATGATGGAGTTGAGTTATCAGATCAGAGGACATCGAACCGAACCAAATTCCCTAACCGAAAGTATGTCTATTAGTCGATCATGATGGTTTCTTTTATTTATTTTGTCTTTATTAATAAGGATATATAGAATTAGTCTTTAGTATGATAAGGAAACCAACTTTCCCATTTCTCAATTTTCACTTTTGTAGGAGTGGTAACTCCATGATCTGTTTCACTTTCATTTATTTAAGTAAATGAAAAAAATCAAAATATATAATCTTAATTGCCAAAAACAAAATGTTATTACGTTATTGAATTGCGATCAATCTGAGATCTATCATTTTGATATCAGAGCATTGCTCAAATTTCATTTTTTCACAAAAACAGTCACAACACCATCATCATCACTTCACCAAATTGTCACGATTCCTCCTAGAAAGCAAAAGAAAAAGCAAGCCTTGATTTTTTCCTCACCAAGAGAGTCAGCGACTAACTCGAAGGAACGGATTGAAGAGTTAGAAATCGGTTTTGGTATGATGCAGGATGAGGTCATAAAGATATGTAAAGCTATGAATGACAAATTTCGGTACATGGAGGAATCAATGGACGGGCTAATGGAGGCGGTAACCAGCAATCACAACAGCGGTTCTAGTGTGCCACGAGGAAACCAGAGAACTAACAAAAATCAACCATATGCATATGTCCAGTATGATGAGAACACCAATCCGTTCACACCACCACCACCACCACATCGACATGTAAAATTGGAGTTCCCTTTATTTCAAGGTGGAGACCCAACGTCATGGATAAGTAAAACCAAACAGTACTTTTTTATCAAGAGATGCCACTAGATTAGTAGGTTAGCTATGTTTCGTATCAATTAGAAGACGAAGCCAATGAGTGGTGGCAGGCTACGTCTAAAGTGCTAGGCGAAGAGCAAATACCAATTAAATGGGAAATGTTTGAAGTGGAGTTGTTGGAAAGGTTTGGGCTAACGGGTGCAGGGATTTCGATGAGGTTTTCTCAAAGATAACCCAAAAAGGAACTCTACGGGAGTATCATCGACAATTCGAGTGACTCTAAAACAAAGTGACGTGATGGATACAAAAGGCATTTTTGGAACTTACATAGGTGGCCTCAAGGATTCAATCTCCAACGCTATAAGGATGTTTCGACCCACGACACTCAAGGCGACGATAGAGTTGGCTCAAATGCATGATGACCAACTAAAACGGAACCGAAAATTCTCTGCTTTTAATCCTAGAGGATCGCAAAACTCGAACTCGATCACTGGTGTTGTATCGCGAAATTAGAATCAACGGGAGTCATATTTGGGAGAGCCAAAGAAGTTGAGTTGGGAGGAATGGAAGCGGAAACGAAGTTTGGGACTCTGTTTTAGCTGCGATGAACGATATACTCTTGTTCACAAGTGTTGCAAATCGCTATTAATTCTCATGGAGGGTGAAGATATCAAAGAGGAAACAGAGGAAGAGGATCTCCGTGAAGCAGAGGAACCTGAGATCATGTTTTAAGCTCTAACAGGGTGGGATACTCCCGACATAGTACGAGTCTGAACCGTGATTAATTGATAGGAACTGGTGGCATTGATCGAGAGTGGTTCCACACGTAACTTTCTAAGCAGGAATGCCACTAATCGTCTCAATCTGAAGTTGACACCGGGGAAGTCGTTCCAGGTGAAGGTTGCCGACAAATCATGATGGATCTAAGAGGTGTTGATTTCTCCTTTGAGCTCTTCATTTTGCCTCTCACAGGACTCACCGTCGTATTAGGAATTTAGTGGTTTTCATAATTGGGCCCAACCCTTTATGACTGAAAAACCCAATCGCTTGAATTTATATGGTTTGGATAGAAGATAACCATTAATGGGTTGCAGAGTAAACAGATAACACAGGTCCAATTTGCAGAGATTACAGAAGAAGCAAAAATGGGCCAGGCATGTTTTTCCTTATCCATTCAGATAGAGGAAGGGTCTTCTCTTCCATCCCATATGAGATCTATCGTTTGCTGCAATAGTTTGACGACATATTTCAGATACTGTCACAACTTCCACCACATCATGAAATTGAGCACCGCATCACGCTCAAAGAAAGGTCCGACCCAGTTAACGTTCAACAATATTGTTACCCCCACTTTCAAAAGGAGAAAATTGAGCAACAAGTCCAGGAGATGCCTAATTCGGGATTGATTCGGCCTAGTTTAAGCCCATTCTCATCACTGGTGCTCTTGATTAACAAGAAGAACGGATCATGGAGGTTCTGCTTTGATTATCGTGCCCTCAACTCTGCGATGGTGAAGGACCATTTTCTGATTCCTACGATGGATGACATGCTCGATGAACTGGATGGAGCAATCGTCTTTACTAAGCTGGACCTGGCCGTTGGGTACCATTAGGTTTGGGTTCATCCACCTGGATGTTCCGAAAACCATGTTTTGTACTCAAAACCACCTTTTGATCTCTGCAATGCACCCTCCACATTTCAGGCTTTGATGAATTCGATATTTTGCAGCTTTTATGCAAATTTTTCCTAGGTTTTTTCGACGACATCTTGGTGTATAATCAGTTAAAGAAAAAATACTTGAAGCACGTATAAACTGTCTTAGATATTTTGTAGAACAATGGTCTATTTGTTAAGCTTAAGAAGTGCGAGTTTGGCAAAAGCGAATTGGAATACATGGGGCATACAATATCCGGAGATGGGGTAAAGGTGGATCAAGCTAAGATTAGAGAAATGGTAGATTGACATGAACCTTCAACCATAATCACTGAACTACGAGGATTCTTGTGTCTCATCGGTTACTACCGAAATTTTGTGAAAGACTACGGTGTGATCGCTAGACCTCTTACCAACATGGTTAAGAAGGACACGTCTGAGTGGACTGATAGAGCTGAAATAGCCTTTGGAAACCTCAAATCTGCAATGACAACGACATTGACGCTTGCCTTGCTGGATTCACTGCTCCTTTTGTTATCCAGACAGATGCTTCCGGCGAGGATATTTGAGCAATTTTGGCACAACATGGCAGACCGATAGCTTTCATGAGCCATTCTCTAGGTGTAGCAAAGCAGAATGGTCAACATATGCGAGAGAGATATTGGCAATCGTGGTAGCAGTCAGAACATGGAGACCTTATCTCCTTGGCCGTAGATTCACTATCCTAACAGCCCAGAGGAGTTTGTGGTTCCTTTTAGAACAATAAATTCTTACACCGGAATAGCAGAAATGGATAGGTAAGCTCACTGAATATAATTATGAGATTACCTATAAACTAGGAACATCAGACGCAGCTGTAGATGATCTATTTCATCCCCCTGATAGCTCGTGCCTCAACGCGGTGTGTAGTCAACAATCTGTCTTTTGGGAGGAACTTCGGAAACTACAATCAATTGATCCATACATAATCAGAATTGGGAAAATGGTTGACAAAGTTCCAGGACAGCCATATACAAGATGTAATGGATTGGTTTGCTTCAACAATCGTGTGGTAATTCCACCTAACTCTGCACTTACTACATCGCTACTTAAGGATTATCACAACACACCCACAAGGGGCCAGTCAAGGGTTCTTTAGACATTCAAACGTCTAGCACAATTGTTTTATTGGGTATCTATGCATAACAAATTTGGAGAATATGTGAACGCATGCGATATTTGTCAACGAGCCAAATCTCTAAGTCTCTCACCAGCGGGGTTAATCCAGCCGCTGTCAATCCCCAACCAGGTTTGGTAAGACATCTCAATGGATTTCAAAGACAGCCTACCTCGTTCCGACAATCACACGTCTATAATGGTTGTTGTGGATCGCATCACTAAGTCTTCACATCTAGTATATCTATCTCACCATTATACGGACAAATCCATTGCTGCAAGATTCATTGAGTTTATTGTGAAGCTCCATAGAATAACTAAGTCCATTGTTAGCGGTATATATCCGGTGTTTGTGAGGGCTTTTTGGTGAGACTTTTGGTGTTTATCAGGAACAAAGTTGCGAATGTCATCGGCCTACCATCCACAAACCGATGGATAGACCAAAATCATCAACCGATGTATTGAACAGTTTCTTTGATGCTTTGTTCATGACAGGCCTAAGCAGTGGAGTTTCATGCTTCTGTGGGCCAAATATTGGTACAATACCATATATCATTCGTCCATCGGAATGACACTTTTCAAGGCTCTCTATGGGCATGAACCATCATCGCATGTAGGCTATGAGTAGGGTACTACACCTATTCAGGAACTAGATGAATAGTTAGCAGTACGAGATGAGCTACTCTGGGAGATAAAGAATAACTTGCACGCTGCAAACAATAGGATGAAACAAATTGTGGATGCTAAGAGAAGAGATGTCTGTTTTGAGGTGGGCGATTGAGTCTTTCTCCGATTACAATTGTATCGCCAATACGCCATCTTCTGGAAGACATCACAAAAGATGTTCACCATATATTATGGCCCTTTTAGATTGACGCTCGCGTCACTTCAGTTGTATATCGCATTAAGCTGCTTGAAGGTACGCGAGTCCATTCTATTTTCCATGTATCCCTTCTCAAAAAGTGTGTTGGATCCGATATACCAACTTCATTCACATTACCAACTATTCATGTCAATGGACCATTGCGTCTCACTCCGGAGCAGGTGCTCAAATTTTGCAACATTACGAATGAGGGAAAATATAGAAGATAAGCCTTGGTTCCTTGGCAAGGACTTCCAGCCATGGATGCAACCTGGGAAGAACTTGAGCAGCTCAAAAAGAGTTTTCACAGCTTGAATCTTGAGGACATGCTTCATTTCGGCGAAAAGAGTAATGATGGAACTAAGTTACCGGATCGGAGGACATCAAACCGAACCAAATTCTCTAACCGGATGTATGTCCATTAGCCGATCATGTCTAGTTTCTTTTATTTATTTTGTCTTTGTTAATAAAGAGAAATTGAATTGGTATTCCATATGATAAGAAAACCAACTCTCGCATTTCCCAATTTCCACGTTTGTAGGAGTGGTAGCTCAATGATCTGTTTTACTTTCATATATTTACGTAAATGAGAAAAGCCAAAATAGGTAATCTTAATTGCCAAGTGTTATAAGGTTCTTGAATTGCAATAAATCTGAGACCTATCAACACAAACAACACACAACCTAACATGCCTAAACAGATGCCTAAACACAATTAGTGTAAGTTTTATCATGGCATCTCAATCTATCTCAGCTTACTTTCCTATTTTCTTTCACAATCTCATACTCAATCTCAATCTCATTCACATTCACAAATTTAGGTATCTAGCCTCCCTAATTGGGTATTACTGCTACTCCGGTTGGAAAGCCTAGTTTATTAGTTGCAAGAAAATTATCTTTACCAACACCATACAGACTAGCATCTGTCCTCCAATAAAATACTCCTCATATATACCATTGCACACCACAAACAAAACTACAATGGGATTACCTTTCCAGCACTGTTACTTTCACATTCAAACTTAACTCTAAACTATGCACATTCTCATCATCCCAACATTCTTAACTCATGTAAACATCAAACTTTACTCATTCTTCTGATCTCATTCTCAACAATCTTATCTCAAAAAAACCATCCCTAACTCATCTTATAACAAATAAGTAAATGAATAACTAGGCATCGAGAAATCACCAGTTCAAACTCTTCACCTTGGCCACAAAGCTCTGGGATCTATGAAACTGCAGTCCAAAACAGTCTTTGCTCGACTATGTTCCCGATCTCCAACTCTTTTTTAATTTTGACACAAACTCTTTCTATGAGTCTAGAAGGTGCCTCAAAGATTTCAGCTCATTATGAGCTCAACTGCCCAACCAAATATATCAACTCGTGTATAAGTCACACTGTTTTACACTGTTCTGATCAGACTTGGAAACACATGCATAGATAATAAACTGACCGTTCACTTCTCGATCCGACCGTTTTTCCCAAGACAGTAGCGCCACAAAGCTCTTCACCAAAAATTAGACAGGTCAGACGTCAACTGACCCTTCAAACCAAACCTCAAAATTGCTGCGTCGAAGCTGTTTTATGAAATCTGGCAGATTTGAATGTTTCTTGGCCAACTTGCAATGCAAATTTCGAGTGCAATTTAGCTCACATTGACAAGCCCTAAAATCTAGTGGCTTCCTTGAAGCAAGCTCTTTTCAGAGACATCTTAAAGTGATATAATTTTCTCTGTTTCGTCGGGAAATACCCTCACAAAATTTTTACCCGCACACTGATATTTCTGGTTTCGTATCTGCAGGTTTTCCAGCAATTTCTTGGCGGAGAGGCAAAGCCTCCATGCGGCGTCTCTGGCAGAACTAAAGTTCCCTCTTGCCTCTTTTGTACTTCTGGATTGCTAATGGTTGCATCAATACCTTCTTCTTGCCCAGTAGACGTCTCCTCCAGCGTCGGCGAGCCTCCAAAATCGTCGACGCTACACTTTCTTGGTACTACACCTTCTGATTCACTTTGTCGCCTCTGCCTCCACCTGCAGCTGTGGCTGCACCACGTGACTTCCATGTGACACCGGTGGTCACCCACTACCTCCACCATAGTCCACCATCGCCGTACTTGTAGGACCGCAAATTGTTCCAACAGATTTCGCCGGAGAATCTCTTCTCCACCTCTTCTTCACCATATGTTTCCATCGGTCCTTCGTGGCGGATCCAAGAATGGCTTCTTTCCCTCTGGTCATAACAGCGGCAGCTCCTCCACCCCCGTTCATAACTGTCATGCTGCTAATCTCAGCCCCATTGTCGTCGGAGCTTACATCCACCTCTGAGGGCTCCGTTTCCGATCTCTCTCTCTCTGCCGTTCACTTCCTCTCATGTTCCTTTCTTCTTCTTCTTCTCTTCTTTTCTTTGTTTAAATTTTTGCTCGTGATTACCTTTAGGCAAGTCCGGCCCAATAATATTAAAAGCCCTTGGGCAAAAAAAAAAATTTGGACCCTTTTAATAAATTTACATTAAAATTTTAATTTTTTGTGTCCAAATTACACACAAATGTCTATTGGGCCCCTAATCCATTCTAATTTTTCGAAAACGTGTCATAATCTATTTTTTCGAAAAAGGCCCTAATTTAGGCTTGAGTTAAGTTTTTAATCTGAAAATGGACCCTTTTGGCTGTAGGATTTTCAAAAAAAATGGAGATGGGACCTGGGCCGGCTCACTGTTTCCCACCCCACTTGGATCGGGCCTGAGCTTAGGAAAGCAGCTAGGGTTTAGGTTTAGATTAAATACTAGTATTAGACTCGTCATATAGATAAATGTCATGTCATTTTCGTTTCGTTATAATTTAAGTTGGCGTTTTCTTGATTCTTCAGAAATGCATTGAGCTATGAGCTTGTAAGTTAGACTTATATATTTGTCTTACGTTGATTAGATTCTTTTGTTTGTAACTAATATAGTGTCATACAACATAGTTTGCATAACATATTGACTTCTTTTTTTTGTCCAAAACATATTGACAATGTAACTATACGTAGTCTAATATATTTTATAAACATATTATTTTATTTCCTATAATCTTGCCATCTTGATAATAAGTTTTAGAATCTAATGTTCAAAATAAAACTATTTTATTGTATATAAAAATGACAGTTTGTCTCGATCGTCCTTCCTACGATCCAATTTGACACATGAATCGAATTCTTCGGATTTCTCGAAAAGCCACAAGCCCATCTTTAGTATGAAGCCAACTCCATGAGACTCAGCTTATTCCTTTGTTGTTGTTGTCATCTTTTCTAGCTTGAACATTTTTGAAATTTTACTTGTCTCCCTGTTGTAGGCGTCATTCTTGCCATTGTTTTTTTTTCCTGATAATCAGGAGTGATCCGGATTTTTACCACCCTACTAATCCTCCAGGATTAGTGTAACCGTCGAGTAGCCCACTCACCGGGTTTTCTAATGGACCTAAAACGTGGCACCATTTCGACTAGGGAAATGGAGGTGAAAGTATTCCCAGGAGGAATCGAACTCATGTTGGAAGGGTTTATACTCCTTTCCCTAAGTCCTTTTACCACTAGGCCACCACCACTTTGTTCATTCTTGCCATTGTTGTCCTGGTTTTGCTACACATCGTAAGCTAATCCTCTGATCTCTTTCCCATCCACACCATTGTAATGGTTGCAACCGCTAATCATCACCTTCAAGCTAGAGAGAAACATAGTTAGATGGATGAGATGAGAGAGATGGATTATAGTAACGTAGAGACAGAGCATGCCAAAGTCAAAGCTATAATTTTTAATCGTTACACAAATTGTGAATTTCGAAACAATGTAACACAAATCACAATAAACTAATAAACAAAACGTTATAGGAGAAATAGAAATTTGCACGTGGGCTCAATCGATCTTTGAAAAATCAGATTTTAAACCTCCATAGGTCGCATTCTTATTTTACGGAAACAAATCAATTTTGAAATTGAGAACTATTCTGAACATTTATTTTCGAACATGTATTTTTCAATCCGTCAAATCTTCTATTCTCATGATCCGATATTTCATGCAGCCATTTGAGTAACACACAAACATTGAGATTGGAAGTAAAACTCGTTACTTACATCAAATTCACCAACTCGCTTTTCATTCTTTTATCTCCTGTCTGTGGATAAAAATATCATTTTTATCTGATGCATCCGGAGAACAAAAATTCAGAAGTATTATTTTTTTTTTTGAAGTTTGCGTGAGTTTGTTACCGTTTGGTCTAAAAATTCGAGCATTTACTAGTTATTTCATATCGCGTACGCCTTCGTGCTATATCCGATTTGAGGAAAATAATACATGACATCGTCATGTTTTTAAAGGGCTGAGCGGACTAGAATCACTTATTGATTTAAGAGGAGAAGAAGACGATTATGAAAATTATTGTAGAAATTTTGTTTTTGTTTTTTTTTTGCAGCGAGACTAACAACAAAATGGACCGGGTGATTCTCTTTTTCTTTGTCGATTCAGTAATATATGATGGATGAATCGGTGGTTTTATTTTGAAATTGCAGAGATGGTGGAGTAGTGGGTGGTTGCGCCAAAAGATTTAGGAACTGATAAGATTTTTTGCTTTTTAATGATTTCGTTTTGCATTTTATTATTTGCTGTTTATTTTCACTTTTTTTTAATATATAAAACATATACCATGTGGCAGAATATGATTTGCCGGGTGACTTGTGATCATACTATTATTTAGCAAGTGCGAAATCTTATGTGGCGGCTCCATGTTCACTCTCAGACCTGTTTTTACTCTTATGCCATTAATGAATCGTTTTAATTACATATGCTGCCATCGTTTAAATTGGGCTTCTGGGTTTTGATTTTTTTTTATCTTGACCCATATAATTAACTCGTGATATTAAAACCTACAAATGGGTCATATTATTAAAAAAACCGATCCATTTTATCAATAATATCAATAAACACTAACAATAACTCATTATATTATTGATATTCAAAGTTGGAAAATCTACGCAATAATGGATTTCTATATTTTTGGTTCATAGTTAACGTATTTTGATGCTTGTTTTATATATTTGTTTATCATACTATAATCTTACGTGGCGGCTCCAGGTTCACTCTCAGACCTGTTTTTACTCTTATGCCATTAATGAATCGTTTTAATTACATATGCTGCCATCGTTTAACTTGGGCTTCTGGGTTTTGATTTTTTTTTTATCTTGACCTATATAATTAACTGGTGATATTAAAACCTACAAATGGGTCATATTATTAAAACAGCCAACCCATTTTATCAATAATATCAATAAACACTAGCAATAACTCATTATATTATTGATATTCAAAGTTGGGAAATCTACGTAATAATGGATTTCTATATTTTTGGTTCATAGTTGACGTATTTTGATGCTTGTTTTATATATTTGTTTATCATACTATTATTTAGCAACTTTTATGTCATTAATGAAATCGTTTAATTACAATCTCTTGCCATCGGAATTTTATGACTAAAATATCCTTATTTCGAACGTATATAATTGCTATGGGTTTGGGTATATTTTTATTGTGGCCCATCTATTTTACCCGTTTTGGGTTTTAGTGTTTATTTTATTTGCCCGTTTGTTTGTGTCAGTTGTTTTAAAACCCTAGGTATTATTTTTTATCGTTTGTTATAAATACGATAGAGACTACACATATTGTTTGTTCTGTAATACCTTTTTTTTCTTTTGCCCTAATGATATTGTTTTATTTGTTCTGTTTTTTGGTAGGTTATGTCGCCGTCTTCGAGGTATTATTTTGTTCGTTTTTGTGTTTATAGAATATATATTGCGCATGTTGTTAGTTTTGTTGTTTATTCGTTTTTTCTTTTTTTCTACTAATTATCGTTATATTCGTTTTATAGGTTATAACCTCTTTTTAGAGGTATAATTCGTTCTTATATTTGTTGTTTATGTATATGTGTTTTGTTATCTATTATATTGTTCATGTTGTTTATTATAACGTGAAATCATTTATTTTTTACTCATGATTATCGTTTTATTTTTTTTATAGGTTTTAAACTCCTCTCTGAGGTATAATTTGCTCTTATTTATTCTTAAATTTATGTGTTTTGTTACCTATTATACAGCTAGTGTTCTTTTTATCTTATATTCGTCTTTTTATTGTCTTAATTATTATCATTGTATTCGTTTTATAGGTTGTAACGTTTTTGTTAATTTCAAAGTAAGTATAGTCTGTATTTTATATATTGTATTATTTCTAACAATAATCAGTTATTTATTTCTAACAAAAAATTGTTTATTATAAAATCTTATTTATTATTATTAAATTTGGTATGTACTTTTGTTCTAATATTTATTTTAAAATTTTAAATTAATATTAATTTGTTTACGTGTCTTGAATCTATGATGACATACATTTTTAGTAATTGTGTTTTTGTGTTAGTTATTTGATCTATTCATTTTCTTTTTCTTGCTATTGTAATGATTCTTATTTATTTATTTTTTTCCAGACTTTGACCTTTTCTATAAGGTAATTTTCTAATAATATTATCTCTACATATTTTCGTTTTTTGTTGAAAGGAGTTTGTTATCTAATCCTACTTCTTCTTTTAGGTTTTGCCTCTTCAACAAGATATCTCCTTTTAATATTTTTACCCTTTATGTTTGAAAGGAATTTGTTACATGAACCTATACTTCTTTTTCGTGTTTAACAAGGCTTCCTCTGTTTTTGAGTCTTTTATTCGATGAAGAGATTTGTTCGGATTATGTCTGTTTTGAGGAATAATTCATAGTTCCGATAAAATAAACACTAAAACCCAAACAAACGGAACTATGAATTATTCCTCGAAAGAAAGGACAAAACATATTATTTAAAAAAAAAAAATTATTGTTTAAATTCGAACAGTAAGCTCATGTGTTTCAAATATTTTATGTAGAAACAAGAACAAAAAGTCAAATTAAAACCCATCGATCAAATTGTTCTATGAAATGATATAATGTGGAGATTTTATTACTAATAGTGGGTCACGATGAATCGAGGACTTGAATCATCAAATGAGTTTATGTATAATTTTCAATGATTGTGTGCATGGTTAGAGTTTAGACATTCATGGTAGGGTTTAACATCTCTAATCAAAATTTTTGATGGCATACGATTACTAAAAAAATCAATTTATACGTGTTTGTATTTGAATTTAAGATTTGATGCTAGAGTTTAGGATTTAGGATCTATGTATTATTTTTAATATTTACGTGCATTTGTAAGGATTTAGGCTCCCGAATTAGGGTTTGGCACCTCTTATTTTTTTTTTAAACAAATTGATGGTATAATGTTAATGAATAATTTTCTAATGTTCTCTTAAAAAATATATTAATAAAAAATATAAATAAATACAAACATTTGCGGTGATTAAAAATAATAAATATGTGCACTGAAAAAGGATAACAATGATAAAAGAAAAAAATTTAAAATATCAAAATAATGAAATTGGTTATCTTCAAAATGAATTTTTTATCTTATATAAAAAATAACAATTACTTATAAAATTAGAGTGCTGATTTGTTAAATTAGATCTAAAAATTAAAAAAACGAATAATAAATTCAAAATGGTATAAGTGGCATCATTTTGGTGTGTATGGTTATTTTTAATAAATTGTTAATAAATTTTTTTTGAACTCTATAAGTTGGTGTGAATTATTTTGGGACAACACATAATATTCATCGATGCGAACATAAAATATTCATTTAATTGTGAATTTTTTTACAACAAAAGATATACATTTTAAAATAATACACTTTATATATTTTTTTTAATAAACATCCCAACGATTCTTTAAATCCGTCCATATCAAATTTAACATTTTAAAATGCTACAATTTTATTTTTTAAACGAGTGGTTTTGAATGAAGAAACTGAATGTGGTTTATATGAAAATATTTAAATCTCTAGAATTTTGAGTTTTTAGTTGTTTTATGGAATTGAGATTTTCGTTAGTTCTGTTTATAAATTATCCATTTATATTTTGATTTTATTAGTTATATTTTAGTATTTTTATTCTAAAATATGGTGTTATGGTGTTTACGCAAAAGTTATATATCTATATTTTCAATCTCTTTTGTTAGTCAATTAGATCCATATTATATGCAACTACGTATAAATATGAAAAGGTTATATATTATATATCATTATACAAGATAAGGTGTCCGGTTAAGTTGATTTTTATGATTCTAAATTTTTTTTCCGTAGTACTCGATACACGATAATGTCGTGTTCGATTTGTTTTATTTAAATATGTATTTTTGAAAAATGAATAGATAATCAAAAAATTTATGTTTTAGTTTCATTAACATACTAATGTATTTCATTAACACACTCACCCCTTGAATCAATTTACTCTCCAGTGGTAGCATGGCTTGGGCGTCAGAGAGTCTTTAAGAGGGAAACCCCTTCTCATCATTCCGAAGATCTTCTTGACCATATTACTTATGTATTGTCCAACGCATCTCCAGAGAATCATCGTGAATATCTGACCAGAGACAGCAACTTAGCCGGACGCACCACTCATCCCCCAAGAGGACGGAAGTCCTAGCCTATGCATTTTTTGTAAACCATCAAATGAGTCTATGTATAATTTCCAGTGATTGTGTTTATGGTTAGGGTTTAGATGTTCATGCTAGGGTTTAACATCCCTGATCAAAGAATTTGATGGCATATGATTACTATAAAAAAATCAATATATACGTGTTTGTATTTGGATTTAAGATTTGATGCTAGAATTTAGGATTTAGGATCTATGAATTATTTTCAATGTTTACGTGCATTTACAAGGGTTTAGACTTCCATGTTAGGGTTTAGTACCCCTTTTTAGAAGAAAAAAAATTGATGTTACAATGTTAATGAATAATTTTATAATGTTCTCTTCAAAAAAATATTAATAAATACAAACATTTGCGTTGAGTAAAGATAATAAATCTGGGCACTGGAAAAGAAGGATAACAATGATAAGAAAAAAAAAACTTAAAATATCAAAATAATGAAATTGGTTATCTTCAAAATAATTTTTTTTTAATCTTATATACAAAAAAACAATTACTTATAAAATAAGAATACTGATTTTAAAAATTAGATCTAAAAACTAAAAATTGGATAATAAATTCAAAATGGTATAAATGGCATTATTTTCCTAGAAATCATTTTGGTGTGAATGATTATTTTTAATAAATTGTTAATAAATTATTTTTGAACTCTATAAATTGGTGTGAATTATTTTGGGACAACACATGACATTCGTCGTGCGAACATAAAACATTAATTTAATTGTGAAATTTTTTACAACAAAATATATACATTTTAAAATAATACACTTTAGATTTTTTTAATAAACTTCCTAACGATTCTTTAAATCCGTCCATACAAAATTTAACACGATTCGTACTTAAGTGATTACATAGGTTGACTAATCGATTTTAATATATATAAATTTTTAATATTTAAACGTGTATGACAAAACATATAAATTCTAACATTTATAAACGTACAAAAATGATATGTATTGTGCATAAATGTAATAAAGTTGAATACTTTTGATCAAAGATCTGTTAATGTCATTATTTTTAATATTTTATGTGTAAAATTGATCAAAACATATGCAAATGTTATTTATTTCAATATCTTTCAAGTGTAAAATTGATCTTCATTATTCGTGTAAATTATAGAGCATACGATAAATCAGATAAATTTTAGATTTATATGAATTTGTGGAACATAACAAACGAAAAAATATATTTTTTCCAATAATGAATTGTATAAATATATGCAAGTGTGATTAAATATGTATAATAGACTACATCATAATAAAAATATTTGTATAGTATATTAATCTAAATACATATATACACAATATATAATATTGTTATAAATATAAGAATAAAAAATTTGTTAATATATCAGAAAAAATTAAAAATAAATGATATGGTAAGTCTAAAATATTACATTTAGTTAGGCTGTTCTGATTGGTTTAATTAAATGACATGTCCCCTAAAATTCTCTTTGAACGACAGCTATGATTTTTTTGTGAATGTCTCCTTAATTAATATATGCAGGATTGTATTGTTTAATCGAGTGGTTTTGAATGGAAGAAAATGAATGTGGTTTATAAGAAAATATCTTAAAGTTTCTAAGATTTTGAGTTTTTAGTTATTTTATGGAATTGAAAATTTCGTTAGTTCTATTTATAAATTATCCATTTCTATTTTATTTTTTAGTTATATTTTAGTATTTTTATTATAAAATATGGTGTTTACGCAAAAGTTATATATCTATATTTCCAATCTCTTTTTATTTAGTCAATTAGATCCATATTATTTACAACTATATATAAATATGGAAGAAGTTATATATTATATATCATTATACGAGATAAGGTCGGTTAAGTTGATTTTTATGATTCTCAAATCTTTCTCTGTAGTATTCGATACACGAAAATGTCGTGTTCGATTTGTTTTATTTAAATATGTATTTTTGAAAAATAAATAGATAATCAAAAAAATTATGTTTTAATTTTATTAACATACTAATGTATTTATTTTTCCGTGCAAGGCGCGGGACCCCACCTAGTTTATAGTATAAAGGATTTGATTTACGGCAAAGTAGAGAGTTGAACTTTGGCAATTGGGCTTTTTAGAGAAAACAAATTGGACTTTTTTCATTTGAACACTTTAAATGAATTTTTTTCATTTGTCTATTTTGCATTTTCAGCCCAATAAAGATTAATGTGCAAAAAATTTTAATTCACAGAACACTGTCGTGACACAACGCCTAAGGGTTTGATGAGGATTATGGAGATTCTGGAGCATACTTTGTACCATGGCAAGAGCCATTTACAGTTAATCCTTAGACAAACTTCTTTTATTTGAATTAGTGTCTTTTTAACAAGATTTCTTGCAAGTTACAAACACTAAGTTGGCTGATTCTTGCTATATTTCTCTTTACTTTTCAGAATTATCAGCTTGGAAAAAGCGATAGATTCGTTGGTAACAAGCAAGATGGTAGAAATTCTTGGATATATATTAATCTATAGATTTGTTGATGTTGTTATTAACTTATTATAAGATTGATGATTTCGAATTTGATCTTTGATCTGAGCTTAGATGGTTTCTATCCGATTCTTGGTTCTTGATTATATTTTAGTATTATGTTAGTTTCTTCAGCTGCATAAACCCATGAAGCTCAGAGTCAAAAAGATTTTGGAAATCAAGTAGACATTATTGTTTACATAGCTAGATTTCACCGTTCTCAGATTCATTTTATTCTTTTTCATAAAGCAAAAACTTGCAAATCAAGAAGGCGCTACAAATACAATTGGAAGTCCAAAAAATGCTTCACGAACAAATCGAAGTAATAACATTACGCATCTGATTGAATCGCAATATGTACAATGAGAGCTTTCTGCTTTAGAAACTTGAAAGTTTCTGCTTTTGTTTTAGGTACAGAGGCAATTGCAGGTGAGGATAGAGGCACACGGGAAATATTTGCAGTCAGTGTTACAGAAAGCTCAAGACACTCTCTCTCCGGTTACACATCTTCTAATCTCGGCATAGACTTTGCTAGATCTCAGCTCTATGGAGTAGCATCAATGGCGAACATAAGCTGTCTCGCCTCTTCTTTTACGGAACTAACGAAGCAGATGAAGAGGTTGAGGAAGAAGACGTTTCTTTGGAATCCAAAAAACCAAAAAAACAGAGGAATTAGACAGATGTGAAGTTCAGTTGACAGCTCCTTGACGTAAAGTTCAGAAACAAAAATGGATTGCGATTCTCAAAGTATAAGGAGATCGACCGAGTTGATGACGATCAAACCCGAGGAAGTGATGGAGCGAAAGAAGAGAAAGTGGAACGACCTTTTCAGAAGAGAGCTTTTGGAGGTAACGACGGTGAAGACTTGAGACTAAGTTTGAATAGTTTCAAGGACATAGAAATGTGTTCCAACATATGATATGTTAAAATATACACCGTGGATAGATTATCCGTCCGTACACACGTAATGTAGCTTTTGTGGGTAATAATGGAAATATTTGATCTACATATATAACTTACGGTTACTTTCGTCGGTAACTATAGAACTACAAAACGAATATACCATGTCGCATTACTGGTTGTGAACATATCTACGTCTTTTCTCAAAACATATCATCCACACACAAAAATGAAGAGAAGAAGGGAAAAGACTCTTGGGAGAACATAAATATTGTTGACACACAAAAATAGGGTGAACATTTTAACTGAACAAACCAAATCGAATCGAACCAACCGAACTTAAACCATTAAAACCAAACCAATAAACCAATATGCTTTATTAATTCAATTAAATAATATTGTAACCTTAAACCCACGTTTAATTTCCTCCTTAACAAAGTAATTTCCGCCATGCGCATGAAAACCAAATTCGAGGAAGTTTGATATTGTGTTGATGATATATGTTACTTTTCGACATTTTCAATTGACTCGTTTTTCATATATTTTTTCGATACTTTAAATTGTTTTTTTTTTCCGCACCATGCACAAATAGATGATCAATAAAAAAAATATAATGGTTACTGGCAAAATTATAAAATTTTAAATTATATAAAATGCATATGAGTTACTTCATATTCTTCTTCTTCTTCATTATAAAATTTTAAATTATATAAAATGCAGATGAGTTGTCTCACTTCATATTCTTCTTCTAAAAATACACGACAACAATATGATATGAGAAATCATAAGATTATTAAGAAAATAAGTTCAAGAATCTATTGGAAGAAAAACAAAATACCATTAATGTATTGATCCTCTTCATTGATTGAATTATTTTCATATTCTGATTTTATATCGTCGTTGAATTCCTCGGAGATGAACAAAAGAATAAAATAGAGAACGATACAATACCCAACAAAAACCATGTAAATACATAGATTTGAACACAAAAATTGAAACTAAAAGTAAAATAGATCAAGGGTAGAGCAGCCTTCATGGGGCTAGAGAGACACATACCAGAGATGTTATCCACCACAACGATGATTCTCTTACATTCAATCATGCAACTACATTTAAACAAACTCAACTTCTTCAATAACTAAGATTTTAAAAAATGATATCTTGATTGAGATTAAACATACATTATGGGAATCATCCAAATTTTGATTCCTCTTGTTGTCAGGCAGAGCATGTGGAGAAGACATTGATGCATTTGACAAATCCCAAGATTCAAGCAGTCTATTCCAAGATGTATCTTTCGCACGTGGATGTCTTTTTTGAAAAGAAAATCAAAATTGTCTGACCAACATCAATAAAACAAAACATTGATAGGCTTCTATTTCACTAAATTTTGAACAAACAAATCTATGTTATAGCAAAATATGGTGTTCTGCTTTTTCAACAAATTTAGATCAAAGGATCGATTTTTTTAAAAAATTGCTTTAAAAATCTCAATCATATTACATGAGTCAAAATAGAATATATTAAGTACAATATGAATCGACTTTAAAGCAAACGCGAATGTGTGGCTTCAATCTCAAACAATATGAATCAATTATAAATCACTAAGAAAATCAAACCAAAGCAAAAAATCTAATAAAATCTAGTTAAAAGTAAGGAATATTTTTTAAATATACAGCTTCAATATGTTGTTCATCTTTTTCAACCGAATCATGTCATTTTTTTTTGGTTTGGTATCTGAAAATAAAATTAAGGTTTTCAGCATAAAAAACATAGTTACCTGCACGAGAGGGTATAGTTTTTATGCGTGTGCGTGTCTTTCTTGCTTGTGCCATTAACACAAGCCTTAGAAATCATGTTCAATGTAATAAAACTAAGGTACATATTGTTTGAGCTCTATGACGTGATGATCCCTTCAAATTTCATGATGTTCTACTGATCTAATCTTCTTCAAAATTTATAGTTTATGTTAAAGCTATTTAAGTCTAATATTTAGATTAGAGACAATTTAGAAGATGAAGTGTATTAGAGTTTCAAAAAAGTTTTGAAGGCAATTGTCTTTTTATTTTTTAAACTGCCCAATTTTTTTTATAAGTTTTCATTTTCAAAACTTCCTTTTCTACATAATCACCCACTGATTTTTTATTTATTTATTATCAATTAATAATATATTAATTCCTTAAAAATATTTTAGTAATTCATTATCACAAACTAAAAGAAATAAAAAATACTCTTTAGTATCCCCTTCTCTTGTTTATTTTTTTATCATTTGTTTTTTTTAACATCAAAAAATATAAGTTTGGTGGAAAGATTTACAATAACCGGTTATAAATAAAAAAGCATGCAGCTTATAGCGGTGGTTCCATTTCTCTCTCAAAATAACGCAGTAACCGTCTTTCTGCTTAGCCTCCTTTTGCCGGCTTCTTTCAAGGCCGCATGCATCTATCAGCGGCTTTTCTTTTCTTTTAGTCTCTTCTTAATTTCTCTCAATTCTATATAGAAATATGTTAATAAATCATAGAATTTGGTCCTAATTCTATGATTTTTGAAGGGACGTCATCGAAGATCTACAGGAGATGGAGACCTTATGCCATGCCTCGTCTCATCACCATCCGCTCAAAGCAGATCCGTACTTGGTGATATAACGGTGATGATTCACTACGCAACCGTTCTCATCTTATTCATGTCGGTTCTTTGTAACCGTGTCTTCTCTCATCGTAGGGTGTTTCTTCTTTGGAGACAATTTTTCTTTCGATGTAGCAGTTTGCAAGCTTTGGTTGTTTGGATTGATTTTAACAATCGCTTGTCGTGGCATAGCCTTCAATAGTTCCAAATTTTGACAAAGGAATTTGGAATAATATTTCCTTTATTTCTCTGGCGAATAAATTTAGGAAAGATGATGTGGGAGAGAGGGATGAATTGTAATGTTGCGGTTGTGGATTTGCCGATTGATTTGTGCTAAGTGGAGATTTGCCACAAGCGTTTTAGTGTCATCGACAATGTCTTCTATAATTGTTCTCCTAACCCATGGTATGATATGGAGACGTCATTTAGATTTTCAATCCCGAAATCATTGGTATAATCACTCTACTTGAAAGAATAAGATTTTTCAGGGATTATATCGAATGAATAACAAAGTCGATATCTTTTTTAATAATTATGATATAAAAGTTTTGATATCTAAATATCGATATTTCATAATTGTTGTCGAAAATATCAGATTTTAGTGTGCAATATGGAAGTTTAGGCAAAAGATATTACCGACACACATAATCCAAATTAAAGCAAAGATCGAATATGGAGAGAAAATAATGGATTTAGTAATCCATTAACGAATAAACTTGTCTATAGAAAGCATTGTCAAATTTATTTTTTTATATATTTTTTTCATGGCGCATATATATATATATATATGTTTGTATAATAATTTGTTTTCTGAAAATTCTGTATACTCGATCTGAAATTATTGGAATTTTTAGCCGGAATTTTTTTTTTTTTGAAGTATGCAAATGTGTTCCAACATATGATATGTTGAAATATTCAGCGTGATAGATTATCCATCCATATAAACATAATATATAGCTTTTGTAGGTGAGAATGGGAATATGTGATGGATATATATAACATACGGTTGCTTTCGTTGGTAACCATAGAATGACAAAACGAATTTACGATGGTGAATTCTAATTGTTAACGTATCTAAGAGAGCATCCACGACAAAGTGAAAAGAAGACTGGAAAGACTCTTGTAATGTTGACACAGAAAGATAGTACTTCACCATATTTTATTTCGCATTTCGCGTTATGATATCTTAGTTGTTTGTGTCCTAATTTGGTATGATTCTTCCTAGAAAAGAAATCATCTAGTAGGAAATTAAATCCCTTACTTTTAAATTATAAACTTCCTAGAAAAGAAATCATCTAAAGACATGATTTCAAGAAACATAACAGAGATTAGACGAAGATTAAAGAAGGAAGACCAAAAAACCCAAGTTTTTTCACGGGAAAAGAAAAACAAGCTCACAACTTTCCCCAAAATAAAGAACAAAGAAAGGCACTAGTTTTTACAAAACCTTCTTCTTCTGTAACCCTAATTCTCGGACTCAGCATGTCTTGTGCCATCAGACCCAATAGCGTCACCATCACCATCACTGTTTTCATGACCAGAAGAATCTCTAATTCTCCGACCATCGTTGAAACTAAACCTAACCCAAATCTCTGATTCTCTCCCATCATTTCTTTTCTTCCCAACCTCATCTCCATCAACAGGCATCTCGTACCTACAAACAGGACACGACCCATGAAACCCTAACCATTTCTCTATACATCCTCCATGAAACCTATGCTTACAAGGCATCTCCTTCACCGTCTCCTCCACCTTCCATTCCTCCAAACATATCACACACTCTCCTCCACAGCCATCGATATCAACGATCGGCATCGCATCGATCGAAGCCTTTGACGCTGGAGGATGACCTTCCCCACGGGATTCAAGCAAGTCGCGAAGCAGAGGATTCAATCCCGATGAGCCCTCGAGCACGATCATTCCTTGTGTAAAAGGGTTTACCAGAACGATCCTCTCACGCAAGGAAGGAACATCATCGTCTCCGTCTAATGATTCTTGATCAGAGAAGCCTAAGAGGAAAGGCAAGAAGAGATATAAATCTCTGTTCCTTAGAAATCTTCTTGAAACAGAGGAAGTAGTAGCCTCTGTTCCAACTTGAGCTTCTTGTTCTGTCGCCATCGCAAACAAAAGTTGATTCTTCTCTATCGAAGAAAATGGCGTTTCACTATTTAAGAGAGGTGCAAATGAGCATTGTGGAAAGATCTAGAAATTATTATTTTCTCCGTATGTGTTAAAGAGATTATTGGGACCTAAAATAATTTAGGTTGTAAGACAACGATTGATCTTATCGAGATGTTTATCCATTAGCAGATACCTATGTCACATTTTTCTCTTTGACTTTTTGCATATAGACTGAAACATTATGATTTGTCAAAGTTCTCCGTAGACCGGAGAGTATACTTAAGCCGGCGAAGGGTATTTTCGGTACTTCGTGATCAACATTCGAGACTGTTTGCACATATTTATATGCACAGTGGATAAGAGGAGAAGAGAAAATTCCAATGGTTTTGGATCTGTACTTGATGTCACACGTGTAATGAAGAATCAAATGATGAACACGTAGCATTTGTGAAGAGTAAGCAATACCAACAACATTTGATTCACATAAAATTGTATGTATATTGTATAATATGCTCCTATGACTTTATATACCCCCCATCGAATAAAAAAATATCAATTGAAAGTTTAGACCATTCTATTGAAACCATTACTATACACCTAAACTAAACTACATATCTAGTCTACTTATACCAAGAAACCAAATCAGATGTTTAATGACCAAGAATTAACATATTAAAGGAACACTTTTCTTCTGTACCTATGACGCAGACGTGAACCAAAATGCAAGGTGATAAAAAAATGCGTTTACGTTTTGAGTTTTACCAATCGCGGCAGCAAAGAGAGCGTTTGGTTTCTTTGTATTTACGCCAGAGGCAAGTCATTTCAGCTGGACTTTGGTAATGAGCAACCACATAACCATCCTTGCATCCATCACTAATGATCCTTCCATCGTTCTCGTAATGAGGCTCGAGTCCCTGTTTCGTCAGGTAAGCGATCCATATCCCCATCGCCACGTCTTCTAGCTTAAACATCTATTTACAATTTCAAAATTTCACAATCTGGTTTATGTGAATCCGGAAATGCGATTAAATGGACTTAGCATAGAGTAAGTACCTTCAAGTTTCCTTCTTTGAAAAGCTTACCAACCGATTCTGCTATGTCCCGGGACACAATGTAGCCTGGACCATGTGCCCATGGAGGATATTTCTCTTCTGGCCATTCCTGTTTTTTTTTTAGTAGAAACTTCGTTAACTGAATCAGAAATCAGTCGATTTGCTTACATAGCCATGTTAGGTTGTGTTGGTACCTCATAACTGATGTACCATTTGCTATCAGGGTTTCGAATTGGTTGAGAGTCGGAATTGATCAGTCCATATATTAACCCGCGAGTGTTGCTGATCATTGATAAAGAAAGTAGTACTTCATCAACACGAACAAAGGCATCATCATCCGTTTTCATGATAAACTTGGCTGAGTCAACCTCTATCTGTTCAAAAGATGTCGTTAGTGAGGCAAACGGTTGAGGTTTGAAGGAAGAGACATGAGAAAGAGATTTATTACCCCGAAGATGCAGATGGCTAGTGTCTTCCAACTGATGAGACTGTAGTAATCAACAAATGGCATAAGCTGAACATCACCGTAAGTCCGAGCCTCATTCCAGAGTTCCAGGTTAACAATAGGACTTTTGTGCTGCATTAACACCCATGGAGAAAATCATGATTAAGAAATAAGAAATACCAATACAGAGCTGAATGAATTCAAAGAGGGAGAAAGCTTACAAGGCCAACAAAAAACCGTACTGCAACTCTTCCAGATCTTACATCATCATATTGCATCCATGTTCTTCTCACAGCCATCCGTCGTTTAAAATTGTTTGCCGTGGAGAAAACGCCAATAACAAGATCTAGTGGCCTTAATGGTGAAAGGGGAGGTGCTTTCAGTGCCTCTAGATCAACAACGTGCTCTGATTCTTCTGATGTGGGTAAACCACTGGCAAGAATAGATATCAACTTCAGGTCACCCGTAATCCGTACTTCACTAACAAGCCATGGCTCCAGTGTCTGAACGAAAACGGAAGATGAAGAACCCACATAAGAATCTAAACATTTGATGGAAAAATTGCTAACAGCAGTAAAATATAGAAGAAGAGTGATGATATTACATCGCGGAAAGCAAATGACGTTATATGTTTCCCATCAACTGTCATCTGAATTCCTTCTGTTCCCACCCTAAGTGTGGCAACCGATAAGAAACCCTGCTTAAAAGGAAAGTATCTTTCATGTTTAGATGCTTCCCTGGCTACTGGAATCCCCCTTGACGTGTTGGATTGCAAGCTAGTAGAAGAAGTTCGGTTTACTTCTCTACCCACCACCTTGTCGCATTCATCCAAGTCATCCACTTTCTTATTCATATCAGGATCAAGGTTTGGACAGCGTTCCTCAGCGCCCCAATCACGAGACGCCGTCCAGCTGTTTTGGACAATGACAGGATCCTCAGTCGACTTGTCACCAAGAAGCCTAACATTGTAATGTACAATAATGGGCGGATCAGGCTCCCCTGGAAGCGGTTGTCCGGTTAGATCAATCCGGAAGCTACCAACAAGACCATCTGGGATGCCAATAACTGTGATGGAGGATCCCTGAGTTAGCCCGCAAGGGATTTTCAACTTCACCCTACTTCCATCAACTTCTGTAGCATTCATTTTGCTAAGAAACTGAGGACACAGCTCCTCTTCCCCTTTTTTGGTTTGATTTTCGTTTACATCAACTAGTTTGTTGGCTTCAACCGCTGACACAAGGCTCTCCCAAACAATACCAGCTTCCTTAATGGCATCCACTCCATTTGCTAAGTTGTGTGCATTATCAACAAGGCTTTCAAGACGGTTCCAGGTAAGCAAAGGCTCTCTCTCTTCTTTGGAGACATTCTGCTCAACAAATAGCCCCGAGACAATAGCGATCTCATCACCGGATATGGCTTCTTGAGTGTTCCTCGCTTCTTTCATGAAGTCAGGGATGGTAATCCGCAGCCATTCGAGAGGAAGAGTGGCGTTAGGAGTGACAGGAGAAGCAGTGATGTAAGTCTTTTCAACAGGAGTTTTCAAGTCGACATATCTGTACACAGTGAAGAACATAAACATTGATGCAACAAGAAGCCCCCCGTAAAACCTCTTCATTTTGCAGCCAAGTCAAGTAGAAACGCCACGGTTTTACTGAAGCGAGAAGTCTGGCAACGAGATCATTAGAAAATAAAGAGAATGCAGGATTCAGCTCACAGTAGAATGTTGCTAATGTTTATCTTCAATCAATAGGGATATAATCCCTTGCCCTGCAACACAAAGTGATATGGGTTTTGATCATGGAAAAGGAATAGAAATTCGCAGGACCAGCCAAGGAATCAACATGAAATTACATTCCATTTCAAAAGCATTCAACAGATCCAGGATAATGCGAGAAAATTAGGAGCCAGCATCAAGCTTTAACTATCAAAAGCCAAGAAAGTTGGAGAAAACACGGGAAAAACAAAATCAGTCGGCAGCTTTTGCTTTCTGGGAAAATTCAAACAAAAATCCAAGAGACTAGTCTGCAACTCGACGCATTTCAGAATCACCAAAGACCCTAAAATCAAGAGTACCCAGAAGTTGCTCACTTCATAGAAGAAATGCTACTCGCAAATACCAAACCAAATCAAACAACTTGCTGAATCAACTCCAACAAATCACAAAAGCAAAAACGAAATCTGCTTACAGGCGAAAGGGAAGCAATGTCCGCTCCAGAATCAGACTCCGGTACACCGGAGAGATTTTCCGAGTGAAATGGCGGGCTCAGATCTCTGATGGGTTTTTCTAGTTTCACTTTGTCGTATTATCGAAGCACATTCGCACCAGCAGAGAAAGCGAAGGTTGTTTTTCTTCATCAAATCCCTTTGCCTCTTACTATATTTTTTAAATTGTTTTATTTCTTTCTTAAAACCTGTCAAAAGTAAAAAGAAGTTACCGGATTGTGGGCCCGATTTCACCAAGGAAAAACACCGGTCCATTTAAACGTGAAAGACTGGTATATATAATACGTAATATGACTGATATTACACAAATTTTTTTTTTTTTGAAGAAATATTACACAAATTATTACTTATAACTAGACATTTTTTCTTGGTTATGATGACTAATTACTAAACACATAGTAAGGAGAAAACACATTCGCCTAATAGTAATTTATGTTGATCCTCTAGATGATCTTTTATAAAAACAAAATTACATTTGATAACAAAAAGGAAAAAAGAAAAACTACAGAGATTGGGACACAGAGAAAAAAATTGGCAAGCGAAACTTGGAAGGGTAAGCAAGTTCTCAAGTCGCGATAGCGTGAGATGTGAGGGTGTTTTCATTTGTAACGTACCACCACCATACATAACACCTCAAAATATTTGGTTGCCATTTGTGCTTTTAAGTGCTTTTTCTTTTTCATGCTTAAAGAGAAAACAAAAAAAAAAAAAAAAAAAAAATCCGACTGTACTTTTCATGTTGGTCGTTTTGGTTTAATTCACATTATGACTCAAGCAACACTCATGATCATACTATTATTTAGCAAGTGCGAAATCCTATGTGGCGGCTCCAGAATCATTCTCAGATCCGTTTTTACCTTTATGCCATTAATGAAATCACTTAAATTACAATCCCGTGCCATTAAAATATTAAAATATTTTGACTGAAATTGGCCTTGGTTTGTTCGTCACGTCTTTATGGTTTTTTTTTCTTTTCATTATTACGGATTACGGTTCTAATAGTTAATTGTTAATGGGCTTAGATCCATTAGTTATCGTGGCCCATAATTATATGTCGGTTTCTTAAAACCCTAGGTTGTTTCGATATTCTCTTATAAAAATACTGAAGGGGTCTAGGTTTTAATTTGATATATGAGATTAGGTTTTATTTCGTACCACCGCATCTATTGAATTTGTTCTATGCGTTTGTTATATTCTAACCTAATTGTTTTGTGTTTGATAGGTTTTACCGTTGTAATCGAGATTAGTTTTAACACCTTACAATATTTGTATTCATTCCTCTGATATTTAGTACAATGCAATGTTGTAGTCTGTTTAAATTCTAATATTTTATTCAAAATAATAATGTATTAAGAACAATATATTTCTTAACATGTATTTATGATCATGATAATTTTGGTTTGTTTAATTTTATATTAGGAAATAATGAGATCAACAACATTCAAACTCAGATATGTTTTAGTGTTTTGATAACAAAGTGATTGGTTAAGTTGAAAATTGAATTGATATTCGAATATTTTATGTTTTAATTTTACAAACATATTTGTGAATTTACTTTTCCGCGCATTGCGCGGGTCCCACCTAGTAACTTTGTAAGCACACAATCTTAGTTAAATTTTCTCATGATGAAAATCATGTACCAAGAAAAAAGTTTTAGTCATTGTATGCTTACAGTTTACCTTTGTTAAAATGTCTAAAATGAAACATTTCGAATTCAAATTAAATTTCTGTAGTGGAGTAAAAATTAAGAACTGGAGAGACCATATTAAAATGTATTGAAATAACTTTGTGATATAATATTAGTATAATCTAGTAAATTGTCATTGGAAATGAAATTGTCTCTAATATTCCTTTTTCTCTCGAAAATAGGTAACCTATAAGATGATGCCATCCATAAATTTGAACCATTTTGGTATTTTTGTTTTTTTTTGTTTGGGTATAGATATGAAACTCTATTAGTGAACTTACAGTCGAATAATTAACTAAAGGAAATTTTAAAATGATAGCTTGATTAGTTAAGAGTGTTTCAGGAAAGTAAAAATTAATTGGAGAGATAGGTACATTACTGTAGCAAATTAGGAGAATATATACTGGATTTATAACCAATATAGATACTTTTAAAAAAGTATTTAGACACTTTCTAGAACAAGCACACTTTTACAACTGTTCATATTTTTTTAATACCATTTTGTCCTTCGACAAAGTAAGGAGTAGGGCTGGACTTTCGGTTGAAACCGAAGTAAACCGAACCGACCGAACCGACAATTTCGGTTTTTGGTTTCTAATCGGTTATGAGCTATAAACCGATCGGCGAGCTATACAAATTTAATCGGTTTTCGGTTCGGTTCGGCAGACAAAACCGATCGGTTTTAACCTAAACCGAGAACTACCCTAATACTAAACATGAACTTCATTCCCCTGAGCCGTCGCCACTTATTTTCTTCTTCTTCTTATGTCGACGAGTTTGGTTCTTCTTTTTCTTGGTGATTAGTTCCCAAATTTTTTTCTTCTTCCTATGTCGAGTTTGATTCTTCTTCTTTTTAACCGTCGTAGCTAAATCAATTTCCTAATTTTAGATCCATCAAGCTTCAAACCTCTCAATCAAATTTTATCGTAGGTAATTTCTTTCTCAATTCGAGTTTATTTTTGTGTCAATGGTTAAATTACTTGAGTTTGAGTCTTGTGGTGTTGTTTGATTCCAGGTTCCATTTTCTCAGCTCTTTGATTTTGTGTGTTTTCGTTTATTTAGATCGAATCCGGATTCTTGAGTAATCGATCTTTGTTGGTTCGTTGACGTCGAAGAAATATCGAGTGGTTAATAATGATTCTCGTACTGTATTGTTATGTTTCTTCTCAATAATCCCTAATATTAATAATGATTCTTGTCAATAATCCCTAATATTAACAATGATCTTATGCTCAACAAATGTTCTAGGTTGGTATTTTTGATCCTTGTCTCTAGTGTTTTGTCTGTTTGGCAACGAGAATAAAACTCAGTCTGATTGGTTACAAGTTTAAACTCATAATCAATGGGCCTGAGCCCAGATTATAAATTGGGCCCGTTGCGAGAAATCACTCCGTATTTGCCGCCACTCGGAACTTATCTAATACGAACCAAAAAATGTTTGAATTCAACGGGTTTATTGCTTCTATACCGAATAAACCGAATAGACCAAAAAATGTAAAATCCGAACAAACCGAAAATCGATCGAACAAACCGAACCGAAAAACCCGAAAAAACCGAAAGTCCATCCCTATTTTCACCAAATAAACCGAATAAACCGAGATATGTTATTGATTTCGGTTTCTTTCGGAACACAGTATAATAGCCAAAATCGAATCGAAAAACCCGATTTCCGAACCGAACCGAAATCGAATATTATTCGGTTCAATTCGGAGATATGTTCAAAAATCCGAACAAACCGAACCAAAAAATCCGAAAAAACCGAAAGTCCAGCTCCAGTAAGGAAGAAGGAAACATTGATAGATTTAGTTAGATACGGTAAAATCTAAATCTAGACAATTTATAAATTATTAAAACATTAGGAATAAGTGGTTGAGATTAAAAGAGAGCAAAAAGGTCTGGACGATATATGTTTCTTCAAGAAAAATCAAAATCCCTATGAAAATTACAGTTTTGATCAAAGAGACATCGTCTCCTCTGTTTCCACCTCTCCCGTTCCTCTGCTTCTTCTCTCGCCATCTTTAATCTCCTCATCAAATCCTCCATATCTGTGAAATTCCCGTTTTCCCCTTTCAGCTTCTCTCCCTTGTCACCTTCCCTGACGGCTATCGGATCTTCACTTCCTTTGAGATTCTCCAGGTCGCGATTTGCGTTCAGACGAATGAGTTGTTGTTTGCGTTGAAGGAACCAGCGAGCGACGCCGAGATTGACCGGAAAAAGAGTTGAGATTAGGGCTCTGCTTCGTGGGTTAAGTGAATCACTCGGTTTGGAGATCAGAAATAGCGTGATTTATTGTGAAGACTATAGTTTTGTCTATGCAGATAAATGTTACATGTAACAATAAGGAGAAATAAGTTATACAAGAGTACTTATGGAAGAAGGCAGACGACTTAGAGAAAAATTTGCTTATAGCGAAGCTGCTTTGGTTACCCGAAACCAGCAACAATAGGAGAAATTTGTGTCATGGATAAGGAAGATACGTGGATAGTTTACTTAGATAGTATGTTATCCATATGAACAATATAAAATAGTCTAGGTTTTATGGTTAGGTATCACCCAATTTGTAATCTATTTTGTTGTACATTGTTGTTTGTTTAGAAACTACGTTATTCATATGGATAATATAAAATGGTCAGGTGAATATATGGATTATGAAACTATATCTTAATTGTTGCAGATTAGGGTTATGAAAGATGGATGGTGGATATCATGTCGTTGTATGCTTAGCATCAGGTGATACATAACCACGAATCAATGACCATTTTGTACTGTCGTGGATTGTCCATCTTGAATAAAATAACTCAAACAAAGCTTAATCTCATCCATCCCATATTGAACATTTGTTCGCTGCTAAATGGACATAGAGTATTCCATATTGATCATTTCACTATATCGAATCACAAGAAGAAAAATGAGTAACCAATCAAACTGAGATCAAAACAAAATAAATGAGAAAACTACAAGCATTCTACAAACAACATTAGCTTCATAGACATGTTAAATCGTAGACCCAAAAAAACATCTTTCATAATTTGATCCTCTGTTTTGTTCGAATTATGAATTTTCGGTTCATTGATCGATCTGTGAGTAGCATGATCAATCTCTTTTCTCAAAAGCTTCCTCTTCATATATATATGTGTGTTCCATTAATTTTTTTTTTTTTTAATGTTCTTCTAGGCAATCTGGCTGCAGTAAAGAACCACCTCATGATGTTGAGGAAGTCTGGAGTTATCAAAGCTAATTATCGTACGGTGGTGGTGAGCACAGTTCATGGAGTGAAGGTTAAGTGTTGAAAAATGGATGTCCATATGGAGTATCTCAAGAACAAAGAATTTAAGTGTTGAAAAATGCTTTGTTTGTTTGCTGCTTTATTTGAGAAACTAATGAAATTGCCTTCTTTTGGACGTGAAATGAAAGGATCGGTTAGTTCTATGATGCTTGCTAGTCTCTTCCCAATCAATGTACAACTGACTTTAACATTTGATTTACCAAGACTCACGACCTCATCTTTTTCTTATACAATTAAATTATTTTATATATTTGTATCTTTGTTGATAAAGTCTGTTTTTTGTTTCGTTAACACCAAAAGCACTCATAATTGAGCTTATTTCTTATAAGTTAATATAAGGAGTTTCATTGTCTCATAAGTTAGAAACACGAAAGACATTCTTAGAGAGGAGCTTTCCTAGTTATCATTAAATGTAGTCTCTTTACCTGAGGAATTAAAATTAGATATCGTGGACAAATTCACGTGGACAAACTTATATTTGCTACTCATCATCTATCTTGTCCAAAAATATATGATCATGGTATCATGTCCACGATCACACTTACATAAGTTATCTTTGATAGAAAAGTTCTTAAATTCTAATTTTATATTATATGAATTCTTTTGTGACCATTTAACATCGATTAAATGTTCAAATAAAAATAGATAATGTGTGAGACATGTAAAATATAGTGTCCGATTGACAAACAAAATGCAGATTATAAACAATATCTATCATGTCCACGATCATCTTTAAACAAGTTCTCTTTGATAGATAAATTTATAAAGTTGACAAAAAAAGACAAATTTATAAATTTCAATTTTATACCATGAATTTTGTCATCCATTTAGCTATGACCAAATGTTCAAAAAACAATGGATGGTCATAATGGACAAGCAAAAAATATTGTCCAGTTACAAATGCAGATTACAAAAATATATTTATCTTTAGTACTTGAATCTAAACAAGTGCTTAAATCTAAACAAGCAAACCATAATTACAAACTTAACCACTAGAATTCAAACACTAGTCTATGTAATGAAATACAAGACAAATGTATCCACTACGGATTTGTAATTAGTCGATACATAATTAAAGAAGAGAACATGAAAAAAATCGAAAAGGATCTAGATATCATAGAGGATGACATGAATCTCTTTCACCAATGAAATGTGTTCATCCCCTCTCTCTCTCCTTGAACCAAATTAGTCAATGTATCCATGAACTAAAACATTTGTGGTTGCTTGATTAGGTGGTTATGTTGGGTCGGTCAACTACACAAGTTATCTTCCACTGCTTAAGATTGTAAAATAAAAAGTAAGACCTGAATCTCTTTAATTAAGTTCATTTTTGTAAAATTTGATTTGGTTCTCAACAGAAAATAATCATATATGCAAGTAAGAGAATAGTACGCGATGTGGAAGGATTATCATGGACAATCGATTTGTAACCATAAAACACTAACCATTTGTATTATCCATTATGGATAATGTTATTTGTAAATAGGAAGTAGATTAATAAGAACAAGGAATTGGAAGGAAAAAGACGGTAAAATATACCTGGAAGATCCATTTGTATGCAGAACATATGGTGAACGTAACCATGATATATTAACCATTTTGTATTGTCCAAATGGATAAGCAGTTATGAGCGACGGATGATAGTTAAAAATGATAAAAAGTTTATATCTTGGTCATTTTTTGTTTCTTTAAATCCACATCAAATGATTTCATACTTAAAAAAAATGAGTGAATAAATGGTTTATGCTCTAGACTTTTAGTAGTTTTATGATCGTTGGTTAAAGGCAAATTTGAGCAAAAGAAGTATGTGGTCAAGAACTAGAAATATGCATATTAGACGAGATTCACAATCTTTTTGTGGAATATATACATTAAGGTAGGACAAATGGGATGGGAAGACAATTATTTTAAAATAAAATATTTTGAGACATAACATAAGAGACTTCTTACAAACCCGACTGTCCACCGAGATTAAACCATTTACATCTGTCTAAGTGGACAGCTCGTCCAACATAGCCAATTTGTTCACCGAGATTAAACCATTCATATCCGTCCAAGTGGACATCTCTCCCAACACAGGCAATCTTCCTTCTGGAGGTGGAGTCGCGTCGAAATCTTCTCTTGCCAGCAACAACAATGACGAGCCTCCGAATGATTTGCTCCAACCATATCCCATCTTCTTCTCCCAGAGCAAACAACTTTTTCTGAAACTACATCGTTACCACAAGACCCACAAATTTTCCATTTGACATTTTCAAGTCAAAATCTAAAAATCAGAACTTTTCCCTCAATCATTTACATTGAAATCTCGATTCGTCATTGACAATGCATAATAACAAACCCTGATAATGGAATTTCATATCTAAAAATCAATTGAGAAGGGGAAATCTGTTTTGGTGAACCTGAATTCGTCATTGGCTCGTGGGGATGCACAAACCAGACAAAGTGGTGATTGACGGAGATGGCAAAATTGGAGACACTGATTTTACGATTAGGGGATAATAGACTTTGTTACTTCTGAGGACGTCGTCGCCGAGATCTGGTTCCACCTCAGTGATAGTCTTCATCACATAAGGGAAAGACTTCAGTGGTCGATTTATTGAGTGCCTTACGATCAGGCCGCCGACGTGTTGGGAAAAACACAAAACGCTCCAAAGGCGCAGTGGAATAAAGTTCCCCTCACTTGTGTGAACCTGTGAGAAAAATATAGAAGCAGCAACTCAAAGCAGTAAAGTAAATGAGACGAGAAATTCTTTTACGTGGAAAACCTCCTCGATGTGAGGAGTAAAAACCACGGGACCGTAGTCCACTAAAAAATCCACTATATCAAATAAATATGAGTTACAACCACATCCTCCATGTTTCCATGGAACAGATCCAGAGACTCAGGCTCCAAAGAGCAATCTCCAACACAAGAAAATACCACAAGAGAGCAATACAAGAGCCTAGAAATAAGCTGTTCCAAACGACCCTAAGTTCACTAGGATTCCGGTCACCAAATCAGATCTCCACCATACAAACCCTAGATAAACGAGTCAAGAACACCTCTGCAAAATTTCAGCTTAATCCAAGAAGAACTCACAGTCAGATTTCCCAAACACTCAAGACAATATAGTCTAAAATCTGAACTCGCAATTGCAGCGAACAGCCCCACTAAAACTCAGATCTGCGACGAACCAACCGTTGAAACACAATCTACACCGTTGAAACTCAAAAACACTGAGTCACGAAGCTACCCACAAAATTTCAGCCAGATCAGAGCACGTTTAAGCCTCCAAACATTCTCTTACATAAATCCTGACGAAACTGTTTTTCTTCTTCTTTGCCTCCGAAAATTGCCTCTCTTTTCTTGGTTTTTCTCTACACAAAACTTAGTTTAAGAAAGGTCCAAGTTTGGTTCTTCCTAAACCAAACCCAATTGGTTTCTCCACTAGGAGGACAACCAACAAACTCCCCCTCCGACTAGGTGGAGGAAACAACCATTCTGGCTATCTCTCGACAAACTCCAAGCTTCCCTCTCGGCAATGACTTCGTCATCATATCAGCTCCATTATCATCCGTATGAACTTTTGAAAGTTCCAGTTCCCTAGAAGCAACCACATCACGTATCCAATGATACCTCCTGTCAATGTGCTTTGAACGCGAATGAAATGTAGAGTTCTTTCCGAGATGAATTGTGCTTTGATTATCACAAAGCAACACATACTTATCTTGCTTGAAACTAATATCCTCAAGAAAATTCTTCATCCACAACAACTCCTTACAAGCTTCTGTTGCGGCTATGAACTCAGCTTCAGTGGTAGAAAGTGCAACACACTTTTGTAACCTTGATTGCCATGCTACAGCTCCCCCTGCACATGTCACCAAGTAACCCGAAGAGTAGACTTCATGAAATCAATATCTCCAGACATGTCACCATCTGTATAACTAACAAGCAAAGGCTTATCACGTCCAAATATAAACTTCAAACTAGAAGTTCCTCAGAGATATCTCAAGATCCACTTCACAGCATTCCAGTGCTCTCTTCATGGATTAGATAGAAAACGACTAACTGCACCAACAACATAAGCTATACCAGGTCTTGTACAAACCATAGCATACATCAAGCTACCAATTACAGAAGCATATGGAACCCGTGCCTTATCTTTTTTCTCTGAATCTGTACTCGGACTCTGTTGACTGCTTAATCTAAAGTGCGTAGCAAGAGGAGTGCTAACAACTTTAGACTTGTCCATGTGAAACCTCTGAAGTATCTTCTCAATGTACTTCTCCTGAGATAAGTGAATCAACCTCTCACCTCTATCTCTAACAATTCTTATACCAAGAATTTGCTTCGCTGGACCCAAATATTTCATGGCGAAGGACTTGCTAAGCTGCTTCTTCAACTCCTGAATTCTGCTCAAGTTCCTGCCCACAATCAACATATCGTCAACATACAACAACAAGATGATAAAATCATCATCACCAAACACCTGCACAAACACACAATGATCAGAAGTAGTCTTCTTATAACCATGCTCCCCCATAACTGACTTAAACTTCTGGTACCACAGTCTCGGTGCCTGCTTCAATCCATAAAAACTCTTCTTCAAGTGGCAAACTAAATCCTCTTTGCCCTTTTTCTCAAAGCCTTTCGGTTGTACCATGTAAATATCTTCCTCCAAATCACCATGAAGGAAAGCCGTCTTTACATCCATTTGCTCAACCTCTAGATCAAGACTCGCTGCCAATCCAAGTACAACCCGAATGGATGACATCTTCACCACATGAGAACATATTTCATCATAATCAATTTCCTTCTTTTGGCTGAAACCTTTCACAACTAATCTAGCCTTGTATCGAGGATGCAAACTGTTCTCTTCATGCTTAATCTTATAGACCCACTTATTAAGCAATGCCTTTTTACCTTTAGGCAATTTCACCAACTCAAATGTGTCATTCTCATCAAATGACTCCATCTCATCTCCCATGGCATTTAACCATTTTTCTTTGTGTTCATCCTCCAAAGCTTCACTAAAGCTTTCAGGTTCTCCCCCATCAGTAAGTAACACATACTCACTAGAATCATACCTTGTCGATGGTCTTGGACCTCTCTCGGGATCTTCTAACAACATGCTGGTTCTCGGTAGTTGGTGTCTCACCATGATCGTCACCATGATCACAATACCATCATCATCATGTGCGGGAGCATCTGCACTAGGTGTATAAACATGAGCCTCACTCTCAAGCTGACCGTGGACCGATGTAAAAGGAGTAACCTCTGAATCAATCAAACTCTCATAACTCTGAGCTGGTTTTCCGGACTTGTTAATGTTTTTAATATTCTGATCTTCCATGAAAACAACATCTCTGCTCCTAATGAGCTTCTTCTCAATGAGATCATAAAATCTGTACCCAAACTCTTCTTGACCATAACCAATGAACACACATTGTCGCGACTTCATCTCAAGCTTTGACCTCTCATCTTTGGGAATGTGCACAAATGCCTTACACCCAAAGACCCTTAAATGACCATAAGAAACATCCTTACCGGTCCAAACTCTCTCTGGAATATCACCCTCCAATGGAGCACTCGGTGACAAATTCAACACATGAACAACTGTGCTCAAAGCCTCACCCCAGAAAGTCTGCGCCAAGCCTGGTCTCAAAAGACTTTTCGTGAAATTTTTTAATAACACACTAAAGTTTTTTCCATCGACATTCGCACCGGATCTGATGATAATAAAATCACAACAAATAACTTGATCTGATGATAATAAAATCACAACAAATAACTTGAATCAGATTACCATGATGTTCATTCACTGGTCTCTGCCTTATACACCACCATTGTCGTCTACTCTGCGGCGTACACCGTCCTCGTACACCATATTTTACAACGTCCCATATTCTGTCTCTTACAACAACACCATGTCTACTCCGCCGTGTACACCTTCCTCGTACACCATATTTTACATCATCCCATATTACGTCTCGTACACCAATCCCATTGGCTACACCACTGTCTATACCGCGCTCATACACCACATTTTACACCCCATATGCCACCTCGTACACCAACACCATTGTCTATTACGTCGTGTACACCGTCCTCGTACACCACATTTTACATCATCCCATATTCTCCGTGTAAATCGGACACCGTCGTCATATAAATGTGTCCCATACACTGTCGTGCACCCCTAAAAATGGAAAATTCGAGCCCAAATTCTTACAAAGAAATCAGAAGATAATAACTGAATATATCACATAAGAGGAGAATATAACACTTTGCTAAACAAACAATTATCATGTGACTAAGTACACATTGACAACGATTGAGACAGCAGATTTCTCCCCTACCACCGGGGCAAAGGTCGTCAATTTCTCTGCCGTGGTCTGGGATAGAAATGATGTTTGACGCCATTGATACGGGTTCGAGTCAGTGCGGTCTCGATGATGCTGTCAATGGTTAGATCTAGCAAATCAACAAGCCGAATCCTTTACCGGCATCGCTTTCCGTTAGTCGGCCATCGTTGTTTTTATCCTCTGCTTTTTAGTGATGGTGGACTTCTCGTTGTACCATGGTTCCTGAGCGAATTCGTCGAAAATATCGGTAGAGATAAAACAAAATTGGATGTTTCATATATGCAAAAAATCGTGAAAAGGTAAAAGATTGTTGTATGAAATTCGTTGAAATTTTTTTATGAAGAAATCAAAATGAAGATTTGAGAAAGAGTTAACGAAGAAGACGAGAGGGGAGAGGGGAGAGGGGAGAGAAAAAATATTTTTTTTAAAAGTTTATCGATGGTAAGATTGGTAAATATTCATGTGTACCGAGGGCCAAATTGTTATCAACACATTGAGAAATTGTATAAAATATCTATAATGCCAATTCTAAACAGTAAAGTGTCTATTTATCATATTATACTTTTAAAAACTATCGAGCAAATTTTTTATTAGTTAAATATATACTACAAAAAAACATCCTAATTCCGACGCTCAAATCTGTTTGAATCTCGTCGGCAAAGCCTTTTTCTACGGGTTTACGATTCGAAAAATTTATCGGTACTAAGGCATCGGAAAAATGTGGCCGTCGGAATTTTCTACGGATGTCCGACGACTCAAAAACCGTTGGAAATTTTGACGGCTTACCGACAGCCCTATTTTACCGACATAAATCGGTCGGAAACATGATCGACAGGGTGCGACAGTGTTCCGACAGACATTTTTCGATAAATTACAAACGAAATATTTTGACGACGGATTTCTGACATAGTTTTCCAACGGATTACCGATGGATTTCTCTGATTGTTTTCCGACGGATACATATTTTAGTAAATTGATTTTAATATAATAATTTATTTTTGTAATTAAATAATAAAAATTTAAATACCATAAAATAAAAGTAAAATATTTTAAAATAGAAAGTTAATAGTTTTAATAATTTAAACCAAAACATTCATTAAAAATAATAATAATTGTTCGGGAATAAAATCATAAACTACTAAACTAGTGGATCCTGAAAATCATCAGGGAAGCGTCTCATCACGAGCTGTTTGCGGGTCTCCAAAGCCTCCCTCTTATACACCTCTCGATCAGCCGCTCATGCAGCTACCTCAGACTCGCTTGCCAGCTGCTCCTCAGTTACCAAGTTGTTCAACCGTTCGATCTCTGCAAGTAGTTGGGGAGACGTCTAAATGAAAGATGCAGAAGAACTTCCCGCGTCATAGTATGTGTTTCGGAGAATTTTTTGTCCTTTTAAACAATCATTGGGGGACCCGCTCCTGCGCAATCAACAAACACGTGAAGGCCGGAGAAAATACGATTGTGGGGTCACTACAAGAAAACAGGAGATGAGTGACTCCCAAAAACGTCACAAAATAGTCGCAAAGTCGCAATTTGCGACTACTTAGAGACTAAAATAAGTAGTCGCAAATTTTTGATCGCAAAATACAATAGTCGTAAAGTAGTCACTTATTTTGTGACTACTAAATTTAGTCGCACATAAGCGACTACTTTGTGACAACATTTAGTAGTCATATATTAAAGACTAAATTGTGACAACGTAAATTTAGTTACAAAACCGTCACGTATTAGCAACTTCTTTGCAACCATCTTAATTAATATATATATATATATATATTTTTTTTTTTTTCAAATTTAAAAAGTTGAAATTAAAACGAAAAATTGAATGTTGAAAAATATTAACGTAAAAGAAACATGAAATATAAGATCCATAACATAAGTTCACATTATGTTCTAAACACATGAAAAATGCATTTAAAATAAAGGAGAGGATGATGAAATATTTGTCTGGGATGCAGTGGCAATCGTGGGATCACTGTCCTTCAAGTAAGAGACGAGCATCTCCAAGCTTGGGATCACTGTCCACTCTTTATCGTCGAGATAGGCTCGCTGCGTAACAATTAAGGATCAAGGGGCGTCGTTGGTAGGAAGTCTTCTGCTTCTGCATTTCCTAATCCACCAGCATTAACTTTGGCTCCTTCTTTCTCCTCAACTGTTTCACCAGCAAAACCATCATCGTACCATATAATTTCTCAAAAAATAGTAATCCCTTCTACGTTGATCCATTTTGTTCCCACATATTCCAGAAACATTGCTCAAAATCCAGATAATACAATATGTATTAAGCTTTTCTGTGTAGTCCACTAGGGTTATCATTGCTAATTTTGCAGGAAATTAGCTAAAAAAAGATACAAACCTTCACCGTACTCCATGTTTTGGAATGTAGCATAAGCTACCTCAGGGATCCCACATGTTGCCTACACAATGGAAGCAAAGAAAACCTATTTGATGTCAACAAAAAGGCTTGCCATCTTCATTAGACAAAGAAGAAGCGTGTGTATAAGGCCCAAGATACCATAACAAACCTGCACACTAAGAAGACAGTTGAAGTGAAATGTTGTCGCCATTCTACCAGCTGCCTCCATTTCGTAAGAGATATCTAAGGCATTAGAATGATCTCCAGCATTGCAATCTTTTCCAATCATCAGATCATAAAGCTGATCGGTTGCTCTCATCTCTCCTCTAGCACCTTTCAAGAAAACTTTATTCGCTTCTTCTAAGTGGTTGGTCCTCATGAGCTCCTCTTTAAAAGACCACAACCCAAATTATAAACGATTACTCAATAACCCCAAGCATGATAGACACACAAAAAAACAAGCATTTAATTATAACACATAGTCTTGGCAAGAGAGAATACCAACAAGAATTAGCCAAGCTTGATGAATGTCATAATTAAGCTTTTCCATAGCGGCAAGGATTTCCAAGCCTCTTGTAGCATTTCCTTTCGAACCAGAGCAATCATCGTTTCAGGAAGCAGACGTTGGCCTGCACCTAGCTCCTTTCTCAGCGAGTGCATCTACAATTATCCACACACACACCAAAAAAGAAAAATCTTTATTTTTCACTTCAACCACAACACACCCGAGAAACTACGAGAAAGAGCAAAGTCCCAATTTGGATAAAATTGGTAGTCTTAAACCACAGCTCAAGCTCTATAAAGCACAACAAGTCAAATTCAATTGAGTTTTAGCTCCAGCATTGAACGGTTTCTTACAGATATACAATCTAGATCTTAAATTGAGCTATAGAGAAGCATTTACTGCGCCTTGCTCGTTGCCACGACCAAGCCATGAAAAGAAACTTACTGTTTCCGCTGAGAGATGGCGATTGGTGGATGCGAAATCTGCTTCTGGTGTGAGATACGACAGGTGCGATTCGGCCAGAGCGATCTCTCTGATTCTGCGATTTGCTTGTCGTGAGGATCTCAGTAGCTGAAGAAGACAAGAATCGCATTCTCTTCCGAGAGATCTGATTTGATTCCGCCATAGCTAAAAATCTTCGTCGACACGAGAGAGAGAGAGAGAGAGAGAGAGAGAGAGAGAGAGAGAGAGAGAGAGAGAGAGAGAGAATTGGCCTCAAATTAATTTGGGGATAAAACACCCGCCTAAAATTTCAGCAACAGTTCAAAATTTTTAGAAATTTTTAGCAAAATATATATATATATATATATATATATATTTTTAACTTAGCAAAATAGTTCAACTTAAGTTAGTAGCAAAATAGTCGCAAATTTGGACAATAGTACCAAAGTAGTCACAAATTAGTGACATTTTTGTGACATTATTGTTTAGTCACAAAGCTATACCCTAAACCATAACATTTTAAAACCATAAAAATAGTCCACATGATTAACCAATCAGCCTTTTACAATTTCATGAAGTATATGCAAAAATTAAACCCTAAACTAATACTAATTAACTAAATTTTCAAAAAAATTAAACTTAAGCAAACTTTACCATAAAAAACATATGTAACATATGTTAAGATGTTATGTAAGATGCAAAGATGTTTCATCAAATCCAAAGTTATAAGTTTTCAAGAAGTATATTATCTATTTAGTGTAACAACTAGTTAAATCTATGTAGATACTTAAAACTACATATGTTCACAATTTTCTATTGTTGTTTTTTCAAAATCACACGGATGAGTTGGAAAATAGAAGCAAATCAGTTACACTTTCATAGCATCGTCACAAATTAGTCGCTTGTTAGTGGGTATTTAATTACGGTTTTGTGACTCAACTGAGACGATCATCACAAGTTGCTAAGTAGTCACAATTTTGTGACTACTTTTGCGACTGCATTTTCTGACTAATAAAATGGTCGCTAATTGGTCTCACTTTGAGACTATTTTGCGACGAAAACTACGTAGTCGAATATTAGTCTCACTTCAGTCGCAAATATACGACGATATAATTTTGTCGTAAATCTGTGACTATAAAGCCTCTAATTATGTAGTCACAAAATTTTGTGACTAAAAAAAGAGTCTCAAAAAGTAGTCACTCTTCTGCTATTTTCTTGTAGTGGGTGTTTTCCGACGGCTCTCCGATACTCAAGTTAGAAAATAACAAAAGAGAGAGAGAGAAGAGAAGAGACCATGGGGAGTTGTAGAGAGCAAAGAAAAGATGGTCGGGAAACGAGAAAGAAGAGAAAGGAGTGACTCCGGACCGACAAGGGATGGTCCGCGGAGTGTCTGAACGTTTGGTGGAAAGAAATTTAGAGTGAGGTAGAAAGAGAAAAGCAGGATGTTCGAAGAGAGTCCGGTCAAAAAACAAACAGAAAAGAAGAGATATCCGGGAAGAAAACCAGAGAGAATGACTAAGAACTCAAGGGAATGGGCCTTAATCTCTAAAAAATGGGCTATGTGTATGTTTTTTAGAAGGAGATTTAGATCCCTTTTATGAAAAAGAAAGGGTTGTATTTATAGACTCTTACCTACCCGGACTCAGATACCGGGTCGGGTTTGGACTCACGTATTTGACCCGATACAAAGCACTCGAGTACTTTTCACCTAACTTTTTTATTTTCTTGTGCCACTTGGCCGAAAATACGGTTCTACGTCACTAAGCCTGACCATTCTGTACCGTTAGCAGCGTCTGATGCGGTGGGTCTACAGTCGGGGTGCCCCCTCGGAATCAATTCTCCCGCACTTTAATCGCTCTCCGAGTATGGACCACTTGCTTTTAATCCTAGCACATATAAGGTGAAAGTTTTTACCCTTTGACCGAAGACTTAAACGAGAGGATTCGAAATAATTTGAACTTAGCGCCTAAGAAAGATATTTCATACTTAGTTCGAGTTCCTGATACGGAAACTTGGACTCCGTGTGCTGTCTCCGGATGCTGATAAGGGGTACATGTTCGTCTGGCCACTCAGTTCCAGATCCAGATCACCCCGGGTAACAGGATGCGATACCCGGGATGGGGATCAGTCCATGGTGGCCTTACCCATTAAGTTACTTGGGCCATTGTTGATTCAGGACCAAATACATTTAAAGCTTGGTTCAAGGATAAGCTTCGCCAATAAGGTTAAGGGACCCGCCTGAGCCTGGGAATACCTGGCATCAAGCGATTCACTTAACTCAAAGGAGATTATTTTATCTCCAACAGTATGGAAGACTTCATAACCCAAAAGTGCGGCCATTCCTAACCAGAGTTTCATATAATATGAATTTAATGTTTAGTTAAAAAAAATCTTAAATAATTTAAATTTAAATTTACCTATAAGATCGTTCCGTTAAACTCATTGTGGGGAAACTCATTGAACGAGGTTGAACCAGCTTGCAAAAGCTGTGTAAGTCGTTCCTCCTTCTTTTTCTTGGCATTGCTGAAAATCTCCTGAGCCACTCTTGAATGAGGCTGGATTTTTTGTTCTGATGCCTATCCATCAACAAGACCCCGTAATCAGGAGGGACATATCCTGATTCAACTGCCTATTCCATTTAAAAAGCATATATTAGTAGTAATATAATTCTAAACAAACATTAAATACAAACATTTACGGAAAAAACTTACCATCTCATAAGCCTCGATAGTTTTTACACTGCCGTTGTGCGTAGCTATGCCTTTCCCGCCTTGCCCGCTCCTCTGGTTCCGCGAGGTTGTTTCCAAACCTTATAAACACAAGATATTCAAAGTTAAATAGCTTGAATGATGCGGAAGTGGTGAATGATGGTAGAGATGAAATGTTCCAAAGCTTGTAATGGAACCTAGGCTCACAGTTTTAGAAAAAAAAACACAAGGGCTATTCCTCGCAAGTGTTTAAGACTCTCACAAATTCAACTAGGTAAGGCAAATCCACATAAAGCTAATAGAAATCGAAAACTAGTAACAAGAACACAAGACTCAAAAGCTTGCTGAATAATTCAGTTTATTATGATAAATGTGGTGAATAATACAAGTGCAAGATCAGATTTTATATAGACTCTTGGACAAATGAAGCTAACGTTCAAAACATGCAAAGTAAGGAAACTAGGAATATATGTGTGAAGGTTTGACCCTTCCAACGACCATAGCTTTATACTAGTTCACCACTTGATCTAGTCTTGGAACTGATTTTGAAGAAGCAAAACTGAAACATAAAATGATGCAGAGATATAGAGATGATGCAGAGCAGAATAAAGAGAAGGAACACACAAGATTTAACGAATTCAGCCCTCAACGTGAGGAACCTACATCTCGCCGGAAAACCTCCCAAAAAGCTACTAAATCACTTGGAAGGTTACATCTTTTTCTCTCACCCTCACCGGCGAACAAAGATCTCTCCTTTTTTTCCCTGTTTCCCCTCTCTATCTTTCTCTCCACTCGCATAACTCTCTTTCTTATCTCCCTTTTCCTTTTTGTAAACACAAAACCGACAAGACATGTAGTCCAACTTGCTTTCCAAGACATCTTGATAACTCCACCTTGCACGTCTTTCTCTCATTTGTCTCTTTCCATTTTTGAGTCTCGAGCCTCTTCTGAAAAGTAACCAGAGAAAACGTGTACTTGTGAACCTTCCACATGCTATATAGAGTCTTTGCTTTATTCTTCTTCTTTTGTCTAAGCCACAAAGGTATTTCTCATCTTTGTTAATCAAGGAAGATATGATGGTGCTGGATATGGTAAGTAAAAGGTATTTCTCATCTTTGTTAATCATATTATAACCGTTATGCATATAACTATGGATCAGACAATTAAAGGTAAATATCATCACCTTGGAATATGGGTATATAGAGATTGTTTCTAGAAGGTGTGGACTGTTGGGAACCTTCTATATCCCCTAGAGACTTCACATGACTGAGCTGAGATTGACCACATTGTGTAGAAACTCCTCTTTCCTTATATGGCCTTGAAAAACCCCGTTGAGTGTTGTTGTGCTTTCTCTCAGTTCAAACATTGAATTTTTTTGGTAGCCATACTAAATCTGGATCATTCTATTTCCTCAGTTTTATCAATCTGTTTTGGTTCAGTTATGTGGGTTGTTCTGGTCTGGTTTTGGCTCTGGAATGCGTCTTTGAATTAAACCAAGGTGGTTCTCTTGTTGGTTTAGCAGCAATTAATGGTCTTGAATTGGCCTTGAAATGTCTTCGGGTTTGGTTTGTTCTCCACCTTGGTAAGGTCCTTCAGTAAGCTTTTCTTTGAATTTCTTGGTTCTTTTTGATCTTTCATGGTGATAACCATATCAGTGAGTGTTCGATTCAATTCCGGATTCAAGAGATACTGAGCAATAGTCACTACGCTTATGTTAGTTTCTTCTGCTGCAGAAGCTCAAAATCAAAAAGATTCTAGAGATCAACTAGACAATATTGTCACCCAAGTAAAAGATGATCAACCTATCAGTAATAATCATCATTTGAGAAAGTTCCGCTTTCTAAAATTCATTTGATTCGGTTTCATAAAGCAGAGACTTGGAAGTCAAGGAGGCGCTAGAAATACAATTACAAGTCCAGAAGAAGTTTCACGAACAAATCGAAGCAACAACCTTTATGATGTTTTTACTAAGCAAAACAAGGGTGTATATCATCCGATTATATATTGTTTATTACAATTAAAAGTTGCAAGAAACACAAATGAAAACCAATACCTATAATGTGTTTTCATAAAGTTTAAAACTTGGGAAATTGAACTCGAGAGTCGCAACGACCATGTGGCATAACAGGACAGTTGATGAATTTGGTGCCCGAAGTGTCAACGCATAGATAAATCTGATAGAGTTGGCTATTATGCGATGAATCTTTGTTACATTCTATCCCCGGAGCAAATCCAATTGCCTCTTTGATCGTTTTCTCAATATCTTTTATTTCATAAAATTTATCATCTGGTTTGATCCCTACATCATGAAAAATCAAATCAAAATATAACGAGAAAATTGGATTGTATATCCTAAATTTTATTAGTAATTTGAAATCTATACTATTTTTTTTTTAAAATTTTGAAATATACTTTTTTATTGTTAAAATGACATTTTTGTCTCTAGTCAATATAAAATAAATTAAAATAAATAATTTGATTTTTTTAATTTAAAAAACAAATATTAACTAATAATTTTTTTAATTAATAAACTCTTGTATTTTGTTTCTTTTTTCCGACTCTCGCTACTCACACAACTCTTGTATGGTGCTAAACCGTATCCATAAATTAATCGAAAGAAGTTATGATTTAGATTAACTCTCTTTCTTTAGTTAATATTAATTTGAAAAATTAATATTAACTAATGATTAATGTAAAATCTAGAAAGCATATCTTCCTAGATTTTTTTTGTAGATTTTGTAAAGATATTAGATAATGATTAATGTAAAATATAATTAATTTTAAAGTAATTACGAATTAATTTTTAAAATTAATTCCGAATTTACATTTTATCAATTAAAATTAAGTGTTTATAATTTAAAATTTAATTAATTTAAATAATAGTTTGTCAAGTCGATGAATATTAAAATAAAAAAATCAAATGGTTTAAACAAGTCGACAAAGTAAAAAATAACCAACCAAAATATATATCGACAGTTTAAAATAAATCGATGAACAAAAAGAATTAAGTCGAGGAACTAAAAAAATTAAGTCAGTGGTTTAAATAAGTCGACAAAGTAAAAAATCAACCAAACAAAATATAAGTCAACAGTTTAAAATAAGTCGACGAAACTTAAAATTAAGTCAACGAACATAAAAAATAAGTCAATGGTTAAATAAGTCGACGAACATAAAAAACAAGTCAATGGTTAAATAAATCGACAAAGTAAAAAATCAACCAATAAAAATATAAATCGACTGTTTAAAATAAGTCGACGAAAATAAATATTAAGTCGACGATCATAAAAAAATAAATCAATGGTTTAAATTAATCAACAAAGTAAAAAATCAACCAAGCAAAATATAAGTCGACATGCAGTGTAAAATAAATCCACTTATTTTTTATTTAGTTATAATTTTAGCTTTTAGATAATGATTAATTAACAAAATATTTTTTAAATAAAAAGTAAATACGAAATTAAATTTCGAATTTAAATTTAATAATTTTAAATTATTTTAAATTTATGTAATAATTAGTTAAATATGTGTAGGGGTATTTACGTACTTTTATGTAACAAAAAGTATAGTTTTCCAATTTCTATAAGATTAAGTTTAGTTTTCAAATTTTCAATATAATAAGCAAAGAACATCCAATTATTATGCATAATTAACAACTGAGATAAATTTGAAGGGCAAAAGAAGTGAATGTTGTACCAGCATTGGTAAGGGCATGAAGGAGATTAGCTTTCTGTTTGAGTTTTAGACCGGCTTCGAAGTAATCGTGTTGGTCGAGCTCGGACTCGGCGCACGTGCCGTGTTTCTCCCACTCGTGTGTCCAAAAGTTCACACCATCGTTGCTCGGACACGACAATGTTGGCCATTCTCTTTGTAAATTGCTCATCAGATCAGATACCTTCACTTGTTTTCAATTTTCATTAATTAAATAGTTCACAAATTTTTTTGGTAATCTTTTACGATATCTAAGAATTTTAAAATAGTTCGAAAAGAAAAATTTGATTATCTTGTATGAATTGAAACGTTTTTTTTTTGAAACATAACGTGTTTAAAAAATAAAAACTAACCCGTAAATCATCAAATTTGCTGTCAGGGTTACAGTTTTGTGGCCATCCACCGGTTTTATAGTTAGGCCAAAGACCGTGAATTCCGAAATCTGCAGCTGGTTTCCCGGTTTTTGGATAACAACAACTATGTCTTGAATCGCAATACGCCCCAGGCCACTGCATTGCTATACATAAACATACATTTACAACTACATTGATGATTTTTGTATAGACATATATGCTATTTGATCAACTTGCCTGTAAAACAAAGTAGAAGAAATCGAAATCTTGGGCGACACATTGTGTGTACAATTGTTGTAACGCAAGAATACAAATGAAGAGTTTCATTTTCTCAAGAAATTAAATTTGCAACAAATTTAAATAGTTTGCAGGAATAAAATTAGTTGGAGAACCAATGAAGGATGGATGAGAAAAGAATAGGTTACGTTCGGTTTTATAAGAAAAATAACGTGACGTGTAATTTTCTTTTGGGTACGTGACGTGTGATTTGTATATGCAAATGCTTAATTAGATTAGGTTAGTATTACGTGCAAGCTTTTTATTTCCAGCTTCGATGCTTTTGAAACTGGTAACGTAAGGCAAACTTTTCATCATGCTCCAACTATAAAAATAAAATAACTAATTGCACTTTCGCAGAGCCAAACTCACATTTCTTTAATGTCGCAAAAAGTTTTTCACGGCGCAGAACGTTAAGGACCTCACGTAAGTGGAGCAAGTGATTTTCAAGTGACATGCTAAAAATCAATATGTCGTCAAAATACACTCCGACCGATTTACCAATGAATGGTCGCAAGGCTTGATTCATAACACGCATTCTCCAGGAGCCATCTTTCTTCGGAATAAATAAAGTTGGTAAAGCACACGGGGTCAAGCTTTCACGCAAAAACACTTTGGAAACTAGTTCCTCAACTTGGCTACGTAATTCTTGATGTTCAGTAGGACTCATTTGATAATGTGAACGGTTGGGAAGTAAGGCATCTGGGACCAAATCGATCCTATGTTGAATATCACGTAGTGGAGGTAAACCCAGAGGGAGATCATCAGGGAACACATCAGAGAACTCTGAAAGTAGATCGGTAAACACCGATAAAACATTTTGTGTGACATGGGTAGAGGAAGAAGCTGTGACAAGGAGAAGAACCATGTCTGCCACACGCATCTCGATCTCAAACGGTGTTCTTTGTAACAATAAGATGGGTGATGGTGGCGTAATCACAGATGGAGGAACCGTTGGCTTCAAAGTGAAATTGCAATTGTCGAATCGGAAGCTATACGTGTTGAGAAAACCATCGTGGTGAACTCTATGGTCGAACTCCCAAGGGCGACCAAGAAGTAAATGGCACACGTCCATTGGAACCACATCACAATATATTTGATCTTTATATGCTTCTCCAATTGAAAAAAGAGACGAGAGCACGTCGTGTGACATAAACCTCACTGCCTTGTTGTTTCCATGCAATTTTATAAGGAGAAGGATGTTGTTCATCTTGGAGCTCTAATTTCTTCACTGCGTCTGCTGCGATCACGTTTTCACAGCTACCGGATTCAATGATAAACGTACAGACTTTACCCCCAATGGTACAACGAGAATGGAAGAGTGCGTTTCGTTGTGGAAAATAAGCTTGAAGGCGAGGTGCTAAACATGATCGTCGTAACATCACCAAAGTACCCATGTCTGCTTCCAATTCCTCAGCCAATTCTGTCACATCTTCATCAAATTCAATTTCCACATCACGACCAGTGCTATTGATGCAAGAACCGGTATAAGGGATCCCACGTTATGGAAGGATGGGAAGAGGCTGGTTGTAGAACACTCTTTGCCAATTCGCTGGATGATCAATGAAGTGAAGTGAACAGTTGATGAATCATTCAAGGGCCGTACAGCACACTTAATAGATCTAATAGTGATGAAGATGAATAAATCGATGGATGGAGTGAATGATGCCACACAGAGGATGAAGAACTCTGTGATAAGTCAGATCTTAAGCTTCAAGGATTCACACACAAGAAGATGAGAGGTCAACTCAAGTAATCTCCTTAGTGAATAGCTTTCCTTCGGTTTCTCCATGTTCTATAAGAGTGATTAGGGTTTCAATGAACTTGTTGAACTCTTCCCTTAAGCTGCTTTTCCCCGACCTTGTCCTTGGTGTATGCCTCATAGTTGGTATGGTGATATCTTCGTTGATCTCGAGTAGGCTGATGTCGATGTACTCATCATTCCCTGCCTCTTGAGAAAGTTCCGACTCTAGAACGGTTTCATCTGCATGGAAAGGAGATAAATCAGAAACGTTTAAGGTAGGAGAAATAGTTAGCTCACGTGGGAGTTCAAGCTTGTATGCATTGTCATTGATTTTTTCTATGACCCGAAATGGTCCATCTCCTCTTGGTGACAACTTGGACTTTCTCTCTTTGGAAAACCTTTCTTTTCTCATGTGTAACCAAACCCAATCTCCAGGTTCAAAAGTAATCTCCTTGCGGTGTTTGTCAGCTTATTGTTTGTTCTTTTCACTTTTCTCCTCAAGGTTGTATTTGACTATTTGGTGGAGTTTCTTACAAATTCTGCTTTTGTATTTCCTTCTGCACTAGAGTAAACAGCTTGGAGCAGAGGTGTAATATCTAATAGGATTAGAGGATTAAATCCATATACAACTTCAAATGGAGAAAGTTTAGTACCATAATGCTTAGCATGATTATAAGTGAATTCTATGTAGGGTAAACAAGATAACCAATTTCGGAGATTCTTACCCACCGTAGCTCTCAATAGGGTGGAGAGAGTACGATTAACTACCTCTGTTTGACCGTCGGTCTGAGGATGGCAAGTGGTGGAAAAGAGTAATTTAGTTCTGAGTTTCTTCCACAAGGTCTTCCAAAAGTGGCTGAGAAACTTTGTATCTCGATCTGAAATGATGGTTCTTGGAACTCCATGTAAACGCACAACCTCTATGAAAAAAAGATCAGCCGTTTGAGTAGCATCATTTATCTTATTGCATGGAATGAAATGATCCATTTTCAAAAATCTGTCCACTACGACGAAGATGGAATCTCGGTAGTTGATCTTGGGCAATCCTAGAATAAAATCCATAGAGTTATCTACCCATGGTAGGTTAGGAATAGACAAAGGCATATATAAACCATAAGGATGTGCCCTGGATTTTGCTTTCAAACAAGTGATACATTTTGCGCAGAATCTTTCCACATCTCTTTTCAAGTGCGGCCAATAAAAATGTTCCATGAGAACACTTAGAGTCTTGTCTCTCCGAAATGTCTCATAAGTGTGGGAGTCGAAATCAACACAATTAGAATTTATCGGAGGTTTGTTAAGGGGGATAAAATTTCTGCGGATGAACCACGAACGGAGAGATCCAAAGATGGTTTTTTTTATTAAGCTGTGTCGAAAAGCTTTTGTACAAGAGTTTGAGAGCAAAAAAGTCTAGGGTTTTTTGCTAGGTAAAATTGCGGATCCCTTTTTCAAGGGATGTACATAGATATATATAGTCGTTCCAGTTGGCTAGGTCAATCCCAAAGGGATTAGGAAAACTTCCCAATCCTTCGGGATTTCCGTTTTCGCGAGTCGGTTTGACTTCGTGGGCTTTTGTCCTAGCGCGGGCCGAAGATGGGCTTGTCGTCCTTGTATAGAAATGACCGGCCGCGTCGTCTTCCAGCTCCGTATAAAAATGACTTCGGCCGCGTTGTCTTCCAGCTTCGTATAAAAATGACTTCGGCCACGTTGTCTTCAGGTTTCGTATAGAATCGACTTCGGCCAAACAGTTTCGTATCACTTCGGCCAGAAAGTTTCGTATCTCTTCGGCCAGACAGTTTCGTATCACTTCGGCCGGATAGTTTCGTATGACTTCGGCCGGACAGTTTCGTATGGTTTTGACTTCGGCCAAGCAGTCTCGTATGATTTTGACTTCGGCCAAGCAGTCTCGTATGATTTTGACTTCGGCCAAGCAGTCTCGCATGATTTTGACTTTGGCCAAGCAGTCTCGTATGATTTTGACTTCGGCCAAGCGGTCTCGTATCGTGCCCAAATGAAGCGTGGCCGAAGTGGGACACGGCCGAAGTGGAGCATGGCCGAAGCCGTGCGTCGTTGCCGAAGCCGCGGGTCGTGTTGGCCGAAGTGAACGTATTGGCCGAAGTGGCTCCTCTTGCCGAAGTCTCCAGTGCCGAAGTGAACGTATTGGCCGAAGTGGCTCCTCTTGCCGAAGTCTCCAGTGCCGAAGTGAGCTCCTCCTGCCGAAGTCTCTATTGCCGAAGTGGCTAGGCTTGCCGAAGTCTCCTTTGCCGAAGTCTCCTTTGCCGAAGTGAGCTAGGCTTGCCGAAGTCTCCTTTGCCGAAGTCTCCATTGCCGAAGTGAGCTAGGCTTGCCGAAGTCTCCTTTGCCAAAGTCTCCATTGCCGAAGTGAGCTAGGCTTGCCGAAGTCTCCTTCGCCGAAGTGGCTAGGCTTGCCGAAGTCTCCTTCGCCGAAGTGGCTAGGCTTGCCGAAGTCTCCTTCGCCGAAGTGGCTAGGCTTGCCGAAGTCTCCTTTGCCGAAGTGAGCTAGGCTTGCCGAATTTCCTTTGCCGAAGTCTCCATTGCCGAAGTGAGCTAAGCTTGCCGAAGTCTCCTTTGCCGAAGTCTCCATTGCCGAAGTGATCTAGGCTTGCCGAAGTCTCCTTCGCCGAAGTGGCTAGGCTTGCCGAAGTCTCCTTCGCCAAAGTGGCTAGGCTTGCCGAAGTGAGCTAGGCTTGCCGAAGTCTCCTTTGCCGAAGTCTCCATTGCCGAAGTGAGCTAGGCTTGCCGATGTCTCCTTTTCTAAAGTCTCCATTGCCGAAGTGAGCTAGGCTTGCCGAAGTCTCCTTTGCCGAAGTCTCCTTTGCCGAAGTCTCCATTGCCGAAGTCTCCTTTGCCGAAGTCTCCATGCCGAAGCGAAGCTTGCTTCAAGGCTTGCCTAAGTGGAGCAAGGCTTGCCTAAGTCTCTCCCTTCTTCGCCGAAGTGGAGCAAAGCTTTACCGATGCTGGCCAAAGCTTTCCTAAGCGGAGACAAGGCTTGCCTAAGTAGAGACAAGGCTTGCCTAAGTGGAGACAAGGCTTGCCTAAGTGAAGACCAGACCTTGCCGAAGTGACGACCAAGCTCGCCAAAGTCTCCATGCCGAAGTGAAGCTTCCTTGGCCGGAAATGGAGCTGCTTTGGCCGGAATGGCCTCTCTTGTGCTTAAGTAGATTCGTACAGAAATGACTTAGGCACAATTTCGGCCTTTTCCGATTCTTCGTATTTTCATACTTAGCCATTTTCCCATTGATCACAGCTGGGTGGGTTTTGACCCCAACAGTTAGCCCCCAAGCTCGGTAGTTTCAGTGATGACAGTGCCGAGGTAGAGGAAGTCCAAGCTGGGATCAATGTGCCATGTCGATTGGTATGAGCTGAGCTGACATGACGCTGAGTCCGTTGTTTTTGATGTCTACCTGGTTCTCTGTCTTCAAACTGATAATTTTTTTTTCCAGTAGAAATTTCTTCATTCAACTTTGTTTTGGCATAGCTTCCAATGTATGATGACATCATCTTTTGCTTTATGAGCCTATATATGCTCCCCCTTCTCCTCATTTCCTCTTCACTTCTTCACTTCTCAAAAATCTCAAGGTAACTTCTCTCCTCCCTTCTCTCTCCTCCTCTTGAAGATTTTTTTTTTTTTAGGTTGTTTTGTTGTTTTCTTTTGTTGTCTCTGAAATTGTTTTCGGCCGGAGTCTTCTCTGCCGAAGTAACCATTTGCCGAAGTGGTGCTCGGCCGAAATACTTTTTCGCCGAAGTGATTTCCTTTGCTGGGCAAAATGGAGAGTCCTTTCAATGTAAAAATCGAGATGGAGAATTGGAGTTCCGATTGTGTTAGGATTAGGCAAGACACAAGTCTTTGGGCGTGTTCTTCAAAACGGCGAATCTCCAAGGGCGGGTACAAGCATGAGGTGCCTGATCCACCAGGATCTACTCTATCCACTGCTGAATCTTTGGAGACCCTCAGGCACCGTTTCAACATTTCCGAAGAAATTGAATTCATCCTTCCATCGCCATTGGATCGGGCCAGTGAGCCCCCAAAAGGGTTTTTTACCTTGTACGAGAGTTGTTTCTACATGTGCTTCATGTGGTTCCCAATACCAGGGGTCATCCTTGGGTATCTGTGGAAACATAGACTGGCCCTGGCGCAAATAACTCCGCGGGGAATTCGACACCTGGTTGGGATCGTGGTCCGCAGCTTCGAGTGTGGCGAAGAAGTCACCGTGGATCACTTGCTGAACCTGCTATCCTTTCGGACATTTCGCTCCAAGGATTCGCTTCTTTACTCCCTTTCGAACAAAGCTCACCGCAAAATTATCGGAGGATTCCCAAGTAAAGACAGATATTGGGAGGATTATTTCTTCTTTGTGCCTATTTCCGAGGCTTCGGTTGGTGCAGATTGGATTAACAAAATTAGGACCACATGGAGAAAAATCGGTAGCCGATCTATAGCTTTACGAGCTTTTCTGTCTTGTTGAACATGTCATGACTTTCCGCCTTATTTGTTGGTTTTGCAGTTCCTAATCCGCTCCCGACGTGTCCTCCGGACATAATTACGCTTTGTGAGACTCTAGCTTCCGGTGAGTGCGACTGGCAAAAAGATTTTACTCTTCAAAGAGTAGAGAGAGCGCGGGCACGATACTTTGGATATTATTCTCCGAGTTCGACTCCTTCGTGTTCTTCTAGCAGTACGAAGAGAACCATGGGGGAAAAGACCATCTGTTCGTGAAAGGATGGAGGCCGAAAGCCATGCCGCGATGGAGCAGGCAGAGGTCGGCCGAACTGAGATTTCTGCAGAGCAGCTGAGTGCTGCCCTTGCTTTTCCCCCGGGCGACTCATCTGTTGAACCGTCCGCACTAGCTCCGTCGATCCCCATCGCGAAAGAGGTCGTGTTGGGTCTTGGGCGATTGGTCGTGCCTCCGGTTTCTCGTAGAAAGGGTAAGGCTGCGGCTACAAGCAAGGATGCCGATCAAGTGAGGTATGTCCGGAGACGTGTCCCGGCAAAGGCTGACAGAGGGAAAAATCGTCAAAAGAATGACGCTCCTGGACGAAAAAGGCGTAACGCATCGGTTCGTAGTGCTGCCGAGCATGAGCTGCCTTCGCAACCTGTATCTCAGCCGTTTGCTTCTGAAATGTTTTATAACGACGCGTCGGCATCGGCCACTCTCTTCTCCAAGATTCTCTCCAAGGAGGATTGCTTTCCTCCTCCCGATACTCTATCCCGGAGCAAGCCATATGCCGAAATGTCTCGCCGTGGTACTAAGGTAGTTTGCGTCGACCTCCTTTTTTTGTACTTTGTTAAAAATGCGATGCCTGATCTCTCTTTTTCTCTTCCGTTCAGTTCGTGGCCTCTATTAACAAGATGACGTCCGGTTACGAGGCGGACGTCCATAAGAATGCGAGGAGGGCCGAGCGTGCACGAAAAGTGGCCGAAGAGCTTCGATCAAAGCTTACCGAGGCCGAGCGTGAGCTTGATGCTGCAATGGAGATAGCGTCGAAACGGAAGGAGGACTTGGAGTCCTATCGGGTCCAGCAAGAGGCTCAAGTGGCCGAGCTCCAGCGGATGTTGAGCTCGGAGAGGGCCATGACCGACAAGAAGGTTGAACGGGCTAAGAAGGGGGCGATGCGCGGACTGGCCGAGAAGTTTCAATCTAAAGTTGACCGAGCCAAGGAGAAGATCAAGATCTTGGGCGAATCGTCGAAGAACAACGTCGTCGATCTTGCCCAAGTTGACGGGAACCTTGAACTCCTTGCACTGCTCCGCGGTGACGAACCACCTTCGCTGGATGCCGAAACTGAGAAACTCGAGGGATGGAGAGCGAGGTACGCTGGTGCCGATGACGAGTTTGACAAGTTGGTCGCCTCATTGGGGAACGACCTAGTGGTCTCGCCGATCTCTGAAGACTCGGCCGATGTCGCGCTTGGTAATGAGTCTGTTGAGGCGTTAGCGGCGGATGTCGGCGTTCGCGTATTCTCCAGATCCAACAGGGGTAAGCTTGGTTCGAACAAAGCCTCTGAATCCGAGACGACGGCCGAATCCTCCGACGATGATTAGGGTGCGTCTTCAGGGGGTAAGGTACGATGATGATGGGGAACTGCCCAAGTCATCATTTTAATTATGCTTTGACGTTATTTGGACATGGTGCCTGGATGGCTTTATCCATATTGACTTGTTATGTTTGCCTTGTGGCTTTGGCTTTGGTTGTGTCGTTTCTTTGTTGTTGAAACTTGTTGCTTGAATGCTTTTTTTTATCCAAGGAGGACTGATCCATTTCGCTACAGTTTGTGCTAGTGTTAATACCGACGATTCGTTTGTTTCGTTTTGAATGATTATGTTAGTGTAAGCATACTTGCTTCGATTATGAGCACAGGCGTTCTGACCAATGATTTGTTTGTTGGATTTTCGGATGAACATTTCGGTTTGCGGATATGCTACCGTAAGCGTATCCGCTCCGACAATGGACACGTAGTACTGTTGCGACCAACGATTTGTTGTTGGGTTTAGGATGAACATTTTGGTTTACGGATACACTACCGTAAGCATATCCACTCCGACAATGGACATGTTATTTATATAGCGCGCGCTTTTAATCCGCTAGGATGTAGTAGTTAGATCCGTAAAGGATGTAGTAGTTCGTTGCTGTGGCCAGCAGCAACGAGGGTGAAGAGAGGTGCCTGTTTTAGTTAGGACTTTAAGTGATTCGTGAAAGGTGCGTATGTGATGCCTGTTGCTGTTAAGGCTTTAGTAACCCGTGGAGGGTGTGATATGAAGAAAATTGCTTCGAGAAGCTTGCATTAAGTAGACGCGGAGTCTATTACAAAGGTGGGAGTATACGAGTATACGTACCCACTCCCCCCCTTTTTTTAGGAGGGGGGCAGCTGAACCCATCCGAAGACGAGCTGCCTACGTACCCTTTGCAGGGATCAAGCCGCCACGTAGTTCATGTGAAGTATCCTAAGTATAGTACTTCTTGAGGTGCGTTGCGTTCCACGATCTTGGTTTTGGGACGTCAGACATGTTGGCGAGTTCGTACACTCCGGGTCGGACTACTTTCGTGATTTTGTAAGGCCCTTCCAAGTTTGCTCCGAGTTTGCCGGCGTTCCGCTCAGCAGTATTCTGGAAAACTTTTCGTAGGACCAGGTCTCCTTCGTAGAACGGTCGATTTCGTACGTGAGAGTTGTAGTATTTTGCCGCTGCGTTCTGGTAATTCTGAATTCGGATCAAGGCTTGATCCCGTCTTTCGTCGATCAAGTCCAACTCATCAAGCATCAACAAGTGATTGAGTCCTTCTTGCTCTGGGAGTAGTCTTCGGCGGACTCCAGAAAAATTTATCTCTGGTGGAATGACGCATTCTGTCCCATAGACGAGGGCGAACGGAGTTTCGTTGGTTGCTCGTCGCGGTGTCGTTCTATGAGACCACAATACACCTTCCAGTTCGTTGGCCCATCGGCCTTTCTTCTGGTCGAGGCATTTCTTGAGACCGTCGAGAATCGTTTTGTTTATTGCTTCAGCCTGGCCGTTGCCTTGTGGATATCATGGGGTGGATTTGCTCAGCCGGATCTTCCACTTCTCGCAGAAAGCTTCGAACCTTGTGGAAATGAACTGGGATCCATTATTGGTGACGATCTCGTATGGGACTCCATGTCGGCATATGATGTTCCTCCATACGAATCTTTCGACTTGTGCGTCCTTGATGCTGGCATACGAATCTGCCTCCACCCACTTTGAAAAATAGTCTGTCAGGACCAATAAGAATCGTTTCTGCTTTGACGGATGTAAAGGTCCAACGATGTCCATGGACCATCGCATGAATGGATAGGGTGATGATATCGAAGAAAGCATCTCGGTCGGCTGATGAATCATTGGTGCATGCCGTTGACACTTCTCGCACCTGGACGAGTATTTCTCGCAATCTTGTATCATGGTCGGCCAGTAATAGCCGTGTCATTTGATTTTTATTGCCAAGGCTCGTCCTCCCGAGTGGTTACCACATGAGCCGCCGTGGACCTCCTCCATGATTGCCCTTGCCTCTTTTCCTTCGACGCAGGCGAGTAATGGCCCCGAGAATCGCCATTTCAAAACATTACCGTCGAGCAAGATGTAGCGCGCTGCTTACGCCCGAAGTTTTCGGGCTGCCCATTGTCTGAAGGTAAGATACTATCGCAGATGTATCCGCAGATGTCGTCAAGCCACCCTTTGTCGAAGCCATATTGTATGCCCGTACACGCTCCATTCATCTTGACGACTCCAGTTTCCTGGCAGGGGTCGACGTTGGAAGGGAGGGTCGTAAAGTCCTCGTCCATAGACGTTGCTTCTTCTGCAACATTCGCAGGATCTTCGTCCTCGATGACTGCATCTATTTCCATTCGAGAGGCCTGTCTTTCGTCTGCCGCATATGTCTCGTCCTGGACCATTGAGCCGTTGATTACTGCTTCTCGTTCGTCAGCGTCATCTCCAGCATTGTCCGGTGCACAGGCTTTCTCCCTTGCAGTCCTGGCGGCTTGGGATCGCGTAACCATACTCACTGTTGCTGGAAGAGTGATGCTCGGGCGTTCGATGAATTCCACTGGAACAACGCGTTTCAAGGCTGGATCAGAAGTGGATTCGAGGGCGGCCAGTGCATCGGCCAAAGTGTTTTCTCCTCGTGGAATACGCGTGAGTGTGAACTCTTTGAACTGTTTAGTCAAGTCTTTGACGACTTTCAGATACGCCTCCATTCGATCATCTTTAGTTTCGTATTCCCTGCTGAACTGGTTTGCGACTAACTGCGAATCGCAGAACGCGTAAATGCAATCGATCCGGAGTCCTTGCGTAAGCTTTATTCCGACAATGAGGGCTTCGTATTCTGCTTCATTATTGGAGGCGTGAAAACCTAGGCGGAAGGATTGTTCAAGTATCTCGCCCAGTGGTGACGTTAGACGTATCCCGACCCCTGAACCATTCTTGGATGATGAGCCGTCAACGTGAAGTTGCCAAGTCAAAATCGGGTTTCCTTCGGCGAGGCTCTCCTCCGGAAGTTCGATTAAAAAATCGGCAAGCACTTGCGATTTTACGCAGGTTCATCTGCGGTATTCGATGTCGTATTCGCTGAGCTCGATAGCCCATTTGGCCAATCGCCCGGATTGACTTGGGCTGTGCAGAATCGATCGTAGGGGTAAATGACTAAGGACCACAATGGAATGTGATTGGAAATACGGCCTTAGTTTCCTGGCAGACATGACCACCGATAGAGCCAACTTCTCCATCTGCGGGTATCTTGTCTCTGCATCGGTGAGGGTCTTACTGACGTAAAAAATTGGTTTCTGCTCGCCCCGTTCGTCGCGAATGAGTACTCCGCTTACAACCGTGGTGGAGATTGCGGTGTATAGGAAGAGCGGCTCTCCTTCGACTGGCTTTGCAAGAACCGGGGGACTGGTGAGATATTTCTTCAACTGCTGGAAAGCCTCTTCGCACTTCTCTGTCCATTCGAACTTCTTGTTTCCTCGTAAAGTGTCGTAGAACGGTAAACACTTATCGGTGGACCGCGAAATAAATCTATTGAGTGCAGCCACCCAGCCAGTCAGTCTCTGTACTTCACGTTTTGATTTCGGGGAAGCCATCTGGATGAGGGCGTCGATCTGCTTTGGATTTGCTTCAATTCCGCGATGGGTAACCAAGTAACCAGGAAACTCGCCGGACATGACTGCGAATCTACACTTTGTCGGGTTGAGCTTTATGTTGTGCGAGTTGAGCTGTCGGAAACATTCCTCCAAATGTAACACGTGATCCGTTGGCTCTAGCGATTTCACCAGCATGTCTTCTATGTAAACCTCCATCGTTTTTCCGAGTTGATTAGCAAACATCTTGTTTACCAAGCGCTGGTATGTGGCTCCGGCGTTCTGGAGGCCGAAAGGCATCATTTTGTAGCAATAGATTCCACGATCCGTAATAAAGGCTGTCTTCTCGCGATCGTCGGGATTCATTAGAATCTGATTGTATCCCGAGAATGCGTCCATGAAAGATAAGAGCTTCTTACCGGCCGTTGCTTCGACCAGCCAGTCAATGTGTGGCAGTGGAAAGCTGTCTTTCGGGCACGCCTTGTTTAAATCGGTGAAATCAACGCACACCATCCATTATCGACCTGACTTCCATTATCGACCTGACTCGTAAGAGTCTTTCGACTTCGTCGTTCACTGCTTTTGCCCTGTCAGGACCCAACTTTCTCCGTTTTTGCTTGATTGGTTTGAAGGTCGGGTCGATGTTCAATTCGTGACTGGTTACGCTGATATCAATTCCGGGCATATCCTCTGCTGCCCACGCGAAAGTGTCGACGTTTTCTTTTAGGAATGAAACCAGCTCGTCCTTGATTTTTTCGTCGAGGCCGAATCCAATCTCTACGCATCGTTCCGGGTGTGCGTCGTCGATACAAACTGATATTACGGGGTCGCAGGGCTGTTTGGCTGGTTTTTCTTCGCGATCCTCCGTAATCTGTAATTGCTATAAGAGCTTGGAGAGCTCTTTTACTGGCTCCCTGTCTGTCTTCATCTTCTTGCGTTCTGACTTGGCTATTGGATCGGTGACAGGATTCTTGAGCTTGTGTGCAGCTAGGAAGCATACGCGGGACTCCTTCTGACTTCCCAAAACCATTCTGACCCCGCTCGGTGTTGGGAATTTGACGCAGAGATGGTAGGTCGAGGCTACGGCGCGCATTGAGTTTAACCAAGGTGTGCCAACGATGACGTTATAGATTGCTGGGTGATCGGCTACCGAGAAATCGACGAGCTTGATGACACCCCCAGCTTCTACAGGCAGCTTGATCGTCCCGATTGTCATCATCGTTTCTCCGGAAAATCCAGTCAATAGTTTAGGGGTAGCCACTATGTCGGACGGATTGATATCCATTTGTTTGAGAGTTTCTTTGAAGATTATGTCCACTGTGCTGCCCGTATCCACCAGTACCCGAGCTACATCATAGCCACTGATGACCAACTCAATTACGAGAGGGTCATCATGTGGTTTGTCGATTCCGGCTGTTTCTCTTTCTTCGAATGAGATTACGTTGTCTGGGAACTTGGAGGGTGCGGACCAGTTAATGCTGACATCGGCTCGTCGTTGAAAAGCTTTAATCGATGAGACGGTATCTGAGCAATAGTGAGACCCACCCATTATCATGTTGATCCGCCTTCTTGGGCCAGATTATGGCGCTTCGTCGTCCTGCCTCCCTCGCTTAGTTAGATCTTCGTTCGCCTGCTCGGGGCGGTTTGCGTTGGTATCCATGTCGAAGTCTTTGAGGCTAATATCACCTTTGAGTTCGCCGGCCGCCAGCTTGGCAGCGAGTTTCAAACCTAGGATGCGGCAATTTGCAGTTGAGTGTCCGAAGATATGGTGATGTTCGCAATAAGCCATTTCGTCGTAAGTTCCTTGGCCCCTGGTCCATGTGCTACTCCATGTACCTCTTCCTCGGCCTTGACCTCGTCCTTGCCCAAAGCTTGACGAATTAACTTGGTAGTTATGGGCTCCTTTGAATCCCCCTTCGTGTTGGATGTATCCAGGGCCTTGGTTGCCCTTTCTGTTGTTCGGTGGGTTCGGAGCAGAGGGAGGGTGGTTTGTGGACTTCACCTTTCCGTATTTCTGGGCTAGGATCTTCACTTCTTCTTCGTTGGAGGCAAAGTCAGTCGCTCGGTGCAATGCATCCTAGATCGTGGTCGGTGTGTTCAGCGCAATTTCCTTTCGAAAATCGGAGTCAAACCACAGGGCTTTCTTTAACGCTTGCAGTGCGGCTTCGTCACTTATCCCTTCTACCTTCGACAGTACCGACTTGAACCATCCGATGAAGGTTCGCAATGTCTCGTTCTGTCCTTGCCCTATGGTCCACAGATCCGCATCGGAGGTTCGGCGTTTCATGAATATAGCATAATGTTTAAGGAACGCCGAAGACAGCTGATTGAAATTGTCGATCGAATTTCTTCCCAGCCTGGAGAACCATTGGAGAGCTGGGCCTTTAAGGTGCTCGACGAACAAGAGACATTGTCCAGCGTCTTCTTCTCCTTCTCTGAAGTTTGCTCGTCCCATCGTTATTGCGAAGGCGGTCAAGTGCTCCTTTGGATCAGTTTTACCTTCGTAGATTGGTATCTTCATCTTCCCCGGATCAGAAACCCTTGCCTTAGTGATTCGAGTCGTGAATGGGGTGTTCTGTGCTTCTTCAAGCACTCGTTCGAGTTTGGGAGCCTTGCTAGTAGCCCTATGCATCTGAGATCGAACGAATTTCATCTCGGCGACAGCTCGCTCCATGCCTGCCCAGATTTCGGCCATCTCTTCCTTTTGGGCTTGGATCATCGCTTTGCGCTCTTCCTCGATCTGGGCTCGTTGGGCCCAGAGGATGTTCTCCTCCTCTTCGGTGAGGTCCTGATCATGGCCACAGTTTGTGTTGCTCTGTTCGTTTCGAGTTTGGGTCGCACCCGTGAGTTCAGCTTCGCGGCGGTGTTCTGAATCGTGTTCACCCTCTAGGTTATCCTCCAGGTTAATCACTGGATTCATTCCGCCCATAGTCTGCGTGTTTGCATCCTGCGGTGTCGCGTTCAGTTCAGCGGTCGCGGTTGGTGGGTTTGTAGGGAGCAATCCGCTTTGGGTTCTCGTCGTATGGTGGGGTGTTGAGAAATTGAGGGCCGTCGGGTTGAGACGTCGAAGAGGGCGCCTCATTAGGTCAACTCCTGAGCCTCTACCACGGGCTCGGCTCGCCGTTGTAAGGACTTCGAGCTTATCGATCATCGTCGTGTTTAGCTTGTCCTGCTCCTCCGCCTTCTTGAGCAGCGTCTCCAGCATCGTCTTGATCTGTGATAGGGCCTCTGGGCTCGTCTCCACGACTGCAGGCGTTGGTGCATCTGTTGCTCCAGATCCATCGATCCCTGTGTCTTGTGGGTCGTCGGTTCGTCCATCGCTAGTCATCTTCTTCGAATCGTTCCTGCGGTGGTTCCTTGGAGTAAGAAATTTTCAAATCCCCCTCCTTCTAGCGCCAAATCGTGGGAGTCGAAATCAACACAATTAGAATTTGTCGGAGGTTTGTTAAGGGGGATGAAATTTCTGCGGATGAACCACGAACGGAGAGATCCAAAGATGGTTTTTTTTATTAAGCTGTGTCGAAAAGCTTTTGTACAAGAGTTTGAGAGCAAAAAAGTCTAGGGTTTTTTGCTAGGTAAAATTGCGGATCCCTTTTTCAAGGGATGTACATAGATATATATAGTCGTTCCAGTTGGCTAGGTCAATCCCAAAGGGATTAGGAAAACTTCCTAATCCTTCGGGATTTACGTTTTCGCGAGTCGGTTTGACTTCGTGGGCTTTTGTCCCAGCGCGGGCCAAAGATGGGCTTATCGTCCTTGTATAGAAATGACTTCGGCCGCGTCGTCTTCCAGCTTCGTATAAAAATGACTTCGGCCACGTTGTCTTCAGGTTTCGTATAGAATCGACTTCGGCCAAACAGTTTCGTATCACTTCGGCCAGACAGTTTCGTATCTCTTCGGCCAGACAGTTTCGTATCACTTTGGCCGGACAGTTTCGTATGACTTCGGCCGGACAGTTTCGTATGGTTTTGACTTCGGCAAGCAGTCTCGTATGATTTGACTTCGGCCAAGCAGTCTCGTATGATTTTGACTTCGGCCAAGCAGTCTCGCATGATTTTGACTTCGGCCAAGCAGTCTCGTATGATTTTGACTTCGGCCAAGCGGTCTCGTATCGTGCCCAAATGAAGAGTGGCCGAAGTGGGACACGGCCGAAGTGGAGCATGGCCAAAGCCGTGCATCGTTGCCGAAGCCGTGCATCGTTGCCGAAGCCGCGGGTCGTGTTGGCCGAAGTGAATGTATTGGCCGAAGTGGTTCCTCTTGCCGAAGTCTCCAGTGCCGAAGTGAACGTATTGGCCGAAGTGGCTCCTCTTGCCGAAGTCTCCTTTGCCGAAGTGAGCTAGGCTTGCCGAAGTCTCCTTCGCCGAAGTGGCTAGGCTTGCCGAAGTCTCCTTTGACGAAGTGAGCTAGGCTTGCCGAAGTCTCCTTTGCCGAAGTCTCCATTGCCGAAGTGAGCTAGGCTTGCCGAAGTCTCCTTTGCTGAAGTCTCCATCGCCGAAGTGAGCTAGGCTTGCAGAAGTCTCCTTTGCCGAAGTCTCCATTGCCGAAGTGAGCTAGGCTTGCCGAAGTCTCCTTCGCCGAAGTGGCTAGGCTTGCCGAAGTCTCCTTTGCTGAAGTGAGCTAGGCTTGCCGAAGTCTCCTTTGCCGAAGTCTCCATTACCGAAGTGAGCTAGGCTTGCCGAAGTCTCCTTTGCTGAAGTCTCCATTGCCGAAGTGAGCTAGGCTTGCCGAAGTCTCCTTCGCCGAAGTGGCTAGGCTTGCCGAAGTCTCCTTCGCCGAAGTGGCTAGGCTTGCCGAAGTCTCCTTTGCCGAAGTGAGCTAGGCTTGCCGAAGTCTCCTTTGCCAAAGTCTCCATTGCCGAAGTGAGCTAGGCTTGCCGAAGTCTCCTTTGCCGAAGTCTCCATTGCCGAAGTGAGCTAGGCTTGCCGAAGTCTCCTTTGCTGAAGTCTCCATTGCCGAAGTGAGCTAGGCTTGCCGAAGTCTCCTTCGCCGAAGTGGATAGGCTTGCCGAAGTCTCCTTTGCCGAAGTCTCCATTGCTGAAGTGAGCTAGGCTAGCCGAAGTCTCCTTTGCCGAAGTCTCCATTGCCAAAGTGAGCTAGGCTTGCCGAAGTCTCCATGCCGAAGCGAAGCTTCCTTCAAGGCTTGCCTAAGCGGAGACAAGGCTTGCCTAAGTGGAGACAAGGCTTGCCTAAGTGGAGCAAGGCTTGCCTAAGTCTCTCCCTTCTTCGCCGAAGTGGAGCAAAGCTTTGCCGATGCTGGCCAAAGCTTGCCTAAGCGGAGACAAGGCTTGCCTAAGTAGAGACAAGGCTTGCCTAAGTGGAGATAAGGCTTGCCTAAGTAAAGACCAGGCCTTGCCGAAGTGACGACCAAGCTCGCCGAAGTCTCCATGCCGAAGCGAAGCTTCCTTGGCCGGAAATGGAGCTGCTTTGACCGGAATGGCCTCTCTTGTGCTTAAGTAGATTCGTACAGAAATGACTTAGGCACAATTTCGGCCTTTTACGATTCTTCGTATTTTCATACTTAGCCATTTTCCCATTGATCACACCTGTGTGGGTTTTGACCCCAACAATAAGTCCACCTCAATGTGCTTCTCTAATAAGCAACTCTCTCATGGATCCTTGGATAATACACATCCTTTTGTCTTTAAAAAGAAATCCATCGTGTTGGTAAAATGATCCATAGGCGGCTTTGCTTGTTTCCTTGAAGGCTTCTTTTAAATCTAAATCTTCTTCATATAGACCTTTGATATGCTCAAATCCCATGTCCTTAGCCTCCATGGTGCTTATCAGCGCATGTTTTCTAGACAGAGCATCGGCTATAACATTTTCTTTTCCCTTTTTGTACTTGATCACATATGGGAAAGTTTCTATGAATTCAAGCCACCTTGCATGTCTTTTCTTGAGTGTAGTTTGTCCTCTTAGGTGCTTGAGTATCTTGTGATCTGTATGAATAACAAACTCTTTGGATAACAAATAATGTTGCCAAGTTTCAAGATATCTTACCAACTCATAGAGCTCCTTATCATAGGTAGGGTAGTTAAGTGAAGCTCCATTGAGTTTCTCACTAAAATAGGCTACGAGTTTTCCTCCTTGAGTTAGTACAGCTCATATACCTGTACCTGAAGCATCACAATCAATTTCAAAGGTTAGCTCAAAGTTAGGAAGAACTAAAACAGGTGCATGAGTCAAGCAATCCTTGAGCTTGTTGAAGGCATCTTCTTGAGCTTGTTCCCAAAGGAATGAAGCTTGCTTTTTGATCACCGATGTCAATCGTCTAGCTATGGTACTGAAAGTTTTTGACAAATCTTCGATAGAAACTTGCCAGCCCATGAAAACTCCTAATGTGCCCAATGGTTGTTGGTGTCGGCCAATCTTATATAACCTTGATCTTTTCTTCATCGAACTTCAAACCCTGTGAGCTTACAACAAATCCCATAAACATAACTTGATCAGTGCAAAATGTGCATTTCTTAAGATTAGCATAGAGGTTTTCAGCCTTAAGCGTTTCAATCACCATTTCAAGATGCTTTAAGTGATCTGCAAGGCAGGTGTTATAAATCAAGATATCATCAAAGTATACGACCCTAAACTTACAGATGTACGCTCTTAGAACTTGATTCATGAGCCTCATGAATGTACTTGGGGCGTTGGTGGGTCCAAATGGCATTACTAACCATTCGTACAGTCCTTGCTTAGTTTTAAATGTCGTTTTCCATTCATCACCTTCTTTCATTCTCACTTGATGGTACCCACTTCTTAAGTCAATTTTTTGGGAAGATGGTAGCTCCATTAAGCTCATCTAGCTTGTCATCAAGCCTGGAATGGGATGTCTATATTTAACAATAATGTTGTTGATTGCTCGGCAGTCGACACACATTCTCCAAGTTCCATCCTTCTTAGGTACTAGAAGAACTGGTACGGCACAAGGAATTAGACTTTCACGGATGTATACCCCTTTGACATTAAATCTTGAACTTGCTTTTCTAGTTCTTTTGCTTCTTCTGGGTTAACTCGATATGCTGGCCTATTAGGTAATGGCGCTCCCGGAACAAGGTCAATCTGATGTTCAATTCCTCTTATATGTGGTAGACCTTGTGGTATCTCCTCGGGAAATACTTTTTTGAATTTTCCTAATAGCTTAAGCACTTCCGGTGGTAGCTCTTTCTCTTTCTGACCTGAAAACAAACCTTCCTTAAAGACCTGTTGCATTTCATGTACTTCTTGAGGAGTGAGAGGAGCTAGAGTATGTTTCTTGTTGTTGTGTGAGAAGGTGTAGTAGTTGGTTCGACCATTATGTAGAGTTTCCTTGTCAAATTGCCATGGCCGTCTTAGAAGTAGGTGACCCATTTGCATTGGAACCACATCACACATGACTTTATCCGAGTATTTGCCTATGGTGAAGGGTATGGTGACTTGCTCGGAGATCCTTAACTCAGCCTCATCATTGAACCACTTAAGACGGTAGGGATAAGGATGCTTTGTCTTTTTGAGACCTAGCTTATCAACCAAATACTTACTGGCTACGTTAGTGCATGAACCACCATCAATGATTAAACTACATTCCTTGGAGTTTATGGAGCAACGGGAATGGAAGATATTTTCTCTTTGAATTGCCTCAGAATAAAAAAGAGTGCTAAGAGCTCTTCTTATGACTAACAGTTCTCCCGTTTTTGGATAGTCCACAACATCCTCTTCGAATTCCACTGGTGCTTCATCCTCATCTTGTGATTTATACTCTCCATTAGCCTTGAGGATCATTACTCGTTGATTTGGTCACTTCCTTACATAGTGTCATTTTCCCTGATATTTAAAATAAGTAATGTCGCGAGTTCTTTGATTAGTAGGCTTACCTTGCTCAGGTTTGGTTCCTTTTGATGTTTTAGGCATAGTCTTTTTGAATCTTTGGTCCACATCATTAGACTTTCCTTTGTCTAAAGCTTTTTGGGGTTGCGGTGTCCATGGGGCTTTGTTACGGTTGTTTGACGCAATTTTTGTTATGATGTGTTGCTCAGCCTGAACCGCTAAGTGTATCAACTCGTCCATATCAAGGTATGCTTGCCTTTCCACCTTCCTAGCAATCCGGTCATGAAGTCCATCTAAAAATTGTACCATTAAGTTTTCTTCGGACTTTTCAAACTCCAATCTGTTCTTGAGTTATTTGAACTCTTCAAAGTATTTCTCCACAGATTTGCTTCCTTGAGTGAGTTTGTGAAATCTCCTTTGTAGTTCTCGGTGGTAGTAGGCTGGGACATATCTTTTCGTAGCTGAAACCTCATGTCATCCCAAGCAGTAATAGGTACATTTCTATGCCTCCTTCGTTCGGACACATCTCTGTCCCACCAAGCTAGAGCATTATCGGTAAGTTGAGCAGCAGCTAGGGACACATTCCTTTGGTTTGAATAATTGTAGTACTCGAAGATATACTCCATATGTCTCTCCCAATCAAGGTACGCGTCGGAATTGACCTTTCCGGCAAAGGTTGGGGCATTGAGTTTAAGATCGTGGACTCCTCTCACATTGCCTACATCTCATCCCCTGCCTTGGTGGTATTGTCTCCTCACTACAAGAAAATATGACCATTTGCGAGGAGAATTTGCGACCACATTTTATGGTCGTAAATTTGCGAGGCGTTTGCTACGAGTTTGCGATTGTAGTCGCAAATTTGCGTAGAAAAATTTCGTCGCAAATTAGTCGCAATTATCCGCAAATTTACGACTAATTTGCGAGGTAAATATCATTCGTAGCAAATATCTCGCAAAATTGCGGCTAATTTGCGACGAAAAGAAAGGTCGTAGCAAAGACGTTACAAATTTGCGAGGAATTTGCGGAGAACGATATTTTCTAAGCTTTGCGACTGATTTACGAGGATATTTAGGAAGTAGATACACACGTGTTCAATGATTTCCAACTGCTTTTTGCTACTGAAATTTTGGTCGCAAATGGGTAGCAAATTACTAGCAAAGGCCTTGCAAATATTTTGTCCTAGCAAATTAGTAACAAAGGTTTGTCACAAATGAGTAGCAAAAATAGCTGATCCTCTATAAATAGCAAGCTTTGGGGGAGACGAAAATCTTATCACAAACATCCCAAATCTACTCACAAAAGGATTTTATTCCGCAAAAACACTATAAATCCGATATTTTGTGTGGAGAGGTCGATAATCGATCATGTCTTGGCATCATGAGATATACACAGTTCGGGCATGGATGTACAACTGGCGAGATCCAGATACCGGTGAAGTGACGAGAGAATTTAGAGATGGTATTTATCAAATTTTGACCCACGCGACACATCAGTCATTCGCGGGAGACAACAGTAACAAAATTTGATGTCCTTGTGTTAAGTGCGAGAACATTGATCATCATGATGTACACTGTTTGGAAACATTTATATATGAGGGGGGTTTTACCTAACTATTATGTCTGGTTTGCGCACGGGGAAGATTTTGTAGTTAATATTCTGGGTAGTTCAAGTACGAGTTATCATGGCAATCAAGATTGCTCTAGTAGTTTTGATAATAAATATGGATAATAATGAATATGGATATGGTAATAGTGATGGGAATAGGTTTCATGACATGGTTACTGATGCATTTCATGAAACTACTGCCTCTTTTAAACCTTTGAAGAACCAAACCCGAGTGCTAAAAAGTTTTACGATATGTTAGACGCTGCTAATGAACCATCTACGAAGGATGTAGAGAAGGGCTTTCAAAATTGTTACTAGCATCTAGGATGATGACAATTAAAAGCGAAGATAACATTAGTGAAAATTTCATGGATAAATGGACTGCATTGTTTAACGAGTATTTGTTGGAGGGCAATAACTCGGCAGAGAGTTACTATGAAATACAGAGACTGGTCGCGAGTCTTGGTTTACCGTCTGAAATAATTGACGTCTGCATTGATAATTATATGTTTTTCTAGAAAGATGATGCTAAGCTGCAGGAATGCCGTTGTTGCAAAAAACCGAGATATAAAGAGACAGGTGGCCGCACGAGAGTGCCGTTCCAGCGTATGTGGTATCTTCCGATAATAGATACATTGAAGAGATTATACCAATCAGAGCAGACAGCTGGGGCAATGAGGTGGCACGTAGAACACTTTAGTGAGGAAGGGGTGATCTCTCATCCATCAGATGCGAAGGCGTGGAAATATTTTAACACGGTACATTCAGACTTTGTTGAAGAACATATAAATGTTTATTTGGGTCGCACTGATGGATTTAGTCTGTTTGGTATGTCCGGTCGGCAATACTCGTTGTGGCCAGTCATAGTAACGCCTTATAATTTACCTCCGGATATGTGCATGCATCAAGAATTTTTGTTCATGAGCATTCTTGTTCTGGGGCCTAAGCATCCAAAAAGATCTCTTGACGTCTTATTGCAGCCTCTGATCCAAGAATTACAGGAGTTGTGGCATGTCGGTGTACGAACGTTCGATTCATCAAACCGTCGGAACTTCACCATGAAGGTTGTGCTTATGTGGACCATAAGCGACTTCCCCGCCTATGGGATGTTATCTGGATGGACAACTCATGGGAAATTATCATGTCCTTACTGTCTGTATCAGACTGATGCGTTTCAATTGACGAATGGACGCTAAACGTGCTGGTTCGATTTTCATCGTTGGTTTCTGCCATTGGGTCATCCGTATAGAAATAACAAGAAGTTGTTCAAGAAAAACAAAACCGTCAAAGTTCCCCCACACCCCCCCCCCCCGTTTATCTTTCATGGGAACAGTTGGAAGCGCAAATAGATTATTGCGGTGCTCAACAAACTGCAGAAGTTGGGGGTAACTGGTACAGTGTCCCGCTAATATGCCTTGTGAATATGGGCAATATCATAACTGGCAGAAGAAGAGTATATTCTGGGAACTACCGTACTGGAAGGATCATCTCTTGAGGCACAATTCGGATGTAATGCACGTCGAGAAGAAATTTTTTGAAAATATCATCCACACGTTGTTGAATGTTCCGGGTAAAATGAAAGACAATTTAAAATCACGTTTGGATCTCCCTGGTATATGCGCAAGGCTTGAGTTGCACATAACAAGCGATGGTAGGGCCCCGATTCCTATATTTCGGCTGTCATCAGACGCGAACAATAGTTTGTTTAAGTGGGTTAAGGATGATGTCAATTTTCCAGATATATATGTGTCAACGTTCTCAAGGTGTGTCGAGCAAGGGCAAAAAAATTCTGGAATGAAGAGCCATGATTGTCATGTATTCATGCAACGACTACTGCCATTTGCATTGCAGGAGCTTCTACCAAATCACGTCCACGAGGCACTAGCAGGTATTTTTCTTGTATGTGTATATATATTAGTAGTTTATTAACTCATACGTGGTACATAATTTCAGGTATCGGGGTATTTTTTAGAGACTGATGTGCTCGAATATTAACTGCGGACGATATCTTGCCGTTGAAATCAGACATCGCAGTTATTCTTTGCAACTTGGAGAAGATATTTCCTCCCTCGTTTTTTGACGTGATGGAACATCTGGTAGTCCACTTACCGCATGAGTTGGATCTTGGTGGACCAGTCCAATTTCGATGGATGTACCCATTTGAAAGGTTCTTCAAACATCTGAAGATGAAAGCAAAAAATCTCGCAAAAGTTGAGGGATCGATCGTGGCAGGAATTTTGATCGGAGTCGTGGATGTCCAGGGACACAGGAGTTACACTGCCAAGTTCGAGCCATTCATTTTAGCATCTCAGGCAGAGCAAGTAGTTTTCATTCCTTACCCTCGGACTCGAGTCCGACGTGATCAGAATTGGTTGTCCATTATTAAAGTTAATCCACTGGGTCGAATTGTCGGGAGGTTAGTTGATGATGATGATGATCTACCGCCCGTTCAACCTGAAAGGACAGAAGAAGTTTCCATCCCCGTCGATTCAAGTAATGATATGACTAGAATTGACCTGCTTTATAGGAGACTTGAAGTCATATGTGAGGAGTCCGATGCTCAAGTGGAGTCCGACGAGTTTGATGAAGGGGACAAAGTTGACGATGACGACGAAAATGGACAAACTTATATTTCCGATCCTGATGACGATGAGTAGTTTTTAGTATCGTGTGTTTTAGTAATCTTTTGCCGGGTATTGAATTATATGTATCATGTTTTTTTAAATTAAAAAGTCCAATTTACGAGGAGGTTGCGACGTTGCCTCGCAAATTCCTCTCAAAAACAGAACCTAAATAATACCCTAAACCCTAATTATACCATAAACCCTAATTAGACCTAACACTAATTATACCCTAAACACTAAAGATATAAATGTTCATATATTGTTACACATAATTTAGTTTTTTCTTTTGCCGGGTATTGAATTATATGTACCGTATTTTTTTAAAAATAAAAAATTCCAATTTGCGAGGAGGTTGCGACGTTGCCTCGCAAATTCCTCGCAAAAACAGAACCTAAATAATACCCTAAACCCTAATTATACCCTAGACCCTAATTAGACCTAACACTAATTATACCCTAAACACTAAAGATATAAATGTTCATATATTGTTACATATATGAATTTTAAAATTTCTCGAACAAAATCTACATTTTGGTTAAACATGAAGAGATTAAGTGTGTAACTATATATGCTTTATGCATGACCAATCGATTACTTTACGACCGAGTGTCGTATCAGTTATATAATTGCCCGAAACCATAAACCTAAAACCTAATGTATATTTATAGCATATTTATATGTATGATCTATGAGTTTACCCTAAACCCTAAATCCTATTGGCATGCTGTTTGATTTTTGTGAGTCGCAAATGCTTCGCAATTTTTGGCAGGTTTTGCGAGGAATTTGCGACGCCATGTGGCAAACGCCTCGCAAAACTTGGCGGTCATATGAATAATTTAGTTTTTTCCATTTGCCGGTTGTTGAAAATTTGACCAAATTTGCGAGATATTTGCCACGTGGCGTCGCAAATGCCTCGCAAAACCTGCCAAAAATTGCGAGGCATTTGCGACTCACAAAAATCAAACAGCATGCCAATAGGATTTAGGGTTTAGGGTAAACTCATAGATCATACATATAAACATATTTTTCTTACCTCGCAAATTTGCGACGCTTTTGCGGAGATTTTACATTTGCGGTCAGCTAATTGCTTCGATACCGAATTCCTCGCAAATACCTCGCAATATACCATTTGCGAGGTATTTGCGACCAAAACAGGAGTCGCAAAAAGGCATGTATTCTTGTAGTACCTTGGCCTTTGGTTCTGATTGAGACCTGGCGGTTCTTCTTTGGAATCAAATGGATCATTATTATCAACTCCTTGGTTCACTCTTGGTATACCACGATTAGGTGCAAGTTGTTCAAACCGAGTCATTCGTTCACCAAGCTCTTGGAGCTGAGTCTGAATAGTCACAAGTAACTGAGCCACGTTCACGTCTCCTTTATCTCCCATGTTGTTTTGTGTCATGTCTCTCAAAGAGCAAACAGATCAAGTGCACGAGAATTTGAAAGGGTTTAACAAAACAAAACAAATCTAGGTGAGATCTGAACAGTTTTAATAATTAAATGAACAAATCTAGATGAACTCTGGTAGGGTTTTTCTTTGGGAGATGAAAAGACAACGAAAACTGAAACAAAATGAATAGATAAACCTAATAATGAACTTTTCGGCTCTGATACCAGATGATGCATGAACCGGCATGAGGGATCCCGCATTATGGAAGGATGGGAAGAGGCAACTGGTTGTAGAACACTCTTTGCCGATTCGCTGGATGATCAATGAAGTGAAGTAAACAGTTGGTGAATCATTCAAGGGCCGTACATCACACTTAATAGATTTGATAGTGATGAAGATGAATAAATAGATGGATGGAGTGAATGATGCCACACAGAGGATGAAGAATTCTATGATAAGTCAGATTTCAAGCTTCAAGGATTCACACACAAGAAGATTAGAGGCCAATACGTTCTCCAGAGAAGAAAACATCTCATTTCATTCATTAAGATAAAAACTGGTGGCTACAACGCTGAATGTGGAGCTTTATAAATAGCTCGACAGCGGTGACCTTCTAGGGTCAAAAATAACCATAAAAGAAAGTACTTAACTTGCAAATACATAAGACTCACTAGGACTTAAAATGGAAATAGTTAAAACAAAAGGAAAAAACCTGAAAACAACAAATGGTAACTTTTTATTAATTATTTAAATTCAAACACTTACATTGGGACTGTTATTTATGCACGCTCCAATCCTTCATAAATTGCATTGGAAATGATGAAAATAGTGAATTCCTTAGTTCCTTGCCAAACCGGCAAAAATGAAGTTGTTTGAGTCTTGAGTTGCACGCAAGCATTACTTTGATGATCTCGGCTTCTTGAGGTGTTCCTAGCTCAGCATACAGTAGAACCTCTATAAATTAATACTCTATAAATTAATAATCACTATAAATTAATAAATTATTCCGGTATTAAGTTGGGCCAGTGTAAAAATTGACGAAATTCGATAAGATAATAAGATAATAATTTTTTTAAAACTTTTATGTAAAATATGGTCCCAATAATAGTATAAATTAATAATTATAAATCTTATGCGCATATATATAATATATATCTAAGATAATTTAGTAATGTATGACTCTAGTGTTGTAGATTTTCTTCTTAGAGTTGAAATCTTGTTAGAACTAATCTCTAATTTTTCTTATTGCATCAAAATTTCATGGTGTTGTCATCTTGATATTCATCCAGTTGAAAAATTCTAGACGTGATAATTATTTTCTTATGATTAAATACTTCCAAAAATATTATTATCTCGTTTTCAACTTCATCATCAATACCAAGAATTGTAGCCGCAATTTTTTTTCATTTTCATATGGATAGTCAAGTAGGCTATTAGCATTCATCTTATTATGATAATCGAGATTACTAACATAATCTGGAATAAGATTCATATGTAAATAATATTTAAGAAATTTTAAATTAAAAAAAAAATTAAAAGAATTTGTATGAACTTTTAGGTAAAGTTTTTATTTTAAATAAAGAAAAAATTTCAATAAATTATGGACTAGAACAATCACTCTATAAATTAATAAATATTAATTTATCTATTAGTTAATAACTCTATAAATTAATAAATTTTCAGAGTCCCAACATTATTAATTTATAGAGGTTTTACTGTAGTTGAAGTCTGGATCATTCTCCAAATCTTGAGCCTTAAACACATTTGGTTTGCTTTGGGGTTCAATGGGCGACTCTCGAGTAATCTCCTTAGTGAATAGTTTTCCTTCGGATTCTCCATGTTCTATGAGAGTGATTAGGCTTTCAATGGACTTGTTGAACTCTTCCCTTAAGCTCCTTGTCCCTACCTTGTCTTTGGTGTATGCCTCATAGTTGGTATGGTGATATCTTCGTTGATCTCGGGTAGGCTGATGTCGATGTCCTCATCGGGTATCAAGAACCAATCCGCGACTATTTCGAGTAGGACAAACAGATTGTCGGTGTCCAGGTTTGCAGCAAGAAAAACAACGAATCGATGTGGCCTATTATTGCGTTGGGTGTCGATGGGCACAATGGTTGTATCGGGTTTCAGAACCGTCTCCCTGTTATAGGTGGAGAAAATCCGACCCCGGAGAAGCTCGTGTGGGGGCGTGAAGAACTCCACGATGATAAATTCCCTTTTGTTTGGGCTTCTACAGTTCAGGCTTATTGATGAGCCTCAGCCACTGTGAGATGATTGAATATGTTTAAAGTGTGTTGGATTTGTTGTCTTAGTCCTCCAGTAAAATGTGCCACAAGTTGTTGTTATAAATCTTGCAAATCGATACGAGTCAAAAAAAATAATTCAGTTGCATAATCTTCCACGGATCTACTGCCTTGTCTCAAGTTCTGCAAAATTTGAAACATCACGTGAGCATAATTGTAAGGTAGAAAGGTTTTGCGCATGTGTTTCTTTAATTTCCCAACCGAGCTCGTGATGTTTTCAGCTGCGTCCACCAAGCTGAAGCGAGGTTACGAAATCTCATTGCGATCACGGGAACACAACATTCAAGTGGGACATGTTTCAACTCAAGAATTTCTTCCACAGTGACGATCCAATCTAGTTAAAACGATTAAAGTAGACAAGACTAATTTTTAAGAACCTCTCGGTGCCTGACCCGCCACACTATTCGTTGTTCCTCGTACGGCAGTGACGTTGCTCTGCGTCTCGAGACTAAATTATCGGGCAGCTGGTACATAAAGACAAAAGTGGTAGGTGGAAAGCATTCGAGCGCTTCGTACATGTTGATATACCTCTTATTTTACCACTTTTTACTATGTTTTTATATTTAAAAAATACTTGGTTTGACATTTTATTGGTGTTTTTATTGTTTTTATAGTCTTTATAGAAAAATTGGAACAATTTGGGCCAAAAAGAATGAAAAACAACCATTTTGGAGATTAGACATATTCTAAGCATTAAATATTTCGCATCAGATGGAAACTTTCCCACCGTTGAATCAATCTCAAATTTTTAACAAATTCTGAACATCAAATTTTTAACAAATTCTGAGCATCAAATTTTGGAGATTGGACAAATTCTGAGCACCAAATGTTTAACAAATTCTGAGCATCAAATTTTTAACAAATTCTGAGCATCAAATTTTGGAGATTGGACAAATTATGAGCATCAAATATTTCGTATCAAAATCGCTTAATTGATTGGGAAGGTTGAGAGAATGAAGACTGGTTTTCGAAGATATAGAAGCAAATAGATTTCAATCCTATGTGGCCTCTAGTCAGAGCCGTGCTTAATGAGTTTAAAAAAAAAGACATTTGCCTAGGGCCCCAAAATATATAAATTTTTAGGGGCCTATTATTTTTGAAAATATGTTGTATTCTAATGGTATTCAGTGAGTAAGTTTCATTCATAAAACCTAGGTTCGACTCTTGGTTGTGTTTTTTTTTTTTGTAAATTTAGACTTGAAAAAAAAAGATCGAGGTTCCAATCAAAAAGGAAATTTAGATCCTAAACCTAAAAAAATAAATCATAATCACAGATTGAAAAGGAATCGATTGTAAATTATGTTAGTTTATAAATAACTCTTACAATTTACAAAAAAAAAATAGTTAAGAACTTAGATTATGAGAGTTTGGTGAAAGACTTTATTGAAAAAGAAGGAAGAAAGATTATGTCTTAAACTTTTTATTTATCGTTTACCGTTTTGTTTTGAATACTTTATATCATTTAAAAAACTTATATTATAAGAGTCTCTATTGTTTAATTCGCCTCGAGCCCCTACAGACCTAAAAGCACGGTAGTCATCCGAGGTGGTTACACGAGTTCTTTGTCAATGAGAGCGGCTTGTCTTCTGTTTAAGTCTTGCTTGACTCTTATTTTTTTTTTTTGGTTGAGTTTGTTTATTGCCCGTTGACGTAAGTTACAAGCTTTGGCTTGGCTTATTTTTTGTTTGTTTGTTTATGATCTGTTGATATCAGCTAGAAGGTTTAGTAAGTTATTTTGTGGTTCTAATGGTTTGTAAAATTGAATCAATTATCAATATAATCATCTAGATGATAAAAAAAACATTATTACTATGACTAAACATTTTGTTTTGTTGATACTTGATACTTGATACTTGATACTTGATACTATGATGACTAATTACTAAACACAGTGAGAAAAACACCTTCGCCTAATAGTAATTTATGTTGATCCACAAGATGATCTTTTATAATAAAAACAAAAAACAAAAATTACATTTGATTACAAAAAGAAAAAAAAAGTAGATTGATTGGGAAAAAAGTAAAAAAAAAAAAAAAATATGGCAAGCGAAACTTGAAAGGGTAAGCAAGTTCTCAAGTCGTGAGATGTGAGGGTGTTTTCATCTGTAACGTACCACAACCATACATACTTCCCATTGCTTTTTCTTTTTCATGGTTGGAAGAAAATAAAATAAAACAAAATCGGACTGTACACTTTTCATGTTGGTAGTTTTGGTTTAATTCACAGTATGCTGAGGCAACACTCATGATGACTTTGTAAGCACACAATCTTAGTTAAATTTTCTCATGATGAAAATCATGTACCAAGAAAAAAGTTTTAGTCATTGTATGCTTTCAGTTTAGCTTTGTTAAAATGTCTAAATGAACATTTCGAATTCAAATTAAACTCCCGTAGTGGAGTAAAAACTAAGCACTAGAGAGTCCATGTTGAAAAAGAATATCTATATAGTATATCTCTATCAATATTTTGAAATAATTTCTTAATGGTAATCTTAATATAATATGTCATAGTTAATGAAATTGTCTCTAGATTTTTTTTCCCCCCGAAAATAGGTAACCCATGAATTTGAACCAGTTTTGTCTTTTTTTTTTTTGTTGCAGTATTGTTCTTTTTAAAAAATATATATATATATACCTTCTATTATATTATTAGAGAGATAACTATGCACCATAATGAAAGTTGAGTTTTTATAACATCTTATTTTGTATTGTCTTTAAATTTTATTTTTAACAGATATATTCGATAGTTGTTTTATAATTTTTTTTATTATGGATATATATATATATAACAATTGAATGTGATATTTGATAAAAAATTTCTAATTTTATTATTATTATATATATATATATATATATAAACGGAATGCGATGATAACGAAAATAAATCTCATCGTTATCTATTTCTTCCTCAATCCTTATATATACTTTCTTCTTTGTTTCATCATCAAACAAATCGTTTACTTTCTCCTTTCTTCCTATTTTTTTCTTTGTTGTATGTTTTGTGATTCTATATTGTTTTATAATTAATTTCTCTTCGTTTCCTTTTCGTATAATTTCTTTTTGATCGTCTATTTGTTTTGTTTTGTTCCGTTACTGATATGATTTTTATTTTGTTCTTATGTTTTTCTAGGTTTTGCGTCTAAACTCTCCGATCAACAAGGTATGATTTCATTGGTATATGTGTATAAGATATGTTTTGGTTCGTATTTGTTCTCATGATTTTTTTTTTTAATATAATGTTAAATTTATTCAAAAGAAAATCAGTTTTACAACGAGAGCTACATTTGTTTTGATTGTTTGGAAGCTTAAACGAAGTTTGAGGTAAGAGTTAAAGATACATTTAGTGAAACACCAAACCATGTTTGGAGTCCACTGTCAAATCTTCTGTCTCCCATTGCTTTTATGGAGACAAACTTGTTTTTCACTTGTTTGTTTATGAACTTGATTAGCGTTGGATGTGGAGTAGGGGTCTCTCCATGTCTTCGTGCATTTCGTCCTTTCCATGTCGTGTGGATTGATATTTGAAACACATAGCGGGGGATGAAGCATTGTATGCGAGTCAAGTTGTTTTCAGAGACGTGTGTAACCACCGTTTGCCAATCTGTTGAGAAGTTTGTGCCGAGTAGGGTCTTGGTTAGAGATGTCCAAATCCGTGAAGAGTAGACATAGGAGAAAAACATATGGTCTCCATTGGGTGAAGACATAGGACACAAGCCGAATTAGCTCCTACTCCCCAGTTTTGCATTCGATCTCCCGTCGTTAAACGGTTCCGGACTGCAAGCCAAGTACAAAAAGCATATTTTGGTCTGGCATGAGTAAACCATACACCTCTATACCAATCGACTTTGTTTGTAGTTGTCCTGATGTGATTCCAAGTTTCTTTTGTGCTGAATTTTTGCTTGAACAAGTCTCTTTTTCCTTTCCAAAGAACGACATCCTCTGCCTCCGATCGCTTTTGTCATTGAAGCTCCAAATTGTCTTCCAGCTTGTTAAGGTTTTTTATTCGATGCCTTCGTCGTCTTCTTATGTCCCAAGCATCAGCAATGGTATCATTCCTTCTTATGCCCATATCAATCACCCCTCGAGGACCCACAACATCGAGCAAATTTCCCGTATCCGACCATATATCATGCCAAAACAGAGTAGTTTCACCATTATGGACGTCGATTTTGTAGAATTTTTTTGCAACCTCTCTGTATTTGAGAATCTTTTTCCACATCCAAGACCCCAAACTCTTACCCTCCCGTAATGACCAGAATGAATCACGCTTTAGAAAATTCCTTTTTATCCATTTCACCCATAAAGATTTTGGTTGCGAGATGATTTGCCATATGAGTTTTAAACAGCATACCTCGTTTGCTTCTTTTAGTGATCTTAGTCCCAATCTACCCTCCTCTTTTGGACGACAAATATCCTCCCAAGTCACCTTTTCTTTCCTAGGATTTAGTTCTGGTCCCGGCCATAAGAAAGCGGAGCATAATTTGTCAATTTCTCGAATGCAAGCGTGCGGTAGTCTAAACCCAGCCAACCAAAAGTTTGTTATACTCCATATGACCAAGGTAATGAGATTCAATCTTCCTGCATAAGAAAGATAGCGTGCCGTCCAGGTTCCAATTTATTTTTTGATCATTTCTATCAACGGAAGATAGTCATTTGTCATCATACATTTGGACATCAGTGGGAGTCCAAGGTATCTCACCGGAAGTTGAGCTGAAACAAAACAAAAACGTGTCTCCATCTCCTCACGTATTGTGTTTGAGATTCCTGATAGATAAAGATTTGACTTCTCCATACTTATCTTAAGTCTGTAGGCTTTCGCAAAGGTATCAAACACTTTAACAATTCCTTCCACGGACCTGACTGTGCCATCTGTAAGAACCATTATGTCATCAGCGAAGGTAAGATGGGTCAAACCGATGTTCTTACATCGAGGGTGATAGCCAATGAGTTGAGTTGTGGCTGCTTTGTCTAGTAACTTGGAGAGCACATCCATCACAATAACAAATAGATAAGGGAGAAGAGAACATCCTTGCCTCAATCCCCTTACACTTAAAAAATAAACAGCTAGTTCTCTGTTTACTTGAATCAAAAATGTTGTTGTAGTGATGCAAAGAGAGATCCAGTGTAGAAATTCTTGGGGAAAATTCATTGTCGACATGACATTGAGAAGGAAAGGCCACTGAACGGAGTCGAAAGCCTTTAGAAGATCAATTTTTATAGCACATCTAGTTGGTACCATGTCCTTGTGATAATCTTTCACTAACTCTGTCGCTAGTTGTAGATTTTCAATCAGAAGTCTGTCTTTAACAAAGGCGGACTGATTTGCTGCAATGAATTTTGGAAGAATCTGTTTGAGACGATTTGCGATGATCTTGGATATTACTTTGTAGATGACATTGCAGAAGAGATATGTCTATGGTCTTTCATCTCTCGGGACTCTCTTTTCTTCGGAAACAAAGCTAAGATTGTAGAGTTGATTCCCTTTGGCAGAAAACCTTTGACGAAGAAATATTTTATTGGCGTAGTGAACTCCTTTCCAATAATCGCCCAAGTTTCTTTGTCGAACTCCGCGGTGTACCCGTCCGGTCCTGGGGACTTATCGTTTGGCATTGAAAATAAGACCCTTTTTATCTCCTCCGATGAGATCTCATTAGTTAGTATTCAGTTGTCCTCCTCCGTACATCGAAATGATAGTAGCTTTTGAAGTTTTCCTAATGTCATGCCTTCAAAATCATTCGGAACATGCTGCAAAAACTCTTGGAAGAATCTCTCTGCCTCTGTTTTTATCTCTGCTCCATCTTTTATTACGTTCCCTTGGAAGGTTGTGATCTCTTTAATTGCATGTTGAGTCTCTCTCGTTGCAACTGCCCGCTGAAACGTCTTGTTGTTTTTGTCCCCAATCTGCAACCAATGGATCTTTGATTTTTGTTTAAGATATTTCTCCTCAACAAATTCCCACCGCATATAGGCATCATTCTCCTCCTTTAAATTCCTTGTTGGTGGGTTTTTAAAATTCTCCTTCTGCTTTTTGACAAAGGTCATCGTAAGCTTCTTTAGCCTTTTTAACCAAATTGCCCAAACTTTCCTTCGCTAGTTTCCTGATCAATGGCTTCAAGTACTTCAACTTCTTTGTAAACCGAAATAAGGATGAAGTAGATAGGTGCATTGGAATTGTTGTCCTCCAGTAATTCTCAACCATTGGTTTAAATTCTGCCATCTCAGCCAAAGCATTCACAAATTTAAACGGTTTCCTCTGATGAGTTACTATGGCTGCTTCTAAATGTATTCGAGAACGGAGATGATCGGAGCATCCTCCTGCTTCAAATACATTGTAGGATTGTGGATACTTATGATTCCACACGTCAGTTACTAGAACTCGGTCTAGTTTCTTTGAGATCAATCTACCTTATTGCTTATTACACCAAGTAAACAAAGGACCGTGACAAGCCATGTCCGTGAGAGAACAATGATTTACCATAGCTCGAAATTCTCTCATGCCGGGGCTAACAATTGGTGAGTTTTGAAATCCCGAATGCTCCTCCATCTCAAGAATTTCATTAAAATCCCCCATTAGTAACCATGGCTTCGTTCGGATTATAGGAGAATTTTGATGATCCATCAATTCTCTCCATAATAGTTTACGTTCCTCCAAGCAATTGGAAGCATAAATGAATGAACTTAAAAACTCATTTTCTTGAGCTTCTAACTTCACTGAGTATGTAATGACTTGACTGCTTTTATAAAAAGGAGTAAGCCTTGCATTATTTTTCCACACAACCCAAATACGGCCAAGACGGTTGTGTTCTTAGTTTGTTAGAACTGACCAATTTCTGAAAATAATATCTCCAACCCTTTTCGCTTTACCTTCCTTCACTCTTGTTTCAATTAAACAACCAAACTGAAATTGTTCTTCCTCAATCCACTTCTTTATTACGGAATGATTTGTAGATTTATTTACACCGCGAACATTCCAAAAGAAACCCGACATACTTTATTTAAATGGTTTCTTCTTCCCCACTGCACTAGGAGCATCCATAGTGGTGGGTGTTTGATAATCCGAAAAGTATCTTCTTCGTGAGCCTTTAGAGGCACGAGGGAGGGATACTCTTGTTTCTGGCTCATCTTTCCTTGCTGGACCTTGTTGGCTTTGCACAATTGTTTCATCACTTTGTATTTCACCTTCTTCTGCCTCCTTTGTTTCCACATGTCCTGTGTTCTCTTCCGTATCGATCAAAATAGAATAACGAGAGTTGGTGGAGATGGGATTATCATCTTGTCTTTCTTCTAATTGTCTCCCAATCTTTTTGGGTGAGACTTCTTCCCACATATCCTCCTTTGTTTCGTCTTGTTGTTTTCCCTCCACCACATTGAAAACCTCTTCCTCTTTCTCTGTCTTCTCTTTATCCACCGTACTTTCTTTAGCTTCAATCTGAATATTCTCCAGAATTATCTCTGATTTGACTTCTTTCTCTTCGTTTGTTTGAATGATAGCCGCCAAAACAGAGGTAGTCTCATGAATTGTCGGGTTTTTTGCTTCTCCGGACATGAAGACAGTTTATTCCCCACGCTTTGATTTGTGTGATCCAGTTCCGAATCCTTGGCTTTTTCATCTTGAGTAACCCTTTCATTGTTACCATCTATTCTCGTAAGTATGGTCTTTTTGAAGTTAATGAAGCACGATTTTGCTAGATGACCCCACCTACCACAACTGTTGCATCTTGGCGGAAGCCATGGGTATGAAAACTCGACAACAAATTCCTTGTTGTTCTTTACCTTGAAGGGATGAGTTTTAGGCAACTCTTTTGCTAAATTGACTTCCACAAACACATTTGCTTCTTCAAACTCAGTGCATAAGTCTGTGTCGGGGTGTAGTCTTCTTGGTTCTCCCACTGCACTTGCAAAAAATCCTAACCCCTTCCATGAGAACATAGAGTGCGGAACGTGTTTTAGAGTCACCCACATTGGCATCGTGGTGATTACAGGTTGTGAGTCTTCTTTGATCGGCGACGACTTAGTGACAACCATGAGAATATCTGCGATATTCCACATCTCTCTGCGTAGGACCCTCTGCCTAACCACGGAGTCTCTTATTCGGAACTTGACAAGATTATCGTCCACTGCAAAAGCATCGATTCAAATTGTTTTATCACCTAGTGGCCAGATTTTGTTCACTATAACATGGATTTTTGCTATATGCGGAGCTGACGATAAAAACCTTCCCACGAGAAAATCCTCCCACAGCGGTGTGTCTCCAAGAACTTCTTCCAGAACCACCACCGTCGTCGAACCATCATTGACTTGGAAATTATGTTTGATGAGAGTTTTCTTGTTTTTAACCACAGTGGCCCAAGCAGCTTTGTATGATGAGTCTTTAGGAGGATTTGGAGCTGATGGAGGTGAAGCCTCCTCATCCGGCGATGCCATGGAGGGAAAACTGGCTACAAAGAGTCCGGAGAACCCAACTTTCTCATGATTTTTGTTCTTATGTTTTCTAGGTTTTGCATATCCTCTCCGATCGACGAGATATGATTTCCTTCGTATATGTGTATAATTTGATTTGCTAATCGAATCGAATAGAATATTTTATTTAGAAAATCACGATAAATATTGTCTAGCAAAAAAAACAAACATTCTGATAAACATTGATTTTTTTAAAAAAAATCGACGATAAATACCGGCTGCTGATAAAATTTATAAACCCTAAAAAAAATCAACAAAATTGACTATTTATATATACCAAAACTCATCTCCTCTTTTTCGTAACCTAAAGTTTGATGTGTCTCTATCTCTATTTTGGAAAAAACTTCGTCTAGGTACGATGAAATTGAATATGAAGAGGACTATGTGGAAGATATTCTGTTAGAATATAGGAATATAGGACTCACATTAAATGATGTCTGGTATAAACACTAAGATCGACAAGTTCACAGGGAGAAACAGTTTCAGTCTCTGGCAGATCAAGATGCAAGCGTTGCTGACGCAACAAGGCTTGTGGGCGCCGCTGTTGAAAGACACCAAGGGTGACGCTGCTAAGATGGAAAATCTGGAAGAGAAGGCACACTCAACGATTATGCTTTGTCTTGCAAATGAGATCATCATCGAGATTTATAACGAAACAACTGATGATGGTCTGTGGGGGAAGTTGGAGACTCTGTACATGACAAAGTCTCTAACCAACAAGTTGCTTCTGAAACAATGTCTGTTTGCATTGAGAATGCATGAAGGTATGCAAATCAGGGATCACTTAGATCAGTTGAACACGTTATTACTAGAACTACGTAATATCGATGTTCAAGTTGAAGATGAGGATGCTGCTTTGCTTCTATTGGTATCTCTACCACTATCATATGAGAACTTTGTGCAATCATTTATAGTCGATAAAGATACAGTTTCTTTGGAGAAAGTCATATCATCTCTTCACAACAGGGAGTTTCGTCACAAGGCTTTTGGTACAGGTACAGAAAATCAAGCTTCTGGATTATATGTCAGCAGCGCTAAAGGGATTTGGAAACGGCAAGAAGCTGTTTTCAAAGGGTCCTAAGCCAGTTGATATCTGTAACTACTGTAAGGAGAGAGGCCATTGGAAATCAGATTGTCCCAAGAAGAAGAAACAGTCTGGATCTACTGTTGTAGCGACTGCTGTAGAAGATGACACCAAGTCCGAAGAGGACATTGCTCTGGTTGTTGATGGACAAACGCATCCATCTGATGTGTGGATTCTAGATACTAGAGCGTCCTACCATATGTGTTCAAGGAGAGAGTAGTTTTCAATGTATGAGCAGGTAGAAAGTGGCCAAATCAAGATAGCTAACAGTTTTACTTGCAAGGTTGCTGTAATAGGCTCGATTAAGATTAGGACACAGGATGGTAGATTTTACACATTGAACGAAGTTAGACATGTTCCATCAATGACTGAAAATTTGATATATGTGAGTCTATTGGATTGTAGGAGTTTCAAATATTCAGGTGGAGATGGAGTTTTAAAGGTCTACATGAATTCTGATATGATTCTGAAGGGTGTTAAACAGAGTACTTTGTATCTGCTGCAAGGTTCCACTGTTACAGATTCTGTTAATGTTGCATCTCAAGAGATTCACAAGGAGGATATGACTAAGCTATGGCATATGAGGCTTGGTCATATCAGTGAAAGAGGAATGCAAATTTTGTCTAAGGAAGATCTTCTCGGTGGCCATGAGGTCAAGATTCTGGGGTTCTGTAAGCATTGTGTCTTTGGAAAGCTTCACCGCAGCAAGTTTCCTAAGGCTATTCATAGAACAAAAGACACGCTGGATTATATCCACTGTAATTGTTGGGGTCCTTCTCGGGTGGAGTCTTTGGGAGGTCACAGGTATTTTGTGTCTATGATTGATGATTACTCTAGGAAAACTTGGGTGATCATTATGAAGCATAAAAGTGAAGCTTTCAAGAACTTCAAGCAGTGGAAAGCTCGGGTGGAGAATCAAACAGGGAAGAAGATCAAGAGGTTGCGGACTGATAATGGTCTTGAGTTATTCTCATCTGAGTTTAATCAATTATGTAAAGATGAAGGGATTGCACAACATCACACAGTTAGAGATACGCCGTAGCAGAATGGTGTAGCTGAGCGAATGAATCAGACACTACTGGAGTGAGCGAGGTGCATGCTCTCTAATGCTGGTTTAGAAAGAAGGTTCTGGGCTGAGGCTGTAAACACAGCCTACTACTTGATAAATCGTGGACCACACAGGTATTGGCTGCAAGACACCGACAGAGATTTGGTCATGTAAATCTGCTGATTACTCTAATCTGAGAGTTTTTGGTTGCACAGTTTATTATCATGTTAGTAGTGAAGGTAAATAAGAACCAAGAGCAAAGAAGGGAGTTTTTGTGGGATATGGAGATGGAGTCAAGGGATATAGAATCTGGTCTCCATCAGAGAAGAGAGTTATTCTAAGCAGGAACGTAGTCTTTGCTGAAAGTTCTATATTTAGGTGCTCATCAGAGCCTACAGCTACAGCAGAAGATGGTAGCTCTGATAAGCAGGTGGAGCTGCAGACTGATCACAAATAGAGTGATCTGCAGAACCACAAAGAAGGTCATGAGCAACCTGGAGAAGCTGATTTTCCAGAACCTATACCACCAGAAAGTCAACCATCTGAAACTACACACCGTAGTATTGCTCAGGACCGACCTAGGAGGATTGGTGTTCGACCACCAGAGAGATATGGTTTTGAGGATATGGTGGGTTATGCACTACATGTTGCAGAAGAGGTGGATGCTTATGAGCCATCCACTTACAAAGAAGCTGTTTCATGTGCTGAAGATGAGAAATGGCATGTTGCAATGGAGAGATTTGATTTCGGTTCCAAAGTGAGTCCGAACATATGCTGCAAAGTGAACATACTTGCCAAAAATATCACTTTTACGATGAAGAGGGTAAATCCATAAGTGTTGGCTAAAATCATCAAGAAAGATAATAAAATATTTGAGTCCACTGATACTAGAGATAGGAGACGTCCATATATTAGAGTGGATAATCTCAAAAGGTCTAGAAACCACTGAAGAAGAAGAAAAAACAAAGGACAGTCTAACATATTTACCCAATTGACATGCATGACATAAATTCGTCATGTCAGTCTTATTAAAACTAATAACACCAGAATAGGCAAAAGAAAAGAGGATAGATTTTCCCGAATGACCAAGGCGTCTATGCCACAACGTATCTGTAGAAGCGGTGGAGATGAGAGCAAGCGGAGTGGAAGATGAAGGAGACGATGTGACAGAGTAAGAGGACTCGTACTATCACATCGGAGCAGTTTGATGTTCGTGGGAAGATCCTTAACACAAAAACCAAATGGATCAAATTCAACGACGCAATTATTGTCAGTAACAAAGCGGCGAATGGAGACCACATTTTTGATCATTGTCGGACACACAAGAACATTACGGAGGTGAAGAGGCCGATTGGGGATATTAGATTTGAGAAGACCATGGCCGATGTTGGTGGTGCGAGCAAAAGACCCATTACCGACAGTAACAAAAGAAAGAGAAACATTGCTTTTATTAAAAGGGAAACGTAGCGTACCTAGCTATGACGTGACATGATTGGTAGTACCCGTGTTCATGTATCAAGACGAGTCTGAGGGGTCCGGTAAGCTCATGGTGCTGAACGCGTGAGCCAACTGTGATTGTGGTGTCGCGTGCATCATGTGGGCTTCGGTTGGAGGACGTGATGGGTGTGGACCAAGAATACCAGCGGAGAAAGGACCCGTATAGGTAGAGGGCTGATTGTACGAGCTTGGATGAAGGTTGGAGGGAGCATACGGTGATGGAGCGCCATACGCGTATTGTGTAGACCACGGCGAGTATGCAGAAAGGTACATCGGCTGCATCACAGGTTGAAACCACGGCAACTGTTGAGGAGAATTAGGTGGCCAGTAGGTGTTGTTGTTGCGACCTCTGCCACAACCTCAATAGTTGCGTCCACCACGATTGTTACGGTAACCATGGCATGAGTTGTTGTTATCTTGCTGAGTCAGTTGCTGAGGCAGTTGCTGATACAGTTGATTTTGTGGCTGATCCGAGGAAGAGAAGAGCACGTCAGGAGAGGATGAATTATGTGAGGGACTTGGAGAGACCCGTACGTGCTTCTTGAGATGGTCCTCCTCCATGAGTAGCATCGAACGACTCTCAGAGTACGATGGAAACGGTGACCAATGCATGATGATGTTGACAATGTTTTCAAATTTCTCGGAGAGCCCATTCAAGATGTGCATGACCAATGCACATTCCGAGACTGGAGAATCGATGTTGGAGAGAAGAGTGGCGATGGATTTCAATTTCTGGCAATATTCATGAATTTCCAAATCTCCAATCACCATGGTGCGGAGGTCGTTCTCAAGTTGCAAGGCACGACCTTCTTTGTTGTCCCGGAACAAATTTTCAATCGAATACCATAGCTCATGAGCAATACAATTCGTCTTGATGACCGAATCAAGGAGAGATTCAGAGATAGTCTCGTAGATCCACATCTTGACTAAGCCATCGCGTTCTTTCCACTTGGATGAGTTGGTGGCGTCAGGAGTGGTTGTGCCATCGAGGTGCCCTAAGACGCCAAAACAGAGACAGTGTGTGGAGAAAAGCTCTCGCCATAGATCATAGTTGAGCTTGTCCATGCTAAGCACAATAGGGACGTAAGCTTGGATTTGTGCGATGCTAAACGGCTTGTCGTTGGTGGGAGCAATAGTCGTGGTAGTCATCCTGTTACTTTAGTGAAACGATGAAAAAGAGGAGATGATGAACGAAGAAGAGAAGAGAAAGAGGAGGAAGATCAAGAGAGAAAGAGAGGGGAGGGAGGTCGGATCGAGACTAGCGCCGAAAATTAGGGTTTTCGAGTTATGTTAGGGTTATTCTGATACCATGTAAGATTATGAATCTCTGTAGAGAGTTATGTTATTAACAAAAGCTTTATATAGGCATTAGAGAAGTGCTCTACAAATAATCTCTTTACATATTTGTCATTATCAACAATAAGGAGGTTTGCTACTGATAGATGCAGCTCTCTTTGAATCGCTTTCAAGGCAATCATGAACAAGATCAGCGAGAGGATGATACATTGGCTTGTTTTCTCTCCCTCTTTGCGAAAACCCTAGAAACCATAATATTAATTCAAGTAATTGTCGTATAAGTGGTTATGGTTTCTTTTGTGCTGTTGTTGTGTCTTGCTTTTCATGACTCAATAATTCAACAAGGTTGCTGAGAAAGGACATGTTAAAACTGCAAGCGATTTGGATTCCCATGAAAATATTATAATAGGTGTTTCTACTAAAGGAGGTATACTTAAACTTAAATTCCAATGCTTCGGTTTCAAGTTTTTGTTGTATTTCTTTTAATATTGACTTAGTTTGCTAGATTCATACGGGTCAAAGCTATTTAATGTTGTAAGTTTGTTTTAACTTTTGGTGGAATTTATTCTATAGCCGAGTTTTCTCTGATTCGAACTTTAATCTTTTACACATGTAAACAAGGCTTTGAAACTTTGAATCCTTCGATGTCAAAAGATGCTAGAGGGATGCTTAGATATTGATCTTGGCATAAATATATCTGTGTTTATTTTTGGTTTCTAACCCTTTTTTGTTATGTTGGAACATCCATCAATGTTAAAGAAGAGAAGAAAAGAAGCCTTCTTCTTAGAGTTAGGGAAAACTTTGAAAACAGACACCAAGGTTTGGCATCGTCCCCTTAGCTATATGCTTTAACTTCACAATTTTGAGTCTTCTTTAAAGTTAGTACAAGCAAGTTAGTATTCCGTTTAATCTTGCCCTTAGAGAGAAAGTAACAGAATGAATCACCTCCATGATTGTTGTTAGCGAATCAAAAGTATCCTTGGTAAATTATTACTTCGATGTGTTACATGGTCTAGGCTCAGAAATCTTCAAATTTTCCATGAAGACGAACAAAAAATATTGTAATCTCACAAACAAGCTAAGGATGGTACGGTTCTTCTTTTTCTTCGAGATCTCTGACTCAAAAACAAATTATGAGAATCCAATTCCTATTCATTTAATCAAGGTCAGATCAAAAGCTTCTCTCTATTCTTTGTATCACTCTTGATCCCTCTGTCTCCATTTTTTAAATCCCCGATGCAGGTGTTTTAGTTCGGTAGTAATTGTTGAAATTTCAGTCGATGACCCATTTTATTTGTTTTACTACATTACAATCCATAGAATAAGTGTTGTGTACAAATGGTTTTCGATTATTTGTAGAACTATGTCGCTGCAAGATGGTGCATGCACAAAAACTATATGGCTCTTTCTTCTTCAAAGTAAAATCCAAGTCTTTATTTTATTTGTGTATACAAATTACCTGTTTTGCTTATTATAACATCACAATATGACATTATGTTTTGTGTCCTTTCTCTGTTGTAGTTTACGCCTGCCATTGATACATGAAGCATATAAAGCATATTTGCATAAATGCTCACGTGGCCATTAGTTAGTTCAGACTTCATCTTCTTCTTTTTTGCTACATTTTCGTTAAGCATGGAGTTTATGAGTTAAAAAATTCCTATTAATTATGAGCTATGATTGTTTGTTTACTTGTGCTTTCCAGCCACGACTTTATGGCAAGTAGTTTAGGCCTATCTCGGGCTAGATTCCTATTAATTGGCAGGAAACTTCATGTTGTAGGTATGTGGCTAAGATTATTAGTGTTATAATATTACTAGAACAAGCTTGGATCAGTTTTTTTATTTCCTGTAATGATGATCAATGTTTTGTTGTGTTGCAGGTTCGTAATAAAAATGCTAGGAGATATATCGCCCAACATGAGGAGAAAACCGTCAATTCCATTCACTTAAAAATCTACTCATGTAGGCCAGTTAGCCTTTCACTACTGCACCGTCTTCTAGCATTTGATCCTGAAGACCGTTCCCCCGAAATAGGTAAAGTTTCTTTTTCGTATGAGACGCAAACAGTTTCCACTTGCTCTTACTTTTGCAATGACTATAAATAAGAGCCAGGGACAAACATGGAAGAATGTTGGTTTGTACTTACCAAAACTGTTTTCACACATGGTCAATTGTATGTTGCTGTGTCAGGGTAACTTCGAGATCTGGTTCGAAAATATTGATCACGGATAAAGATGGGAAGCCTCAAAGCAAAACTTTGAATGTTGTCTACGACGAAATTTTCCAAAATATTTGATCTATCAAAAGCTATTTAGGGTTCTCTAATTACATTTTTTATTTGTTATTGCTATGGCGTTTTTTATTTTATTTTTTATACGGAGACATATTTTATTCTTATTATTCTGTTTATTTATTTACTTTAAATTTTTTTTTATAAAACTATGTGAATCTCTCTAAATAAGGATTTACATAATTGGAAAAATGGACCGATTTTGTTCTTTTCTCCATCATATTTAAGACGACCATCATGTATTCATCGTCATTGTCAAATTCATCGTAAACGGATAATATTCGGGTTGTTATAGGATTTTTACTTTTAATATCAGATTCTTTTATTTTCTAACAAAACAACACACAATCGTAAACGGATAACATTCGGATCTATAAGTTGTAATATTCTCATAATGCCATATAAACGGATTAGTATAAGATCATAATGCATTCAAAGAGACAAAGATACATTGCATTGATTTGTAAATCATATTTATATTCTTTTCAAACCAACTGGTCAAAATTAACTTAACTACCCACATTCTAACTGAACAGAATCGTAATTTTATTTGTTTTGTTTCGGATAGTTTCAATAGAATATTTTCAAAACGTAGAAAATAAAAAAAATCGACAAATTGATTCAAATGATCGTTTTAAATCATTCAATATTTTACGTACATTCGTGAAGGTTTAGGCTCCCCTATTAGGGTTTAGTACTATTTAATTTGTTAAATAAATTAATGGTATATTCATATAATATTTTCAATACGTAGGAAATACAAATAAACAACAAATTGAGTCAAACCGATCGTTTTAAATCATTCAATATTTTACGTGCATTTGTGAGGGTTTAGGCTTGGAAAATTACCATAAAAAAACCTTCAATTTTTCATTTTTTTCCAATTTAAACATCCAATTTTTTGCTCTTCCATAACAAACCTCCAACTCAATCATTTTTGTGAAATAAACCTCTAAGTGACCAAAAGTGTGCGCGATCGAAAATTAACCAACGCAACAACAACTCCATTAAACACTCTTAACATCCGTTAAAAAAAATTAACGACAGTCGCTTTTTAATTGAGTTACGAATTGTGGATGTTGTGATTATAATATATTTCTATTATAATATACAAAAAGAGCAATAAAAGATAACAACCAATATCATAAAATTTATAAAAAAAATAATCAAGAGCTATAACGGGCGTTATTAGTGTCTAACGGAGTTGTCGTTGACCGTTGGTCAACCTTCGAACGCATATATTTTTGGTCACTTAGAGGTATATTTCAGAAAAATAATTGAGTTGGAAGTTTGTTCTGGAAACGCTAAAAGTTGGATGTTTAAATTGGAAAAAATTGAAAAATTGGAAGTTTGTTCTGGAAACGTAAAAAGTTGGATGTTTAAGTTAAAAAAATGAAAAATTGGAGGTTTTTTATGGTAATTTCCCTTTATGCTTTCATATTAGAGTTTAGTACCTCTTAATTTGTCAAAAATATAATTTGTTATAATTATTGTATGTGCTTTTGTGAGGATTTAGAGTACTATATTAGGGTGTATTACCCTTTAATTATCTTAATAAATTAATGATAGATTTATATACAATATAATTTGTTAAACATGTTAAGATTCAGTATCCACTATTTTAGTTCTCTTTAATTTGATATAAATGTAAAAGCTAGACATATATATACAACCAAAAAGTATATAAAACAAAAATTTATTCATAAAGATCTAGTATACCGTATATGAAACTCAAATATATAACCGAACAATTAACTCAATGAAATTATAAAATGATAGCTTGATTAGTTAAACATGATTAGTAACAATATCAAGACAAAAAATTTCCGTTAAAGCTCCATTCCCTTTGAGTGGACAATAGAAGCCGAGATGATGTTGAAATCCTAGGCATAGATTCTAACTCCTTTTGTCTCTCTTCAAGATCGCAGGTTGCTATGAGGGAGATCTCCACTGTCCTTAAACACTTTGAGTTAGCGAGAATGTATGTCACTAGTTGTTTCTCATCTTCTCTTCCCCCATAGTCTCTCCACCCAAAGATCTCTAGATGAGACACCAAGCATCCGGGACTAGAACTGGGCTGTTTCCATGAAGGTGGGAGACTCCCAGGTTCCTGATACATTTATTTTAATATTAAGTTCATCAAAGTATCAAAACTAGATGCGCTTGTTTTATGAGAGAAGTGTACCGTGTCGATCGTAAGAGTTTTTAGTTTAGGAGAATTTTGAAGTAAAAACATAAGTGGTTCCAACCAATCTACTGACTTTTCTGGACGAAAATAAAACTCTATGAGCCGAGAGAACTTAATGGCGCTACAATACTCAATCTGTGATAAAAAAAAAAACAAAAAAAATCAAGAACATCAGTTGACGAAGCAACAAGGAACAAGAGAGAGGGAGGTATGAAATCGCTACCATTGGTTCGGTCAAACACAAGAGCAGATGTATGGCAGAAGAAATAGATCTTAGAAACTTGCCATCGGGGTTAGGAACAAAGCCGATGTATACCACATCAATGCAAGGCATATTCTCTATCAAACAATAGTCTTCCCAAACGTCAGTTATGTCCAAATCTGTTAATGCAGGGGAATCTATTACCAACGACCCAATGAGACGATCATCATCCTCGACCTCATCCTTGCGCCAAGTAGTCACATAAAATAATATTTTTAAGGAAGGCACTTTCACGGTAAACTTTGCCAAGTTGTCATCCTCGTGCCGTTGAACTCTTAGACTCTCGAGAACAGGGGAGCTTGATAAAAGCCTAACAAGAGAATCTTCGTCATTGTACACCACATTGAAAAGACTCAGAGATAAGAGAGATGGTAGGCGAGCCTGGGAAGAAACATCCACTAGAATCTCGTTGGATAGAATTAAATGAACAAGCGTGTCGCATGTGTAAAGGCACTTAGGAAAGCTTGTGGGCTCTGCGGTCCAGAGGAGACTGAAATCTAACACGCGCACAAGGCGATTAACTGCGTTTTCAACCCACTTTCCGACATCTACGTCAACAGGACAACGTGGACCGAGCTCCACACACAAGCTCTCTAGTTTCGGTGCCTTATGGAGTTGCAATGTCTTCTCAGTAAACCACCCAACGCTCTCGCTGCTTTCGTCTTTGAACTCGAGTTCAGACAGCATCGTCGAGACATATCGCCATCGTTTAGACAAGATCCTAGTGGCGACTGCATCTTTTGTCGGGATGAGGACCAAGATCTGCAAGAGCAAATCGTCGGGCAAAGCACATATCCTATTTTCCATTCTCTGACAACTTTCGGTTTCTGGAACAGTTGATAGATGCCTACTATTTGGAATAATCTCTCACAAAAAAGACCAACATCTTCCAAGATCTGAGAAACCCATAGATGTGAGATATTATTTCCAATATCTAAGCGCCGGTGGAGATTAACTCTATGGCAAGCCCTAATTTAATTCACCCAAAAGTATTTGTGGAAGTCTATATATATAGTTTTATTATTATGAAACAAATATTTATTTATCAGCGCATATAAAAAAAGAAACTAAATAAAACTTGCCAAATTTTAAAAAAGTAAAACTGCAGTAAAACATGTAAAGTATACCAGTCTATTCCTATGCTTCCATTTTTTGTTATTTTTTTCTTTAGAATCAAACCAAACAACTTTTCTTAGCCCTAATCTATCCTTACGTTTCTTTTGCTTTTGATTTATTTTCAGAGCCCTGATATATCCTTATTTTCCGATGAATTTACTTTCTCAATTTTGCCAGCAAACTTGATTTCTTTACTAGGCTTGTTCGAATTGCTTGCACCATTTTTTATTTATTTATTAATTTTGTTAGAAGGAGAAATTTAAATTAGAAGTAGGACAAATATTATACAACCTTCCTTCAGAGAAACTAAGTGAATGCACAATCGAACAAAGAGCTTATAACCTGACCCCATAGATTACCTCCAAAACCACAAACGGCACAATGAGAGAACCCAAACGTAGCCGGTACAACAATGAAAGAAGACTCGGTTTTGTTATGTTCTTTTTCGTCTGCTTTAATCAGACGACTCGGGGTATTGGTTAAATGAACCAAGAATAAAACCGGGAATCGGAGTTGGTTAAGTCTTAAATGGTTATTGGAGCTGGAAACGATGATCAACCTATGAGTAATAATCATCAGAAAAGAAAGATCATTCTCAAACAAATCTTATTTTTTTTTTTTAAAGAATTCTTATATATTTGTGTTTATCAATTAGATTATAAAAAACAACATATATCAATATTTTCTAATTAGCTTCTAACTAATAATTAATAAGAAAAATTTAGTAGATCAAATACATATACGTTTACATATATTTTGATTTTAAATAGAAATAGATAAGGCAAAATAATCTTTCACCTGTTTTTTTGACATCGAAGGGATAATTTATATCTTAAACTTGAGGTGGAATGGCTAGCCACTCCGGAATAGAAGATCCCATATAAGAAAAGGGTGTTGTACGCATTCTTGCTGAGCGTGCTGGGTGGTCTGCTTGGGTTGTGTTCAAACGCGGTATGTGTCTAATCGAAATGGATTGGAACATGCATCTCAACCGGAAGAACTACTTAAGCTCAGTCGCGAAGGTCGGCCAAGCGTCAGGGTCGTCGATCATCCTGACTACATCGAGACAGTCAGTCCCAAAATGCATCAATGGTGCGATAGACTTTAGGCAGTCAATCACCCAAGTGAGGGCCTATAACTCGGAATGTAGTGGTGATAGTCTCCTAGGTTGATATATTCCTCGCTCCACACAGTGTGACTTCCCCCTCTGATCCAAGCCTTACCCATCCTGTTCCACTGTTTGCGTCGGTCAATGCCCAAGCAATTTATTTAAACAGTCGATCTTCTAACCAAGCAGTTTAAAACTTCAATAATCTCTTCTAGAAAATTAATATGTGACATAATTGATTAAAAATAAAATAATATAATTAAAATAAGAGAGTTAAAATAACTAAATAATGGTTAGACTTCTCTATAAGTACTTTCATATCGACGTTCTGAAACTTTTTATTTTATTTTTAAGGATGTTCTGATTTTGTTTTTGCATTTTTGCGTTTAGTTTTTTTACGGGTTATATGATATTAAAAAAAAAAATCAAATATAAATATAAAAATCAATTAAACAAGATTTTAGAAAATTAGATATATGAGTAGTAAAATATTAAAAAGTAAATCTAATTCAAATAAGAATACGGACCCGGATCCGGATATCCTGATTTTTGGTCGGATACCCAAATTCGGATATCCGGAAGCCATGGATTCAGATCCGGATACTTTGACCACGGATCCGATGGATCCGGATCCGGATACCCTGAAATTCTAGGATATCCGGATCCGTCTCAACCCTAGTTATATATGCATAAATTTATATAGTTATTAATTTATGATATTATTGGGACCATATATTACATAGAGATTTATAAAAAATTATTATCTTATTATCTTATCGGATTTTGTTAATTTTTGTATTGGCCCGACTTGGGACCAGTAAATTTTATTATTTTATCGTTTTTATTAATTTATCGTGTATTAATTTATATACGAAATTACTAAAAATATTATGTTTCTAAATTAAAATTTTCATCAATAATCAAATTGTCTTTACAATGCGGTAACTTTATATCAAAATATATATCAAATTTAGTTTTATAATAAAACTTTATCAACGTGACTTTTTAGTTAGTTAGATTTTTTTTTTTAATTTCCAAAATAAAATTTTATAAAATAATTATACTCGTAAATTTCTAACATATTAAAATAAAAAATATATTCAAACACGATTTTGCGGTTTTGGGAAAATGCGGTTTACGGTTTTGGTGGAAAATGCGGTTTATGGTATTAACAGAAAACACTATTTTTGCGATCTTGACGGGAAACAAAGTTTTGCGATTATGACGGAAAAATGCGGTTTTAAGATTTTGGCAGGAAACGCGGGTTTCGCGGGAAAACACTGTTTTGCTGTTTTAACCGAAAACGTATTTTTTGTTTTGGCGGGAAACACGGTTTTACCGTTTTGGTGGGAAAATGCGGTTTGGTAGAAAAATGCGGTTTTAGCGGAAAAATACTATTTCACGGGTTTGGTGGGAAAACACGGTTTTGCGATTCTAATGGAAAACGCGGTTTTGGCGGGAAAATGCGGATATGAGGTTTTGGCGGAAAAACACGGTTTTGTGACTTTGGCGGAAAAACGCGATTTGGTAATTTTGGCGGAAAATACTATATATATATCGATTTTGGCGGGAAAACGCTATTTTGTTGTTTAGCAGGAAAATGTGGTTTTGCGGTTCAAAAGAAAAATCGCAGTTTTGCGGTTCTAGTGATAAAATGTAATTTTACGGTTACGGTTTTGTGGTTTTGACGAGAAATAGCGGTTTTGCTATTTTTGTGGGTAAACGCGGTTTTATGGTTTTAGAGAGAAAATGCGATTTTGTAAAAAATATAATTTTGTGGTTTTGGCTAAAATATAATTTTGTAAAAATGTAATTTTGATGAGAAAACGCAATTTTCTAAGCAAACACTATATTGCCAATAAAAATTATTTTTGTTAGAAAAACACTATTTTGATAGGACAATAGTATTTTGGTGAAAAACACTATTTTTAGCGAGCAAATGCATTTTGTCGAGAAAACGTTATTTTGGTGGAAAATGTTATTTTGATGGAAAAACGCTATTTGCGAGAAATCTCTATTTTGGTGAAAAATAATATTTTGACGAGAAAACGCAATTTTGACAAGAAATATAAAATATTACTTAACAAAAATAATCAACATAAAACTAATTTAGGTTTCTATTATATTTAAGAGTATTTTGGTCTTTAGATCTAACCTCTACTATTTTTAGCATCTCAAATATCTAAATTTTTTAGATGCTATAGATTTTGCATCCAGATTCAGCATCCATAGCAAGTTTTAAAATGTCCAAACGAACAACATTTGAACATTTTCATCTAGATACATCGCCTGGACACAAAAACGAAAATGGCCTAAATCTTAATGCCTAAAACTAGAATTCTCTATGTTGCATATTAAGTTGCTGCAATGTCTTTAGATATGCTTTGTATCGTAATCAATATTAGTTGACGGGATTAGTTTTCATAAAGTTTTGATATTCAAATCGTTTAAGAACATTTAAGTATAAACACATTCTATTATTCTTTTTGCCTGTAGATATCCTGAAAACATGAACATGCTAAGTGGACCAGTGGTTTATAATAAATGGTATGATCTTGGCTAGGGCTGTGGAGGAGAAGTCAAACGCAGAGAACGATGTTCTCTTGCAGGAAGAGCCAAATGCAGAGAAGGAAACAGAGATGATGGTATTGTTGAATCTTGACCATAATTCTTGTATGGAGGCAGAGGGGATATCGGATGAATAGGATTTGTTAGATGAGGGGCTTACGGGAAGCATGGAGTTGACAGAAAAGAAAATCAGTGGCAAGGAACTCTCAGAGATGGTATCTACATAGAATTCAGACAAGTATTTGGTGGTTACGGGTGAACGGAGGAAATTGGGTAAAGTAAATGCGGTCTTGAGAGGTGCAAGTACAAAAATGTGTAATGTGCAACATTTTGCATCACCAAGGAAAAAAGATTGGGACAAAAAATGTGGTCCAATTTGGTGATGGACTCTATCCCGAAAAAGGAAGGAATCCCCGAGCAAGCATGATGGCAATGTCACGCCAAAACCAAACGATAATTAATGAAGGTATTGAGTTGGAATTGTCAAAGTCTCGGCAACCGGTTGACGATAAGTTAACTACGAGATTTATTGAAGAAGAATAAGCCGGAGTTTCTTTTCCTTTCGGAAACTAAGCAATATTTTACTTTTTTACAAAATTTCCAGTTTCATTTAGGCTGTAATAAATTGTATACGGTAGAACCGTGTGGCATGAGCGACGGTCTTGCTATTTTTTATAATAATGAGTTTAATGTCAACATTTTATTTCCGAATAATAGAATTATCGATGGTCAAGCGGTTATACAAAATAAAACGGTATATTTGTCTTTTGTCTATGGGGATTCGGTTCTCAAATTCTGGGAGCAAGTTTGGGAGAGATTTACTTGAATAGGCCTAATGCGGTTGGACCCATGGTGTATCATATGAGATCTCAATGAGATTATCAGAAATCATGAGAAACAAGGGTGGATTTTACGCCATGCGTCAACTTTTGTGACTTTCAATGAAATGATACGAAATTGCGGATTGTTAGAATTCTCATGTCTAGTTAATACTTTATCATGGAGAGGTATACGAAGCTCACACACTATTCGTTGTCGGTTGGATCGGGCTTTGGCGAATGAGGAATGGTATGCGATGTTTACACATTCATTTGTGGAATATTTAGGGATGGTTGATTCGGATCATAGACCAATTATAGCTACAAATGGTAATAAGATATCGAAAGGACGGAAATAATTTCGGTTTGACAAACGGTGGATTGGAAAGGAGGGTTTAATGGAATCAATTATAGAGGGATGGAAAGATAATTCGGGGGCCTTTCATCCACACTTTGTGGATGGGATACAGAACTGTAGGACGCAAATATCCAAATGGAGGAAAAACAATTTACCTGAGGGGGAAGAAAAATCTCACAGTTAAAGAAGGCGATGGAGGAAATACAGAATGATGATTCTTGTAGCTCAGAAGAATTAACTGGGATCACACGGAAACTAAAAGAGGCGTATAAAAATGAGGAGATGTTTTGGCAACAAAAAATTTGGATAACATGGTTAAAGGAGGGGGATTATAATTCTAAATTTTTTCACGCATACACCAAACAGAGACGAGCACGTAATAGGATAATAGAGCTTTATAATGAGATGGATACATGGGATGATTTGGAGCCCGAGATAGACGAAGTTGCAGTGAAATACTTCAGAGATATGTTTACCACTATCTCACCTCAGGTATAGATGAGGTGCCTACGGTGGTAGCAGCCCAGATGAACTATTCATTCATGACTATGGTGACTGAGGAAGATGTTTTAAGAGCGTTATTTATGATGCATCCGGAAAATGCTCTGGGCCCAGATGGAATGACAACGTTTTTCTTTCAGAGAGCTTGGCACATCATCAAGGGTGATCTTTTGGAACTAGTTAATGATTTCCTACGGTCAGGATCGTTTGCCAAAAGGCTGAATGAAACAAACATTTGTTTGATACAAAAAATGGAGAAACCTACACGGATGACAAGTTTGAGGCCAATTAGTTTGTGTAACGTAGGGTATAAAATTATCTCAAAGGTTTTTTGTCAAAGGTTAAAGAAGTATCTCCCGGAAATGATTTCGGAAACTCAATCGGTTTTTGTATCAGGGCGGTTAATATCAAATAATATCTTGATCGCAAAAGAGATGTTTCATGGGTTCAGGACCAATAAGTTTGGCAAGACAAACTTTATGGCAATAAAGACGGATATGAGTAAGGCATACGACCGAGTATAGTGGATTTTCATAGAGAAAATTCTCCAAAAATTTGGATTCGCAGAGGGATGGATATCATGGATAATGTGGTGTATGAAGTCGGTTGAGTATAAGTTCCCATAAATGGAAAACTTAGGGGAAAATTGCCCCGAAAAAGGGACTATGACAAGGGGATCCACTATCACCATATTTATTTATTATGTGTACAGAAGCGTTGATTGCTAATATTAGGAAAGAGGAACATGATAAGCATCTGGTGGGAATAAAGGTGATGCGGGCAACCACAGTAGTCTCACATCTTCTTTTACAGATGATAGTTTATTCTTTCGCAAGGCCAATTTACAGAAGTGTCGGTCTATCTTACGGGTTCTTCAAAAATATGAATTGACATCTGGACAACAAATAAATTTCTCCAAATCTTCGGTCCAATTCGGGAAATTGGTGGATGACGTTGATGCGACAAATTTTAAATCCCAAACTAATACCCAAGTGCAAGCAATCAAGTAGTAATTAAGGTATCGAACCACAACGAGTTAAGAATAACACACTAAGAATGCAAGTAATTAATTAAGCTAAGCTAAATGATATTTTGTGTTTTTAAAATCCTAATTATGCAACTAAGTGAAACGAGCAAACGAGAATGCAAACGAAAGATAAAAAAGACTAAATAAGTAAGCAAACACTAAAAAGATAAAAGCAAGAGAATTTAAGTATAAACAAAGTCTAAATGCAAAAGTCAACTAAAAGTCAACCGTAAAGTCAACAACTAAAAACTTGATCAAATAAGGAAAAGCATGAGCTTTGGGCAAAGCAATTGACTCGGAATGATTATTTACTAACTAATGACACTAGGGAGACAATTCAAACTCAATTCCATGACATAAATCACACAAAATAGACTAATCCATTCTCATGATAATAATCCATTTACTAATCACTCAATTAAGCTAATTTCTCAATTTCAATTAAATAATCAATAATCATTAAGCATAAGTTCATAAAGCCAACTAATCACCTTAAGAATCAATTCTCATTGGTTAAGAGTGAAAAGCAAGTTTAAAATTCTCCTAGACATTTCATCGAACACCTTCCGGGCATAAATTGTCTATGATCTAGATTTTGATTAGCTAAGTCAAATCTAGCATTAAACACACCTTAAACCTTAAAAATCATAAGAATCTAACCCTAAGCATCACTAATTATCCATCAAACATTCCTAATCTACTAAGTCCAAAAACCCATAAGATAACTACTCACTAATCATACTAAACATAAAGATAAACATAAAAAGATTGATAAAAGATTAAGGAAAACTTCACTAAATGTAGATAATAACAAAGATCCAATCACAAATCATAGAACAAGAGTTTGAAATTTCAAAGAAGAAAATAGCAAAATCAAACTTGGGGGTTTTCTATGTCTAAAAACATTATATCTTGTAAAAATAACCGGGTCGACCCATGTTGATCAGGGTCGGGTCATAAAAGTTTGGCTTGGAGAAAGTCCATACCAAGGGTCGGACCTCAGTATCAAGCCACCGTATGGGGGCTGGTCTTTTTGCTTCAAAAACTTCAATTCTTCATATCTCCATACCAAGGGTCGGACCTCAGTATGAAGCCACTGTATGGGGCTGTCAATTCAATATTTTTTTCACTTCTTTGCCTTCATCTTAACTCTTTCTTGTATCCATTTGATCCACATTTTTTTCCTCTTGAATTCCCATCACTTTACATACCAAATGCTCTCCAAATTGCCTCGAAGCGGGCTCACCATCTAAGAACCTATAAAACACAAAAAGAGATGCAAATGCTCCTAGGAATACCTAAATGATATGCAATTACGGGTTGAAAACGTGATGAAAACATATAAAAATGATGTAAACTATGAGAATATCAACTCCCCCGAACTTGCTTTTTTGCTTGTCCGCAAGCAACAAGAGAGAACAAGCCGAGAGAGAGGTTTGAAAACGGAAATTCATATCCAATATCAAACTCAAAAACTTAGCCTAAACACCCAATATCCAATCTCACAAGCAAAACAACTCATTGATCAAATGCTCTCAACCAAATCATTTCACAAAGCACAAGCCTTCATTCCAAAGAACCAAATCCACACTTGCAATCCAATCCTTAAGACTCTTTAACATTAATTATCTGAGATTCATGAATCATTACCAAAGGAGTATCTTTCGCTTCTAATTGGTTCAAGGGAGAAAGAAAGGGCTAATGCAAAGAAAAGACGGTTAATTTTATTTAACGGTGGTTTCTCTCAATGAAAGTAGCAATGCGTGTCAATGCGTAAAATAGATCAAGATGGTGGAACAATTGATTCATACAAAGCCTTTGCTTCCATTTCCTACCAACCTTAAGCTTCTAATCCTAGAGTCTACCCCAATGACAACATCCTAACTATCCTTTCAAGAGAGTAATCACAACCCAAGGCTCTTTAGGCTCTTTTCTTTAGCCAAATATCAACCATAAATTTCAAGTAACCAAGCTTTATTTTCCATGTGAACCTAGGGAAACCTTTCTTTTACAAATACAAACTCTTTCATAAGCTCTTTCATTTCGGTTTAGGATCCTCTTTCCTAGCTTATTTACTCTTTTTCTCATCATTTTTGTTTTCATTTTTCTTCTTCTTACTATAGGGAGGATCTTTCTTAAAGACTTAAGAGCTATTTATTCAACTTGGTTCCAATTTTCTTTCTCACAAATCTTCACCATCCTCGGTGTTTTAGTTTTGCTTTCCCCACTTTTTCGCATTTTTTTTCTTTAAGCACTTTGGCTTCAACAACCCATAACCCTTCTCAAGAATCAAAATAAATAAACCCACCCCCTAGTGATCCTAATTTCTAGCTAAATGAGAATCCCAAGCTAGCCTATGGAAGCTTTGATTTTGTCGTTCCGTATCTTCGACCATTTTACACTTGAAGTGCAATGCAAAAAGGGCTTACTCAAAAATGAAAAGGGTTTCAAAGAAGGCTAGGGTGATTAGTGAGGTTCCATTCTAAAGATGAGAATGGTCATTCAAGTTTTCAAAAGGTGTGTAGAAAGATTGTTTAGGACTTGAATGATAAGCTAACAAGCACCATAGATGCGAAATCAAACCCCAAGGTAAGGATAATTAATCATTCATTAAGGTTCTCACTTGATAGAGTCTTAAGTCTAATCATGCAAGGCTTCTCTAGTCTAAGGAAATCCAAGAATGCGAATGATCAAATCTTAGTGATTACAACATCTCAAGAGTGTTTGTCAATCTCAAATGTCAATTGGGGTTTAAGTTCGGTTTAAGGCTTGGATTTACAAAGAAAATCAATCATTATTCCCAATTCATATGAAAATTCAACCTATGAATGCATAGACTCAATCCTAATATGCAAGAATGTCATGAGAAACTACATGCATTTTTTTGGTTTTTTCGAAAATTTTCAAATTTTTTTTTTTTTTTGGTTTTTTTGTTTTAAAAGTATGCACAATGCAGGACTCAAAACAAAAGGAAAACAACACAACTAGAAACATGATTAGCAACGTGTTCCCTCTCCCGAACTTATCTCTCACCGTCTCGGTGAGAAACAAGAAACGAAGAAGGGAACAAAACACAAAAGGCACACAAAGAGCAAACACAAACGAAAATTATATACACGAGAGAGAATGGTGTACCTTGGAGCCTCTAGAAGAACTCGGGAGGCTCATGGTAATGAGGAGGCGGTGGAGAAAAGGGGGCTTGGGAGAGTTTCCAAGGGCGTGTTTAACGTCGCTAGCTTGATGGTGTTTCTACAACTCAAACACATAAAAATAAAACCAAAGCAAATCAAAGAAAATAGATGAAAGGTATATACAAAGGATACCATGGAAATACCTCCCAAGCGCGTTTTTTTACGTCTCTAGCTTGATGTTTTGAGGAGATTAGGCAGGGTTCGAATGAGAACTATCTTCAAGGCTCGTCCCCAATCGGTGAGTTCAATGCTTCATACTCTTGTCATTGCCTCCTTGGATACTCCAATCTCCTTTTCATTCAACCCGGGAGTTAAGATCACTTTCACCTTAGAGAAAGGCTTAGAACCTCCCGTGCTTTTCACTTTGCACTCTATGGTACCATCAACAAACTTCATAGGATACAAGAGGATAGTTGGATTCTTGTACTCCTTGGGCTTCTCCCTTGTGATTCTCGGTGCTTCCACTTCAAAACCCAACTTCATAGGTTCTTCAAAAAGTGAGTTCAAGCAACTCCCATCAAAGACTTCTTCACCAAATTCCTCATCATGAAGAACACCCTCACTCATCTCCTTGGTGCATGTAATTGTGTCACACAAATTGGTAGTGGTGGGAGTAATGGGATAATATACCTTTGAATCCACATTGAAGAGTATGGCTCTCTCATTCGTGAAGTCTATGCTTGCTCCCGCGGTTGCCAAGAATGGAGTTCCAAGTATAAGAGGTAGCTTCCGCATGGTTTCCATCTCCACTACCATAAAGTCTGTTGGAACTACACAATTTCCAATTTTTAGTGGGTAATCTTCAAGCATGCCAATGGAACACTTTGAAGATGCATCCGCAAATGAAATAGAACTAGTGTTTCCTTTCAACACTTTTATCCCAAGACTCTTTACCATCTCATGAGAGATCAAATTGATAGAAGAACCTGAATCGCACAAAGCATCATCCAATTTCAAATCACCAAGAGAGCAAGTGATTATGAATTTATCGGGATCATTCTTCTTAAGGATCGATCTTTGCCCGAGAGGTGCCTCATGTTGTTGCTCATAAGTCTTCATCACATCCATAACCCTTGCATATTTTCTAAGATGTTCTTGATGAACCTCCTTTGACTTGGGACTTGACTCAAGTCATCATTCATTGGCAATTTCGCTCCTACATCACTCGTATCTTTCTTAAATTTGGAGACGACCTTCTTTTATGCCTTAGTGTAGACCGGGTGTGGGAATGGAACTTTTGATACATAGAGGGTTCAACCCTAGGGGTTCCTTCCCTTTCCTTCTTCTTAAGCACCATATCTTCTCCTTTAGCACTTTCCACAATAACCTCATCACTCTTGGCAACTTGTTCATCATTGGAAAACTCAAAAAGTTTGGCTAGTTCCTCCAAGTATTGTTCATCCTCATCCAATTGTATGTCTCCAATGGGTCTTTGGTAGTCTCCAAGACTTTCTTTTCATCCAAGAGGACCATATTACAAAAGGACTTTGGGTTTGACTCGGGCTTACCCGGTAAAGTACCCATTGGACTCTTGGAATTAGAGGCGGCTTGAGCAACTTGTAAGTCAATGGTTTTCACGTGAAAAGCTAGGCTTGTGATCTTACCATCCAACTCATTGTAAATCCCATTAATCTTGGTATTTATCACAATAAACCTTTTTCCAATATTCGCACTACTCTTGATTTGTCCCTATAATATCCTTTGAACCAAAATTTTAACTTCATTATCTTGAGAGGGAGGTTGAGTGGATGAGCTACCTTGACCTTGAAAGGGTTGATTCCCTTGTTGTTGAAATTGGGGTCTCACAACAAAGCCTTGTGGTTGGAAGTTTTGTTGTGGAATGAAGCCTTGTCTTTTGGGCTTTTGTTGAGGGTAAACTTGGTCTTTGGGGGTTCTCAACATTTGTACTCTTATAGGAGAGATTGGGATGGTTTCTATAGTTTTGGTTAAAACCCCCTTGTTGGTTGTAACCTCCTTGCATGTAACTCACTTCCTTTTGTCTCTCTTGGAAAACCTCTAGGCAACCCTCTTTATTACCATCAAACTCTCCTACATAATGCATGGCCTTTTGTGTGGACATGATTAACTTGTCCAACTTCTTATTTAGCTCCTTGATTCTTGTATCTTCTTCCTTAAGCTCTCTCACGGCCCTATCATAGTCTCTCTGATACACAGAGTTTTAACCCTAAAATATCACTGCAAGTGCACAGCAAATGAAGTAGTATTTAGGGATCGAATCCACCAGAACCAAGTATTACACTACGAATCTATATGAATGAAACTAAGCTAAGATGACAATATGGTTGTTGTTGTGATGTGAAATGAAATAGCAATATTAAAAACGATGTAAAATCAATTAAAACAAGCGTTAGGTCAAGGGTAATTCGCAGGAATTCAGAGATCATGAACCAGACAATTATTCCGGAAACGATAAAGCGCAATCTCAAACTCAAACATAAATGTTTAACCAATCCACTATCGTGGTATCAATTACTTTATCTAGCAACCTAAGAATTTAAACTGTCGTTTGATCTTAGAATTCTAAACAAGCATTAACGAGCAGGTTTGATATGTTCACGAATTGCCTTAACATCAGCTTTCGTTGGCTAAGGACAATTCGCTCACCTATGTTCTATCAGGCAATCTATAACACTTTTGATGAACAGATAAAACCCTAAATCAGGGACTAAGTGATCAATTTAATCTAAGCAATGAGAACAACGATGGGTGAAGACAAGATGATAAATCCCTATCTATGTCTGATTCAGTTATTCATAAATTCCCTTGAAACCCTAAACCTAACTATGAAACTACTCAGACATGGATGCAGAGAAACAAGAAGGAGATGAAGAAAAACTCATAATCAAATAAATAAAAATCCAAAGGGGTTCATAAATCTTCTCAAGAGATGTAGAGTCAGAGCTTCGTCTCCCAAGAGCTTACAAAATCCAAAAGCTAAAAGTCTAAAAACTTGTGTAGAAAATAAAAGTGTCTACCTCCAAGAGCGGCTTAAAATAAGTATATATAGGTCTAGGGTCGGATTTGGTGGAGTTTGGATAATTCTGGGGATAAAAAGGAAAGTCAAAATTTGCTTTTTTCGTCTGGGAAACAGATGGATCGATCCAGAATTGGATGGATCGATCTGGCTCGATCTGGAAAATTCTTGTGCGCCAGATATGTCTGGATGGATCGATCCAGATTTGGATGGATCAATCTGGCTTGGTCTGGAAAATTCCTGCGCGCAAGATTTGTCTGGATGGATCGATCCAGATTTGGATGGATCGATCTTTCTCCTTCTGGTCTCATCTCCTGCACATGCTTCTGCTGCTCGCCAGATTGACATATCTTCGTTAAAAATGGCATAACTTTCTAACCGTTGATCGGAATGACTTCAAACCACCTCCAAATGAAAGCTAACTCAAGTGGCTATCTTGTCTCCAAATTTCATTGTAATCTAATTAAGAGAAGACTTTCAAATAACACCAGGTTTCCAAAGCTTCATCATGATCTCACATCTTCATAAGTCCAATTGCACCCGAAATTCCGTGTTTCCTCCAAAACGACTTAAAACCTGTAAAGACTAGATAAAAGAAATAAAAGACTCTAAAAACACACTTTGACTCGATAAAACAACGGATATCATGGTTGAAAACCGGTGAAAACCATGATATATCCACTCCCTCAAACTTAGCCTTTGTTTGCCCTCAAGCAAAACAAAGAACTTAGTTTGTGAAAGAAGTTTGAAAACGCGGAAACTCACCTTCTCTTCAGAGCGTTGTAATGACTACTCAGCTTATAATCCACGTACTGGAAGACCAATCCAAATCGAACCACCATGTACTTTTCCGCAAACATTCACAGCCTCCCAGATTCAACCCACAATTTCGCAGCATTGTCCATAAGCCTTTCATCGCTGGGTCTCATCGATGATCTCAATGCCAAGAAATTTTAGACTCATTCTCGTACAATACCATGACAAACAAACCATATAATCCTTGGTAGTTTTTCTCTCCCCATACATATTATGTTCTCATCATTTCTTCTTCTTTTCTTCTCTTTTTTATCTCAAATGTGTAAGCGAATAATGGTATCACGGGAAATTTTCCTAGCCTCGCTTCCAACCTTTGTGTGATCATTCCTTTCGAAGTAAAATAATGGGATCGCCAAAAAAATTTCTAACCCTTTACTCGAAAGAAAATCCTTTCATCTACTCTGCTTTTATTTAACTTAGAATAAGGGAGAGGAGTACCATCACTTTTCACACAACATGCATTTGTCAGGTATGGACGAGGAGTCAAATCCTATGAACATCAGTCACATCGATGAGGTAAAAAGAAGAGCTCATAAATTAGCTTGGGCTTAGTGGATTCTGCTGGAAATATAGACGTCTCTAGTTAACTGGTCAGCCTTTGGATTTTTCATTAGTCGAATCTAAACTGATTCTGCAGCAATGGTCACTCAGATGAAATAGTCACACGCTAAACCAAGAAAAATATCATAGTTTCCAACAGATTTGACTCAATAAACTAACTTGGACTGACTCAAAGAGAAAACACAAGAAAGAAAATAGAGTTAGTAAACGATAAACACCTTCCCCCAGACTTACTTCACACCGTCCCAGCGTGAAAATAAATCAAGAGAAAGGTAAAATAGACTCAAAAGATGAAAATAAAAGAAAAGAATTTTTTTTTTTTTTGCAGAAAACGTACCTTGGCCCGGATCGGTCGATCTGCCCCGTTTTTGCACGGTTTTTTTTTTTTTTTTTTGAAAAGAAACCTGAAACACTTAGAACCAAAACCAAAAGTTAGAAAATAACTAAAAAACAAAGTATGTACACTTACCGGTGGGTTGCCTCCCACAAAGCGCTTGTTTTGAGTCATTAGCTTGACTTCGGTCTCATGTATCAGTCAGGAAGATGAGCATGTGAACTTGCTCCAAAACAAGTTCCCCGATCAGTTATCTGAAACTATAGAACCTTGCTCAACATTTCCTTCACAGCTTTTGCACCCTTCTCTTTAAACTCTGGAGTGAGAATAGCTCTAACCTTGGAGAAAGGTTTTGAAGTTACTTTGACTTCACCTTATACTCAATCGTGTCGCCAACACACCTCAAAGGTACCAAAATCATATGAGAATCTCCCTTGATTCTTTGGCTCTTCACCTTTTCCTTGGCCTTGTTCTTTTGACGGGCTTCCTTGTTGACGATGTGAGAGTCTCCATCCAGGACTTCTTTGACCTCACTTTTAGCAACAAGCTCTTTCGTTGTCTCGATTAGCAACTTCTCTCCACTGATAATGGTCACACAAGATGCAATTTTGGTTGCTTCATTAGTGGGTATGGGTTTGTAGAAGATCTTTTTGTCAATATTGGAGAATGAGACTCTTCCATTAGGCAAATCCACAACTGCACCCACTGTTGCCATAAACGGTCTTCCAAAAATCAAAGGCATATCAGGATCTTCGCTCATCTCCACCACCTGAAAATTAGTAGGAACAAGATAGTTTCCTACTTGAACATGTAAGTCATGAATGGTGCCATGTGGAATCGTGGTGGAAGAATCTGCAAACTTGAGAGATATCTGAGCAGGTCTCATCTCAGTAATCCGAGCTTCTCTGCGATAGCCTTAGACATGAGATTAATAGAAGATTCAGAATCACAGAGGGGTTCTTCAAATTCAACTCCTAAAATAGAGCATGGAACCACAAACTTCCCAGAGTCTTCCACCTTAGGCAATATCTTCATAGGAGGTGGTGTATTCCTTGCTTCAACAAAGAGGGGTTTGACAACTGTAAGGCTTTCTCTGGTATCTCTAGCAAACTTCTGATATGCAGGATTGCCTCTAAGTGCTTCTTCAAATGAGACATCAGGAGAAAGCTCTTTCACCATCTTATTGAATTCAGCTAGCTTCTCTTTGTCAATACGATTATCAGTCCTTGAGGGTATGGGATTCTAGGGATGTACGGTAATGATTCCGCAGCTTCCTCTACTCCTTCCCATTTGAGTGGTGCTCGTATAATCTCCATTTTACCCCGAACTGATATTGCATTGCAGTGCTCTCTGGGATTTGTCTCAACTTTTCCTGGAAGAGTCCCTGGTGGTCGCTTGGCTGATGCGAGATTG